>CAWUFW010008190.1:600000-919147 GCA_963921515.1 Calotriton arnoldi | reverse complement strand
ATGGGTTTGGTGTTCAACTTCAGCCCAGGCTGAAATTTCCAGATCATTGCCCATCAGGCAATCTACAGGCAAGTTGGGGGACACTGCCACTCTTTTTGGGCCTGTGACCCCCTCCCAGCTGAGATTGACTATGGCCATGGGGTGATCTGTCCTGACACCATCAATGTTGGTCACCTGGTACTTAAACTCAGGTAAAAGCTGGTGAGGGGTGTGAGAAGTTGGCCTGGCATTGGCTGTCCACTAATTATAGTGGGCACCTTGCACCAGTCCAAACAACCCCTTATTGGAGATAGGTTAAAGACAACCTTATTGAAAGCTATCCTAGTGGTAGCTATGGAGAGCAGCCTTCAGGCTAAGTCTTGAAGGAATGTAAAGCAGCTTGTTTTACCAGTCTATAATCTCTTGAGTGATCAAATGAAAGAGCACCACACCAGGTATATATTCAAAATATATGTATTTATTGCTAAACACACCCCTCTAGTCTCTTTATGAGGCTAGAGTTCGAAATACACAAGTTATAAGTTATTTAAACACAGTAATAGCACAAATACACGTTTGGGCCCTAGGGGCGTACCAAACCATATACCAATAAAGTGGTATAAGAACCACGACTGAACTAGACACTAGGCCTAGAGCCTCTAGAAGTGCTTGGACCACAAGGAACCACCCAAGGTAGTGACACAGGGCACCCACGGGGACGCGTGCAGTGTAAATACACAACCGCGATACGCCGTTAACTTCTATGGAGAAAGTCGCGATCAGGAAATTAAAGAAAAGGGACACTTAAAGGAGGACTTGGAGCAAACCCTTTGAGAACTAGGTCGTTCTAGAGTCTATACCCACGGGAGCACCGGAGTACTCGTGTTACCTCACCCAGGGAAGCCGGGTGCATAGGTGCCTTTCGGGGTCGGGTTTCGTCGTCGATTTGAATGGCGATCTGCTGCAAAGTGCTGCTGGCGACCAAGTGGAAAGTGTCCGGGTGGATCCAAGAGTGGATCAGAGATCTGAAGAACCTGAAAGCAGAGGGGACAGAGTCTGGGTCACTAGCCAGTGACCAGGAAGGCGATGGACAGATGCCCACCGATGTCGAGTGCTTCAGGTGCGTTGACGGTTGTCTTGACTCTTCAGCCACGAGGTCCAGGAGGTGTTGTCGGTGACCAGGAGCAGGATTCGGGCCGGTACACGATGTCTGTCGAGTGCTGAAGTATCGGCGACCGGATTGAACCCAACAAGCCTTGGCAACGGCAAGTCTCGATGAAGATGAAGATCGTTGATGGTGCAGACCAGCAAGGTCTGGGGAACTCACCCAGCAAGGGTAAGTGAGGGCAGGCCTGGAGCAACCAGGATGCCCAAGAAGAAAAAGATTGGCCTTCGTGATGGGCTACTAGCCAACGGGCTAGCGACCGCGAAGGAGCCTCGAGACGTCGCACGTGGATCTGGCTCACAGGACACTCGTGGAGTGGAGGCCAGTGATCTTCGGTGCAGTTGGTGCTGGAGGTTAGAGCTACTCGAAGCCCAAAGTATGACTTCGGGGGAGACCCAGAAGAGGATGCACTTGCAAATGTGCTTGGTGTCCAGGGGTCATGGTCTCACGTTACCCACGATAGCTACAGGCCTCAGCTTTGCTGGAGACTCAGGGTAGCCTCGGGGAAATCTGAGAATCCACCTCTGGTGATGCGAAGACTTCGGCGTCCGACGGGAGCTTCAGAAATGCAGACCGGACAGATGCATCTTTGGTGCCTGCCAAGCAGGGGAGTCACTCCTTGACCCCAAGGGAGATTCTTCTGTCCTCTAGTCTTGAGTAGAGCGTCGAAGGTCCAGGATTCTGTTTCAGAGTTTCGTCCAGGGATAATCTAAAGTCCTAAGGACTGGGTTCCTATACTTATACCAAGTTTTAGGGGTTGGACTACTCTGTGGCCCCACCTATGGGTGGGTCAGGGCAGAGGGGTGGCTACACCCCTTTCCCTTTGTCCAGTTCACGCCAAAGCAGGGGCTGCAAGCCCCTGATCCGGTTTGAACTGGGGTATGCACAGGGACACCAAATGTGCCCCCAGTGCAGGACTTCAAAGCACCCGAAATTGCTCCCGCCCAGCCCCAATACACATTATCCTGTCTGGGGAGGTGGTCACACCTCCCTGGGACAGGAAACCTATTGTCCAGGCCTCCCCTGCCGGAGTTTCATCCAGCATCAGGAGGCCAGACTCGTGTCTGTGGCAGCAGCATCCATTTTGTGATGCCAGGGCTTTAGAAAGAAGTCACCGGGCTAGCCAGAGTTAACATGTCTTTCCCTCTAGAAGGGTGGAATGCTACCCCCGCCGCCAGAATTGGCGGGGGGTAGTATTCCAAGATGTTTGACACCAAACACGACATGTTTAGGTGCAGCCATTCCAAAGTTAGCATTTAACGCGAGGTTATAATGCGCTTAAGAGTATATGGTCAGGCTGCACTACAAACAGCATCAGAGAAGGGCATCCGAACGCTGCAGAGGGGCCCTGCTCATGCAGGGGCACCCTCTCACATAGGAACCACGCACTCTGCCTTCAGGATTGATAAGGCCTGCCTTAGGAGTGACTTATAGGTTTATATGTGTGAATGTATTTAGTGATATAGGTAACCTATATCACAGTAAGGAGTGCATGCACCACCTTACCCAGGCTGCAGTAGCAGACCTGTGGTGTCAGTTTGGATGGCCTTCCAGGGGTGGCATAATACATGCTGCAGCCCCTGGCAGGCCTCTGAGGTACCTATGCCCTTGGTACATAGTATACCATATACTAGGGACTTATAAGGGCACTCCAGATTCCAATCAGTGATGTGCCTAAAGCACATGGAAACCATTTTAGAGAGGAAGCAGCTAGGCTGGGGTTCTGATTAGCAGGGCCCCAGCCAGACTAATGTCGAAAAACAGTGAAGCATCAGCAAAAAGTGGGGGTACCCATGTGAAGCAGATCCTACTCTCCTACACAACCCCCCCAAACGTAGGGACATTAAACTAACCTTGCCCAGTTAAGTCTTCATGTTCTAAGTGGAAGTACCTAGAGAGTCCATCTGCATTGGCATGGTTACTCCCAGGTCTATGTTCCACTGTGAAGTCCATCCCCTGTAGGGAAATGGACCACCTAAGCAGTTTGGGGTTTTCACCCTTCATTTGTTTTAGCCATAAGAGGGGCTTATGGTCTGTCTGAACCAGGAAGTGGGTACCAAACAAGTATGGCCTCAACTTCTTAAGAGCCCAGACCACAGCAAAGGCCTCCCTCTCTATGGCTGACCAACGTTTCTCTCTAGGGGTCAGCCTTCTGCTAATGAAAGCTACTGGCTGATCCTGACCTTCTTCATTCAATTGTGACAGTACAGCCCCTACCCCCAATTCAGATGCATCAGTTTGAACAATGAACTTCTTGGAGTAATCAGGACTCTGTAGAATGGGAGCAGTGCACATGGCCTGCTTCAGGTCATCAAATGCCTTTTGACAGCTAGCTGTCCACTGAACCTTTTTGGGCATTTTCTTAGAGGTTAAGTCATTCAGGGGTGTCACTATTGATCCATACCCCTTGACAAATCTCCTATAGTACCCAGTCAGGCCTAAGAAGGCTCTCACCTGAGTCTGGGTAGTGGGAGCAGTCCAGTCCATGATAGTCTGGATCTTGCTCTGCAAAGGTTGAACCTGGCCTCCACCCACAAGGTGGCCCAGGTACACAACCTGACTCTGCCCTATCTGGCACTTAGTGGCCTTGATAGTCAGGCCTGCCTTTTGCAGGGCCTGTAAAACATTCCTGAGGTGGACCAGGTGATCCTCCCAGGTGGAGCTAAAGACAGCAATATCATCTAGATATGCTGCACTATAGGCTTCCAGACTTGTGAGAACTGTATTCACCAACCTCTGGAAAGTGGCAGGTGCATTCTTCAGACCAAAGGGCATTACCACAAATTGATAATGCCCACTAGGGGTTGAGAATGCTGTTTTGGGCTTTGCAGACTCAGCTAGTCTGATCTGCCAGTAGCCAGCTGTCAAGTCAAATGTGCTGAGATATTTGGCTGAGGCCAAAGTATCTATGAGCTCATCTGCCCTTGGTATTGGATGGGCATCAGTCCTAGTGACTGCATTGAGACCCCTGTAGTCCACACAAAACCTCATCTCTCTTTTTCCACCACTGGTGTGAGGTTTTGCACAAGGACCACTGGACTAGCCCAAGGGCTATCTGAGGGTTCAATAACTCCCAATTCCAACATTTTCTGGACTTCAATCCTGATACAGTCCCTGACATGGTCAGGTTGCCTATAAATCTTATTTTTAATAGGCAGACTGTCCCCAGTGTCCACTTCATGAGTGCACCAGGTGGTCTGACTGGGTGTCAGTGAAAACATGTGCCTAAACTGATTGAGCACCTGTCTACAATCAGTTTGTTGCTGGGTAGTGAGGCTGCCTGCCAAGGCTACACCATCTACTGACCCATTGTCAGGGTTCTGTGAGAGCAGGTCAGGGATTGGGTCACTCTCTTCCTCCTGCCCTTCATCAGTAGCCATGAGCAAGCCCATGTCTGCCCTGTCCACATACGGTTTTAACCTGTTGACATGGAGAACCCTGTGGGGACTCCTGGGTGTTCCTAGGTCTACTAAGTAGGTAACCTCACCCTTCTGCTCAACAATAGTGTGGGGTCCACTCCATTTGTCTTGGAGAGCTGCTGGGGCCACTGGCTCCAACACCCACACCTTCTGTCCTGGCTGGTAAACAGTCAGAACAGCCTTTTGGTCATGCCAGGCCTTTTGAAGTTCCTGGCTAGCCTCAAGGTTTTTGGTTGCCTTTTTCATATACTCAGCCATCCGGGAGCGGAGACCAAGTACATAGTCCACTATGTCTTGCTTTGGGGGCTTGAGAGGTAACTCCCATCCTTCCTTCACCAAGCACAGTGGACCCCTCACAGGGTGGCCAAACAGAAGTTCAAAAGGGCTGTAACCAACCCCCTTCTGAGGCACCTCCCTATAGGCAAATAAAAGGCAGGGCAAGAGTATGTCCCATCTTCGCCTAAGCTTTTCTGGGAGCCCTTTAATCATGCCCTTCAAGGTTTTGTTGAATCTCTCAACTAAACCATTGCATTGTGGGTGATAGGGTGTGGTGAACTTGTAAGTCACTCCACACTCCTTCCACATTGCTTTTAAGTACCCAGACATGAAGTTAGCATCCCTGTCTGATACTACCTCCTTAGGAAAGCCCACTCTTGAGAAAATTCCCAGGAGGGCCCTTGCCACCACAGGTGCTGTAGTGGTCCTGAGGGGAATAGCTTCTGGGTACCTGGTGGCATGATCCACTACCACCAGGATAAACCTGTGCCCAGAGGCTGTTTGGGGATCCATGGGACCAACAATGTCAATCCCTACCCTTTCAAAGGGCACCCCCACCACAGGTAGTGGTATCAGGGGGTCCTTTGTAGTGCCACCTGCCTTGCCACTGGCCTGGCAGGTTACACAGGAGCGACAAAACTCCTTGGTGTCTTCAGACATGTGGGGCCAGTGAAAGTGAGGGACAATTCTGTCCCAAGTCTTGTTCTGGCCCAGGTGACCTGCCAAGGGAATATCATGGGCTAGGGTCAATAGGAAGCCCCTGAACTTCAGAGGTATAACCAACCTCCTGGTAGCACCAGGCTTGGGGTCTCTACTCTCTGAGTACAGGAGTCCATCATCCCAATACACTGTATGGGGACCACTAGCTTTCCCAGCAGCCTCAGCAGCAGCTTGCTGTCTGAGGGGTTCAAGGGAGGGGCAGCTCTGCTGCTCCTGGCTCAGATCTGCCCTGGAAGGTCCCCCTGTCCCCAAGAACTCAACCTGGTCAGGTTCAAGTTCCTCTGGGACAGTTCCTTCTTCAGGACTGAGATCATCCCCCTCAAGGGACTGATCTTCTTCCTGAGCCAAGGGGAAGGCACTGCCTTAACCCTACTACTCCTCCTTTTGGAAGGCACTTGGTCCATTATTCCAGAATCCAAGGCCTGTTCAGTGCTAGACATTTTGGCTTGTGACCTGGTCACAGCAAACACATCTGCAGGGATCCCCAGCATTTCTGCATGGGTCCTGAGCTCCACTTCTGCCCAAGCAGAAGTCTCTAAGTCATTGCCAAGCAAGCATTCAACTGGTAGGTTTGCACTCACCACAACCTTCTTAAGGCCAGTTACCCCTCCCCAGGAGAAGTTAACAACTGCCAGAGTATGGTCTGTTCTGACGTTGCTAGCATTGGTCACTTGGTACATCTCACCAAGTATAACTTGCCCAGGATTCACAAGGTTTTGTGTCACCATTGTGACACTTGCCCCTGTGTCCCTAAATGCCAAAGCCTCTCGTCCATTGATTAAGGGCTGTTGTCTGTACTTGCCCAGATTACTGGGACTCATAGGGGAGGGCACATCCATGCCTCCATCACAGACTAACACAGCCTGAGTTAGTTCTCTGACTAGGTCAGAGCCCAACTCAGTACCCAGGGTGAACCCTACTAAACCCTTGGCTGGAGCACTCCCACCAACTGTAACTGTACTAGGGGAACAGGTGCCTTAGGGGCATTGGTGGGTGCTGGACTTGAGTCTTTGGACTTGGTGCAATCACTGGTCCAGTGGGTCTTTTGCTTACAGACCTTGCACCATGGTTTTCTTTGGCCTCTCCCTTTTGTAGACTGTGAATCCCCACCTGAAGTAGATTTTTGGGGGCCTGATGAAGACTTTTGATCTTTACCCTTCTCCCCACCCTTTTCAGAGTTCTTAGCATCTTGCTTCTTAGTGTCCCCACCTTTGTTCTGTACTCTCTGCTTCACCCTGGTTCTGACCCATTTGTCTGCCTTCTTTCCCAATTCTTGGGGAGAGGTCAGATCAGAGTCTACCAGGTATTGATGCAACAGCTGATTTTGACAGTTATTAAGAATCTGCTCCCTCATTATCAGATTGTACAATCCTGAGAAGTCACACACCTTACTGCCCATCAACCAGCCTTCCAGAGCCTTGGCAGAACAATCCACATAGTCTACCCAGTCTTGAGTCTGTGCTTTTTGGGTATCTCTGAACTTCAACCTGTACTGTTCAGTGGTTAGGCCAAACCCATCAATAAGAGCACTCTTCAAGACCTTGTAATTATCAGCATCCTCCTCTCTAACAGTGAGGAGCTTATCTCTACCTTTGTCTGCAAAGGAGAGCCACAAGATTGCTGCCCACTGCTCCTGAGGGACCTTCTGTACTTTACAGGCCCTCTCTAGAGCAGTTATCCACTTGTGGATGTCATCCCCACTCTGGTAGGGAGGGACAATCTTGCTCAGGTTCCTATGGTCATAGGACCTTTCCCTATCTCTAGGGACATGGCTGCCACCATGGGACTCTAGTCCCAACTTTCTTCTCTCTTTGAAGAGATCTAGGGACTCCCTGTCTACAGCCAGTTGCTGCTTTCTGATTTCAAGCTGAGCTTCCTCATATTGAACCAGTCTCCTTCTCCTCTCATGAGAGGATTCCCTCCTATGAGAGGAGACAGAGGTCCCTATGGAGGTGCCAGAGTGGTTAGACTCCTGAGAAGGAGATCTAGACTTTCTGGGCACACTCATAATCCTTCCTGGGGGACAAAGTGGGGATCATCCAGATCTTCCTCTTCATCGTCCACAGGAGGGATTGGGTTATCCAGGTCAGGGTCATTGTCACCCTCCTGGCCAGTTTCAGAGGGGGGCTGGGGTATTGCTACCCCTGGCCCCACCCTCATCTTCTGCCCCACCCTCAGCTCCTACCCCTTCAGTCCCCAAGGGCTTACTAAGGTCATAAGCCACCAACAACTCTTTAAGGTGTTGGGTGGTGGGACTTTAGCCTGTCCTCAATTTCCTCAAGTTACATAATGCTCTCAATTCCAAGAATGGGAGTGTATCATACTTGGAGGGAAGAAGCCCAGTGGCTTCTGGCAAGGATTCTTTAGGTCCTTCCTTTAAAGACATTACTAGTGTGGTGTGGTGTATGCACTACCTACTCTAGTGTGGCCTACTAAACTCTCTTGAGTTGTAGAAAGGGTGTGCTGTCCCTTAACACACAACTCTAAGTTCAGTAGAACTTACTGTATTCTAAGCTTAAATTATATGTACCTTAGGTACCTTTAGTGGTTTTCAGTTGATCAATTCAATTGAGATTATCTGGTAAAACAATAGCAAGCTGGAATCCCACACGCTGCACACCAATGTGAGACGTTGGCCTGGCATATGCTGTCCACTAATTATAGTGGGCACCTTGCACCAGTCCAAACAACCCCTTATTGGAGATAGGTTAAAGACAACCTTATTGAAAGCTATCCTAGTGGTAGCTATGGAGAGCAGCCTTCAGGCTAAGTCTTGAAGGAATGTAAAGCAGCTTGTTTTACCAGTCTATAATCTCTTGAGTGATCAAATGAAAGAGCACCACACCAGGTATATATTCAAAATATATGTATTTATTGCTAAACACACCCCTCTAGTCTCTTTATGAGGCTAGAGTTCGAAGTACACAAGTTATTAGTTAGTTAAACACAGTAATAGCACAAATACACGTTTGGGCCCTAGGGCGTACCAAACCATATACCAATAAAGTGGTATAAGAACCACGACTGAACTAGACACTAGGCCTAGAGCCTCTAGAAGTGCTTGGACCACAAGGAACCACCCAAGGTAGTGACACAGGGGACCCACGGGGGACGCGTGCAGTGTAAATACACAACCGCGATACTCCGTTAACTTCTATGGAGAAAGTCGCGATCAGGAAATTAAAGAAAAGGGACACTTAAAGGAGGACTTGGAGCAAACCCTTTGAGAACTAGGTCGTTCTAGAGTCTCTACCCACGGGAGCACCGGAGTACTCGTGTTACCTCACCCAGGGAAGCCGGGTGCATAGGTGCCTTTCGGGGTCGGGTTTCGTCGTCGATTTGAATGGCGATCTGCTGCAAAGTGCTGCTGGCGACCAAGTGGAAAGTGTCCGGGTGGATCCAAGAGTGGATCGGAGATCTGAAGAACCTGAAAGCAGAGGGGACAGAGTCTGGGTCACTAGCCAGTGACCATGAAGGCGATGGACAGATGCCCACCGATGTCGAGTGCTTCAGGTGCGTTGACGGTCATCTTGACTCTTCAGCCACGAGGTCCAGGAGGTGTTGTTGGCAACCAGAAGCAGGATTCAGGCTGGCACATGATGTCTGTCGAGTGCTGAGGTATCGGTGACCGGATTGGACCCAACAAGCCTTGGCAACGGCAAGTCTTGATGAAGATGAAGATCATCGATGGTGCAGACCAGCAAGGTCTGGGGAACTCACCCAGCGAAGGTAAGTGAGAGCAGGCCTGGAGCAACCAGGATGCCCAAGAAAAAAAAGATTGGCCTTCGTGAAGGGCTACTAGCCAACGGGCTAACGACCGCGAAGGAGCCTCGAGACGTCGCACGTGGATCTGGCTCACAGGACACTCGTGGAGTGGAGGCCAGTGATCTTCAGTGCAGTTGGTGCTGGAGGTTAGGGCTACTCGGAGCCCAAAGCATGACTTCAGGGGAGACCCAGAAGAGGATGCACTTGCAAATGTGCTCGGTGTCCAGGGGTCTCGGTCTCACGTTACCCACGATAGCTATGGGCCTCAGCTTTGCTGGGGACTCAGGGTAGCCTCGGGGAAGTCTGAGAATCCACCTCTGGTGATGCGAATACTTCGGCGCCCGACGGGAGCTTCAGAAATGCAGACTGGACAGATGCGTCTTTGGTGCCTGCCAAGCAGGGGAGTCACTCCTTGACCCCAAGGGAGATTCTTCTGTCCTCTAGTCTTGAGTAGAGCGTCGAAGGTCCAGGATTCTGTTTCAGAGTTTCGTCCAGGGATAATCTAAAGTCCTAAGGACTGGGTTCCTATACTTATACCAAGTTTTAGGGGTTGGACTACTCTGTGGCCCCACCTATGGGTGGGTCAGGGCAGAGGGGTGGCTACACCCCTTTCCCTTTGTCCAGTTCATGCCAAAGCAGGGGCTGCAAGCCCCTGATCCGGTTTGAACTGGGGTATGCACAGGGACAACAAATGTGCCCCCAGTGCAGGACTTCAAAGCACCCGAAAGTGCTCCCGCCCAGCCCCAATACACATTATCCTGTCTGGGGAGGTGGTCACACCTCCCTGGGACAGGAAACCTATTGTCCAGGCCTCCCCTGCCGGAGTTTCGTCCAGCAGCAGGAGGCCAGACTCGTGTCTGTGGCAGCAGCATCCATTTTGTGGTGCCAGGGCTTTAGAAAGAAGTCACCGGGCTAGCCAGAGTTAACATGTCTTTCCCTCTAGAAGGGTGGAATGCTACCCCCGCCGCCAGAATTGGCGGGGGGTAGTATTCCAAGATGTTTGACACCAAACACGACATGTTTAGGTGCAGCCATTCCAAAGTTAGCATTTAACGCGAGGTTATAATGCGCTTAAGAGTATTTGGTCAGGCTGCACTACAAACAGCATCAGAGAAGGGTCTCCGAACGCTGCAGAGGGGCCCTGCTCATGCAGGGGCACCCTCTCACATAGGAACCACGCACTCTGCCTTCAGGATTGATAAGGCCTGCCTTAGGAGTGACTTATAGGTTTATATGTGTGTATGTATTTAGTGATATAGGTAACCTATATCACAGTAAGGGGTGCATGCACCACCTTACCCAGGCTGCAGTAGCAGACCTGTGGTGTCAGTTTGGATGGCCTTCCAGGGGTGGCATAATACATGCTGCAGCCCTGGCAGGCCTCTGAGGTACCTATGCCCTTGGTACATAGTATACCATATACTAGGGACTTATAAGGGCACTCCAGATTCCAATCAGTGATGTGCCTAAGGCACATGGAAACCATTTTAGAGAGGAAGCAGCTAGGCTGGGGTTCTGATTAGCAGGGCCCCAGCCAGACTAATGTCGAAAAACAGTGAAGCATCAGCAAAAGTGGGGTTACCCATGTGAAGCAGATCCTACTCTCCTACAAGGGGGGACTAGTTTCCCTGCCACCATGGTGACACTAGCCCCTGTGTCCCTGAATGCCACAGCCTTCTGACCATTAATTATTGGCTCCAGTCTGTACCTGCCCAATGCAATGGGACCCATGGTAAAGGTGGCAAATCCTATACCACCATCAGAGTCTGAGGAGTCTGTTGAGGGGGACCTGTCTAAAATAGGGCCCACCTCGGTTCCTCTTGCAAAAGCACCTAACTTTTTGGGTGCACTACTCCCAACTGGAGGATTACTACTGGTAGTACCAGGAGGGGTGGTAGTAGTTGTTGGAGGAACATTTTCCTTATTGCCAATCCTGGGACAACTGGGATCAGATTTCCAGTGCCCAGGCTTTTTACAGACATGGCAATAGGGTTTCTTTTCAGGAGAGGAAGGAGTTTTGGACCCACCCCCAGAAGAGGACTTTTGAGGCCCTGTTGGGGACTTATCCTTAGATTTATCCCCACCTTTCTCTTGGGACTTGGTAGAATCTTTCTTCTGGTCACCACCCTGATTCTTAGGCCTTACCCTGGTTCTGACCCATTTGTCTGCCTTCTTTCCCAATTCTTGGGGAGAGGTCAGATCAGAGTCCACCAGGTACTGGTGCAAAAGCTGGTTTTGACAGTTATTAAGGATCTGCTCCCTCATAATCAAATTGTACAATCCTTTGAGATCAGTAACCCTACTGCCAATCAGCCAACCCTCCAGAGCCTTGGTTGCACAATCTACAAAGTCAGTCCAGTCCTGAGTCTGTGCCTTCTGGGTGTCTCTGAACTTCAACCTGTACTGCTCAGTGGTTAAGCCAAACCCGTCTATCAGTGCACTCTTCAGGACTTCATAGTTATCAGCATCCTCTTCTCTAACAGTGAGGAGCTTGTCTCTACCTTTATCTGAAAAGGAGAGCCACAAGATTGCTGCCCACTGCCTTTGGGGGACCTGTTGGACTCTACAGGCCCTCTCCATAGCAGTTATCCACTTGTGGATATCATCCCCACTCTGGTAGGGAGGAACAACCTTGCTCAGGTTCCTATGGTCTGGAATATATTCTCTGCCTCTAGGGACACTGTTGCTGCCACCAAGGGGTTCTAACCCCTCTCTTCTAGAAGCTCTCTGGATCTCCAGGGCTTCTCTATCCAGTGCCAACTGCTTGGTTCTGAGGGCAACTCTTGCTTCCTCATACTGCAGCAGTTTGCACATTCTTTCATAGGAGGTCTCTCTTATGGGAAAGTATGAGTTCCTCTGGTGGACAGATTCTCTGCCAGAGTGATAAGAGTGCTCAGATTCCCTGGAAGGGGACCTATGCCTCTCATCCACTCTGTCAGTTCTCTTAGGGAGAATTCCTCTGTCCTTTTCAGGCCCCTTGAGGCCTGGCCCTTCAATCACAGAGTACTGGTCATTCGTATTTTCATCGTCTGACCCAGATACTGTAATTGACCCACCCACTGATTCAGACCCATTAGCTCCTAGAGCCAATCTAAGATCATCTGCTGTCAGCAGATCTATCAGGTGCAGGGTTGAGGGACTCTGTCCTAGTCTCAGGTGTCTTTCAACACACCTGGCTCTCAAGTCAGAGAAAGGCATGTCCTTATACTGAGGCTGAGTGGATCCACTGGTTCCACCCTTTAAGGACATTCTAGTGTTGTGCAGTGTTGTACTACCTACACTAGTTTGTGGCCTACTGATACTAGCTTGAGCTGTAGAAAGGGTGTGCTATCCCTTGGCACACAGCTCTAAGTTCAGTAGAACTTATCGATACTAAGCTTGACTTTATATGTACCTTAAGTACCTATAGTGGTTTTCAGTTAGTAATTCAAATAGAGATTTTCTGGTAAAACAATAGCAAGCTGGAATCCCACACGCTGCCCACCAATGTGAGAAGTTGGCCTGGTATATGCTGTTCACTAATTAAAGTGGACACCTTGCACCAGAACAATTCGACTCTTATGGTAGATAGGTTTAAGACAACCTTTATAGAAAGCTATCCTAGTGGTAGCTGTGGAGAGCAGCCTTCAGGCTAAGTCTTGAAGGAATGTAAAGCAGCTTGTTTTACCACACAATCTCTTGAATCACCAAATGAAAAGACACCACACAGGTATATATATCAAATATATATGTATTTATTAATAAACACTCTCTACTAATCTCTTTATGAGATTAGAGGATAGGAACATATGTACAAATCAAATATTATCAGGATAAGTTTAGCACAATTGAATATTACAATCTTAGTTTGCTAGACCTAGGTCTAGGGCATCTAGAATCGAGGGACCCCCAAGAACCACCCCAGGTAGTTGTAGGAGACCCACAGGGGACGGACGCGGTGACCTGGCACCGATGCGAATCCTGTACGAGTCTATGCGCTCAGACGCGATTGAGATATCAATGTTCAAGGTCCCTTGCGTGTTCGAGGCGAACACACCGATCGGACTCGGTACGAGTCGAAGGATACGGTCTACAGATAGGATTTGCAAGGGAGTCGGACGCGGTGTGTCTAACACAGACGCGAACCGGGTACGAGTCAGTGCGAGAATCGCACGGGGAAAGTAAGAGTTTTAGGATACTTCTGGTGAACCTACAAGTAAGTCACTTACAGGGTAAGTAGTTCGAGGGCCCACACCCACAGGAGCACCGGAGTGCTGGAGTTACCTCACCCAGGGAAGCCGGGTGCACAGGTGTCCTTTGGTGTCGGGTCGCGGCGTCGTTTTCAATGGCGAACAAAGAAGACTTGCTGCTTGTGAAGTCCGAAGAAGTGTCCGGTGGAATCCAAGCCTGGATTCGGTGGAAGGATGACCTGAAAGCAGAGGGGACAGTGTTCAAAGTCACTTGGCAGTGACTCGGGGCAAGGAAGATGAATGCCCACCGTCGTCGCAGGGTTCAGGTCGTTCATGGTCACCTTGACTCTTCAGCCACGAGGTCCAGGAGGCGTCGACGACAACCAGGAGCTGGATTCGGCGTGTCCCACGATGTCTGCGGCTTACTGCGGTGTCGGCAACTCGATCGGAGTCAACAAACCTTGGTAACAGCAAGTCTTGAGGAAAGTGTGAAGAGGCAATGGCGCAGACCAGCAAGGTCTGTGGAACTCACCCAGCAAAGGTAAGTCAGGGCAGGCCTGGAGCAACCAGGGGAGCCCTTTTGTTTCTTTGGAAAGTCTTCTGGGGACCCTCAAGCCGGCTGGCAAGGGATCGCAAAGACGCCTTGGGAGGATTCTCTCACAGGGGCCCACGGTCACTCGGGACGTGGTAGGCCTCTGATCTTAGAAGGGATTCCTGCTGGAGGCTGGGACCACACGTGGTCCAAAGCACAAGTTCGTGGAACGTTGTGAAGGGGTTGCACTCGAAAATAGTGCACGGTACCCAGGGGTCACGGTTCCTCGTTACTCTTGGGGTCCACTGGCCTCAGCTTCGCTGGGGACTCACGATGGCCTTTGAGAAGTCAGGAAATCCACTTCTTGGGCTGCAGGGACTTCGGACTCCGGCGGGAGCGGCATAGTTTGCGACTGTCGTTTGTAGTTTTTGGTGCCTGCCAAGCAGGGGAGTCACTCCTTGACTCCAAGGGAGATTCTTCAGTCTTCCAAAGGTAGTGGAACGTCGAAGGTCCGGGATTCTTCTTGTAGAGCGTCGTCCAGGGAAATCTAGGGTGCAATGCACAGGTTCCCCCTCTTATACTAAAAGGAGGGGAGGGACTAGCTCTATGACCCTACCTATGGGAGGGTCAGGGGAGTGGGTGGCTACACCCACTTCCCTTTGTCCAGTTTCGCGCCAGAGCAGGGACAGGTAGCCCCTGAGCCGGTTTGAACTGGCATATGCACAGAGGAGCCTTCTGCTCCCCCAGTGCAGGACTTCAAAGCACTCTAAGAGTGCACCCACCCAGCCCCAATACACTAAACCCTGTCTGGGAGGTGGTCACACCCTCTTGGGACAGGATATCTATTGTTGGGCTCCCTCCACTGCGAGTGTTGGTCATCAGCAGGAGGGCAGCCCAGTGTCTGTGACTGGTGGCATCCATTTTGTGATGCCAGGGCTCTGTCGGATTCTACCGCGTTTCCACAGTAGGTACATGTCTATCCCTCTAGAAGGGTGGAATGCTACCCCCGCCGCCAGGACTGGCGGGGGGTAGTATTCCAAGGTGTTTGACACCAAACACGACATGTTTTGATGCAGCCATTCCAAAGTTAGCATTTTACCGCGAGGATATAATGCACTTAAAAGTATATGGTTTAACCGCATCCACAAACAGCACCAGAGAATGGACTCTGAGAGCTGCAGAGGGGCCCTGCTCAGGCAGAGACACCCCCTCACATAGAAGCCAAGCACCCTGCCCTCAGGATTGATAGGGCCTGCCTTAGGGATGACTGATAGTGTTATATGTGTGTGCAGGAGAGATATAGGGAACCTATATCTCAGTGAGGGGTGCTAGCACTTCCTCACTCAGGCTGCAGTAGCAGGCCTGTGGTGTCAGATTTAGGCTGCTTCCCAGGGGTGGCATAATACATGCTGCAGCCCCTGGTAGGCCTGTGAAGCACCTATGCCCTTAGTACCTAAGGTACCATATACTAGGGACTCAGGAGGTACCACAGTATCCAATCACTAGTGCACCTAGAGTGCACTCCAAGTCGTTTAAAGAGAAAGCAGATAGGCTGGGGACCTGAATAGCAGGTTCCCAGCCAAACTAAGTCAAAAACCAACAAAACACCAGGAAAAAAGTGGGGGCAACCATGTAGTCAGATTCCACCTTCTTACATAACCCCCCCCCAAACGAAAGTAGATGAGGCTAACCTTGTCCAGGTGAGCCTGTATTTACTGAGTGGCCATATAAGGAAGTACCTGCACTAGCATGGTTACCCCCTGTCTTATGGTCCACTAAGTTATCCCTCACCCTAAGGGTATGAGAGGGTCTCCACCATGGGGAATTACTACCTGTGGGGTGTTTTGGTAAAGGACAAGGCTGATGAGGGGTCTGAGCAGGGAAGTGAGACCCTAGGGAAGTTGGTCTCAGTTTCCTCAGATCACTGGTCACCATGTAGGCCTGCCTTTTCATGACTGAGCTGCACTTTGCTCTAAGGGTCAACCTTTGGCTGCCTACAGCTGGGGGTTGGGTCCCTTTGGGTGGAACACTGGAGGGACATGGCAGGTTTGGAACCTTTTGGTTCCAGGTTTGCCCTTGCCTAACAGAGTCCTTCTGGGGAAGGTCCCTACACAAAGGTATGGGGGATCCCTCAGTGTGTGGAGGAATTTTCACCTGGCTAGGGCTACTAGACTGGGTGCCCCTAATCTGCTGATGGGGGGGTTCCTCTGGACAGGGGGCCCTGTGGGGTCCACTGACCTCCCTGACCTCTGCAGCCCTGGGCTGACTGAGGCAGGGTAGAGAGGGGCAGGTTACCTGCTCCAGACTGGGTACCACCTTGGAAGGGTCCTCTGCCATCAGGGGTGGGGCCAGGCCAGGCCTGACTACCTCTGGGGCAGTTCCTTCACTAGGGGTAGGATCAGTTCCCTGAGGAGGCTGACCCTTACCTGCTGTCTGGGGGAAGGAGACTTTTCTTCAACCCCTGTGCTCTCTTTTGGGGGAGAGTGGGCCATTCTTCCAGGCTCCATCTCTCCAGCATTTCCCTGGGCTGGGGCTGTGGCCATCACAGCCCCATTAGCTTTTTCAGGGACGCCTAGCATCTTCAGATGGGTTTGGTGTTCAACTTCAGCCCAGGCTGAAATTTCCAGATCATTGCCCATCAGGCAATCTACAGGCAAGTTGGGGGACACTGCCACTCTTTTTGGGCCTGTGACCCCCTCCCAGCTGAGATTGACTATGGCCATGGGGTGATCTGTTCTGACACCATCAATGTTGGTCACCTGGTACTTAAACTCAGGTAAAAGCTGGTGAGGGGGACTAGTTTCCCTGCCACCATGGTGACACTAGCCCCTGTGTCCCTGAATGCCACAGCCTTCTGACCATTAATTATTGGCTCCAGTCTGTACCTGCCCAATGCAATGGGACCCATGGTAAATGTGGCAAATCCTATACCACCATCAGAGTCTGAGGAGTCTGTTGAGGGGGACCTGTCTAAACTAGGGCCCACCTCGGTTCCTCTTGCAAAAGCACCTAACTTTTTGGGTGCACTACTCCCAACTGGAGGATTACTACTGGTAGTACCAGGAGGGGTGGTAGTAGTTGTTGGAGGAACATTTTCCTTATTGCCAATCCTGGGACAACTGGGATCAGATTTCCAGTGCCCAGGCTTTTTACAGACATGGCAATAGGGTTTCTTTTCAGGAGAGGAAGGAGTTTGGGACCCACCCCCAGAAGAGGACTTTTGAGGCCCTGTAGGGGACTTATCCTTAGATTTATCCCCACCTTTCTCTTGGGACTTGGTAGAATCTTTCTTCTGGTCACCACCCTGATTCTTAGGCCTTACCCTGGTTCTGACCCATTTGTCTGCCTTCTTTCCCAATTCTTGGGGAGAGGTCAGATCAGAGTCCACCAGGTACTGGTGCAAAAGCTGGTTTTGACAGTTATTAAGGATCTGCTCCCTCATAATCAAATTGTACAATCCTTTGAGATCAGTAACCCTACTGCCAATCAGCCAACCCTCCAGAGCCTTGGTTGCACAATCTACAAAGTCAGTCCAGTCCTGAGTCTGTGCCTTCTGGGTGTCTCTGAACTTCAACCTGTACTGCTCAGTGGTTAAGCCAAACCCATCTATCAGTGCACTCTTCAGGACTTCATAGTTATCAGCATCCTCTTCTCTAACAGTGAGGAGCTTGTCTCTACCTTTATCTGAAAAGGAGAGCCACAAGATTGCTGCCCACTGCCTTTGGGGGACCTGTTGGACTCTACAGGCCCTCTCCATAGCAGTTATCCACTTGTGGATATCATCCCCACTCTGGTAGGGAGGAACAACCTTGCTCAGGTTCCTATGGTCTGGAATATATTCTCTGCCTCTAGGGACACTGTTGCTGCCACCAAGGGGTTCTAACCCCTCTCTTCTAGAAGCTCTCTGGATCTCCAGGGCTTCTCTATCCAGTGCCAACTGCTTGGTTCTGAGGGCAACTCTTGCTTCCTCATACTGCAGCAGTTTGCACATTCTTTCAGAGGAGGTCTCTCTTATGGGAAAGTATGAGTTCCTCTGGTGGACAGATTCTCTGCCAGAGTGATAAGAGTGCTCAGATTCCCTGGAAGGGGACCTATGCCTCTCATCCACTCTGTCAGTTCTCTTAGGGAGAATTCCTCTGTCCTTTTCAGGCCCCTTGAGGCCTGGCCCTTCAATCACAGAGTACTGGTCATTCGTGATTTTCATCGTCTGACCCAGATACTGTAATTGACCCACCCACTGATTCAGACCCATTAGCTCCTAGAGCCAATCTAAGATCATCTGCTGTCAGCAGATCTATCAGGTGCAGGGTTGAGGGACTCTGTCCTAGTCTCAGGTGTCTTTCAACACACCTGGCTCTCAAGTCAGAGAAAGCCATGTCCTTATACTGAGGCTGAGTGGATCCACTGGTTCCACCCTTTAAGGACATTCTAGTGTTGTGCAGTGTTGTACTACCTACACTAGTTTGTGGCCTACTGATACTAGCTTGAGCTGTAGAAAGGGTGTGCTATCCCTTGGCACACAGCTCTAAGTTCAGTAGAACTTATCGATACTAAGCTTGACTTTATATGTACCTTAAGTACCTATAGTGGTTTTCAGTTAGTAATTCAAATAGAGATTTTCTGGTAAAACAATAGCAAGCTGGAATCCCACACGCTGCCCACCAATGTGAGAAGTTGGCCTGGTATATGCTGTTCACTAATTAAAGTGGACACCTTGCACCAGAACAATTCGACTCTTATGGTAGATAGGTTTAAGACAACCTTTATAGAAAGCTATCCTAGTGGTAGCTGTGGAGAGCAGCCTTCAGGCTAAGTCTTGAAGGAATGTAAAGCAGCTTGTTTTACCACACAATCTCTTGAATCACCAAATGAAAAGACACCACACAGGTATATATATCAAATATATATGTATTTATTAATAAACACTCTCTACTAATCTCTTTATGAGATTAGAGGATAGGAACATATGTACAAGTCAAATATTATCAGGATAAGTTTAGCACAATTGAATATTACAATCTTAGTTTGCTAGACCTAGGTCTAGGGCATCTAGAATCGAGGGACCCCCAAGAACCACCCCAGGTAGTTGTAGGAGACCCACAGGGGACGGACGCGGTGACCTGGCACCGATGCGAATCCTGTACGAGTCTATGCGCTCAGACGCGATTGAGATATCAATGTTCAGAGGTCCCTTGCGTGTTCGAGGCGAACACACCGATCGGACTCAGTACGAGTCGAAGGATACGGTCTACAGATAGGATTTGCAAGGGAGTCGGACGCGGTGTGTCTAACACAGACGCGAACCAGGTACGAGTCAGTGCGAGAATCGCACGGGGAAAGTAAGAGTTTTAGGATACTTCTGGTGAACCTACAAGCAAGTCACTTACAGGGTAAGTAGTTCGAGGGCCCACACCCACAGGAGCACCGGAGTGCTGGAGTTACCTCACCCAGGGAAGCCGGGTGCACAGGTGTCCTTTGGTGTCGGGTCGCGGCGTCGTTTTCAATGGCGAACAAAGAAGACTTGCTGCTTGTGAAGTCCGAAGAAGTGTCCGGTGGAATTCAAGCCTGGATTCGGTGGAAGGATGACCTGAAAGCAGAGGGGACAGTGTTCAAAGTCACTTGGCAGTGACTCGGGGCAAGGAAGATGAATGCCCACCGTCGTCGCAGGGTTCAGGTCGTTCATGGTTGCCTTGACTCTTCAGCCACGAGGTCCAGGAGGCGTCGACGACAACCAGGAGCTGGATTCAGCGTGTCCCACGATGTCTGCGGCTTACTGCGGTGTCGGCAACTCGATCGGAGCCAACAAGCCTTGGTAACAGCAAGTCTTGAGGAAAGTGTGAAGAGGCAATGGCGCAGACCAGCAAGGTCTGTGGAACTCACCCAGTGAGGGTAAGTCAGGGCAGGCCTGGAGCAACCAGGGGAGCCCTTTTGTTTCTTTGGAAAGTCTTCTGGGGACCCTCAAGCCGGCTGGCAAGGGATCGCGAAGACGCCTCGGGAGGATTCTCTCACAGGGGCCCACGGTCACTCGGGACATGGTAGGCCTCTGATCTTAGAAGGGATTCCTGCTGGATGCTGGGACCACACGTGGTCCAAAGCACAAGTTCGTGGAACGTTGTGAAGGGGTTGCACTCGACAATAGTGCACGGTACCCAGGGGTCGCGGTTCCTCGTTACTCTTGGGGTCCACTGGCCTCAGCTTCGCTGGGGACTCACGATGGCCTTTGAGAAGTCAGGAAATCCACTTCTTGGGCTGCAGGGACTTCGGACTCCGGCGGGAGCGGCGTAGTTTGCGACCGTCGTTTGTAGTTTTTGGTGCCTGCCAAGCAGGGGAGTCACTCCTTGACTCCAAGGGAGATTCTTCAGTCTTCCAAAGGTAGTGGAACGTCGAAGGTCCGGGATTCTTCTTGTAGAGCGTCGTCCAGGGAAATCTAGGGTGCAATGCACAGGTTCCCCCTCTTATACTAAAAGGAGGGGAGGGACTAGCTCTATGACCCTACCTATGGGAGGGTCAGGGGAGTGGGTGGCTACACCCACTTCCCTTTGTCCAGTTTCGCGCCAGAGCAGGGACAGGTAGCCCCTGAGCCGGTTTGAACTGGCATATGCACAGAGGAGCCTTCTGCTCCCCCAGTGCAGGACTTCAAAGCACTCTAAGAGTGCACCCACCCAGCCCCAATACACTAAACCCTGTCTGGGAGGTGGTCACACCCTCTTGGGACAGGATATCTATTGTTGGGCTCCCTCCACTGCGAGTGTTGGTCATCAGCAGGAGGGCAGCCCAGTGTCTGTGACTGGTGGCATCCATTTTGTGATGCCAGGGCTCTGTCGGATTCTACCGCGTTTCCACAGTAGGTACATGTCTATCCCTCTAGAAGGGTGGAATGCTACCCCCGCCGCCAGGACTGGCGGGGGGTAGTATTCCAAGGTGTTTGACACCAAACACGACATGTTTCGATGCAGCCATTCCAAAGTTAGCATTTTACCGCGAGGATATAATGCACTTAAAAGTATATGGTTTAACCGCATCCACAAACAGCACCAGAGAATGGACTCTGAGAGCTGCAGAGGGCCCTGCTCAGGCAGAGGCACCCCCTCACATAGAAGCCAAGCACCCTGCCCTCAGGATTGATAGGGCCTGCCTTAGGGGTGACTGATAGGGTTATATGTGTGTGCAGGAGAGATATAGGGAACCTATATCTCAGTGAGGAGTGCTAGCACTTCCTCACTCAGGCTGCAGTAGCAGGCCTGTGGTGTCAGATTTAGTCTGCTTCCCAGGGGTGGCATAATACATGCTGCAGCCCCTGGTAGGCCTGTGAAGTACCTATGCCCTTAGTACCTAAGGTACCATATACTAGGGACTCATAAGGTACCACAGTATCCAATCACTAGTGCACCTAGAGTGCACTCCAAGTCGTTTAAAGAGAAAGCAGATAGGCTGGGGACCTGAATAGCAGGTTCCCAGCCAAACTAAGTCAAAAACCAACAAAACACCAGGAAAATAGTGGGGGCAACCATGTAGTCAGATTCCACCTTCCTACACTTGCGTTGCACTGAGTTAGTGGCACCTGATGGCCTGCGTCCGGCACGGGCCTACCGCCACGTGGCGATGACTTGCGGTGCACAGAGTTAGGCCTACCTGAAGAGCTGAGCGGGTGTGCAGCCTGCGATGATGCGTTGGCCTCGATACGGCGTCCAGCAAATCAAGACTCGATTTGAATTGTGAGCCCTGCTGGACCGCAGTGTACGCGCAGGCAGCAGTCAGCACACACATGTCTCCGCGGTGCGGTGCCGCAGGGTGCGCTGGGGGCCTGTGGCGCGGAATCCAGCGATCGGCTGAGGAGGTTGCACCGGCACGTGGAGGGCCCTCTTGGAGACACGTCGGTGGCGGCAGGTGAGCATTGAGGCCTGGGTGCGCAGCGGCGGGCAGTCATCGCTGGGCGGCGGACCGGTCTGGAGACCAGGACTGGGGTGCAGCAGGCGCACACGATTGTGCAGGCACCACCGGTCATGGCGGCGGCCTCATGGCTGGGTGGGGGGCGCCGCCCTGGCAGACACGACCCTGCATGCGCTGACGAGATGTGCCCGGGTTGGCTTGGGACGTAGTCACCTCGTCTCCAGTGTGAATACGGCCGTTGAATGTGGTCGGGCACAGAGACACACGCAGTAGTTACTGTGGTGGCCATCCCGGAACTGGACCACGCCCAGGGCCCCGGGCTATTCATTCGCGACATACGTCGGCCAAGGCTGCTCCGCTCAGGCTTACAGGGGGGACCACATGGCTACATGTCCAAGGTCTTCCACACTGCCTGGGGTAACCTGTTTGCGTCCACTGTCCACTACACTGCAAACACCAGCAGTAGATGTCCACATGGACATGTCTGTGCTGTGCATACTGCAGTCTGTCCAGCACATCTCCACCACACTTGGCATTGTGTCCTTTCTTATTGCTGGGTCACTTGCCTCCTTCTCACATTCTTGGTTCCCACCTCTCCCCACATTCTGCAATTGTGTGGCAGAGGGGCTCTGCCTTTGTGGATGGTTTGTCTACATGTCTGGCCCCTGTTACCACGGTTACTTGTGTTGTCGTGTCCGGTAGTTGGGCATGTTGGTTGGCATGTTGTATGTGATTTTGTTACGTGTGCTCTCCCACAGTTGTGAGTTGTGTGATTGTGGAGTTGAGGTGTGTGGTGTGTTCAGTTAGTACTTACCAATGAGCAGTGCATTGCCATAGGTGCCATCCTGGAAGCGCTGGTTGATGATGGACTGTCGGAAGATGTATGTATCATGCACACTGCCTGTGAAGTTGGCGACGACATTGGTGAACTGTCCCCGGTGGTCTACTATTGCCTGCACATTGATGGAATGCGTGTGCTTTCTGTAGCGGTAATTGTGTGCAGGGTCGACAAGTGGTACATGTGTACAGTCAATTGCCCCCAACACATGCGGTAAGGCAGCTATGGCGTAATTCCCTTGCCTGGTCTCCAGCTGTTCATGCACAGTGTGGGGGAAGTGAAGGTGCAGGGGTATCAAGATGATACAAACCGTGATGTTTACAGGTATGACGAATCCTGCATAATGAGACCTTAACAGATGTTTGTGTGGTCGTAACCTTCCTTTTCTTTCCTGCGGAGGTTACGAGCACACAGACTTCTGTTACAGTATATTTGGACTGGATTCATCATACCTGTATGCATTCCGGTTTGTCCAAGTGCGATACACTGTACCAGATTACGTTTGTGACTATGAGGACGCTTGACCATTGTCACCATTTCTCCAACAGGTTTCTGACTACTGATTTCGGGATATGGAATGGTATTGGGGAGTTCCCGCAGCATTTGCAGTTCATTGGATCCACACGTTGCCCTGGTGAAGTTCCCCGTTGGAATGGAACGCGTTGGCTGAGCTTTTCGTCTTGTTGTTTATGTATTTGTAATAAAGTTCTGTTTTTCCACTACCGTTGACTACTGGACTTCATGACCTGGGGGAGGGTCCGGGGGTGGTTGCAGTGGGTGTTGTGGCCCTCTTGGGTCTCCAGGCTGCATGATCATTGTCTCCATGGCATCTGTTGGTCTTCAGATGTGGCTCTAGGCTGGGCTCCCTTTCATACTGCAGGTTGTCGTCCTGCTTAACACCAGTAGAAGGCAGGTGTTGAATCCTTGCTGCTAACGCGCCTTATCGCCTGTTTTCGGATTGCATCGCTGATCTGGCTGGTCGTTGAGAATATTGCAAAGTGGTGTTTTCATGTGTTTTTGCACGGGAACGCCTACTCTGCATGTCATTAGCGTTAGTTGTCGCTCTCATCCGTGGCGATGTGTTTTGCGGCAGCTATCGCAGGAAAACTGGCGATGTCGGCAGTTTGCACCAGCTTGTGAATAGGGCGATAAGTCTATCAACACTATTGCGGCGCTAAAGTGTCTATAAATCGGCGATGGCTCCTTGAGAATATGCCCCATAGAAAGAGGAAAAGCAGCTCACATAGAAAGAGGAAAACACCTCTCATGATTGATTTTGTGCAGGAAGGTGTACCTTCCTGTACAAAACAATCACCCCTACAATACAGACACCTTTGCACAATGGCGCAAGGGTGCCTGCGTTGGTGCATGGCAGCCCATTGTGCGCCAGCGCAGGGGAAAGGGACAGGAATGTGCCGTATCTCATAGATACAGCGCATTCCTGCCCTTTTCTTTTGATGCAGGACAGCGCAGCAAGAATCCTTGCGGTATTGCCCTGCGCCAAAACCTTGTAAATAAAGCCCTGAGTGTGTTTCCCAAGAGGCAATTGAGTTTAAGGTCTGCACAGTAGAAGATTCAAATCAAAATACGTTTGTTAGCCTCAGCTTTCAAGTTAGTAAACGTTATATAACTTAAAAAATGAAAAATGTGAAAAATTAATACATAAAAGTGAGTAATATCCCAGTGGCATAGCTAGAGCTTTTGCCGGGCGACCCCTGAGTTTGCCGACCAGTTACGGCCGTTGCAGGTAAGAGAGGGAGGGGGGGTGGAGGCGACAGACGACGATGAGCGGGCGGGCAGAGGTGTTAGATGAGGGAGAATAACATTTAAAAATAGAATACTTACCTTGCGCTCGCTGCCACCCCCAAAAAAGTGCCGCCGCCGGGGGCGGACCCCACCCCCCAGCTACGCCACTGTAATATCCTGACTTCTACTGCATGGGCTGGCTGATACGGCACATTAAACACCCGGAGCAGAGCAGCCACTTGCTAACCTTTCGGTCATTACATATGAACTTGAGGAACTAGCCAATCCAGTGACCCCCACTACCCCAATTACTCAAAAAATATACAAACAATAATTACAATTAATACATTTGGTGGTTTTATTTCAAGGATTTTGCCACAAAGCTGGCAACCAACCTACATGAGCAAATCGTCACTGACTGAATCAGGACGCCAGGATCAGCCAACTAACTACAATAACAATGCTATCGTTTTCCACAACACCGGGTACAAGACAAAGGAAGCTCATTAGTGCCTACTGGGCACTGGCAAACACCACAACACCACAAACAGCACAGAGCGCAGGACCAGGTCGCATCAGGTGCTTGAAAATGTAAATGCAGCTGACAATCCCTCGGAAATCTAGCACACACACGGAGGAGAAGTCAGAAAAGAGTTCAGAGTTCATGCAAGAGGTCAGTGGCCAGGTTAAAAAGCACATGCAGTCGCTCAACACCCTCAAAGGCCCCTGCTAATTTGTGATTTGTGGACGCACAATTGGCAGAGCTCTCCGCATGACGACAGATGGCCAAACATTTACAAGTTTTAAGAAAGAGAATGCGAACAAAACCCGAGTTACACGATTAAAATGCTATCCGGGATTCGACTGAAACACTTTATTCTCACAATTTGTAATTAGGAAATAGCTGTTAAGAAGAAGGCCGAAATTATAGCCTTTGGAAAATGAAAAAGCTTTTGAATTTAATGGTGCACGGGGCCATTTTTACACAGAACCTGCTAATAAAATAAATGATTAATTCAGCATCTCTGAAGACGCAGGTGATAAAAAGATAATTGTGTCACGGAAAGGCTTATTTCGGAGGCGGTGCTCGTGCATCAAGTGGCATGACTGATGGGCTGCTAAAAATGGCACGTTCCTAGCAAACCAGAATGGTGATTACTTCTTTTTTTTTATTCTAGAAAATGCCCCGAAATGCTCCCGACTGAATACTAACCACGTGCCCTTCTCTGATGCCTTAAAGCAGCAAAAGGGTTGAATTTGCGTAGGAACCGAATGACCGGTCATAAAGAGATACTTGTTCACCTCTAATGAGGTTTTACAAATACTTGTACTAAAATCAAGCAATTTCCTTACAGTGCTCTTTTGAGACTAACTTTCTTTTCCTTTTAACTCAGGAGTGACTGTGAGAAGAGTTTTATGCATTTAAACATATTCAACTATGTGTTTTGAATTTTTTCAGAAGCACCCATAACTTTGGCCTTTTGCCTTTAATATGTGATGTCGATCGATAGACCGAAAAAGAACATTATTTTTCCTAGTAACAACATCATATTTCAGATTATGTTTTCATAAAAATCATCTTTCCATAGCAGAATGATTTTCCTAAAGTATAATTGATCCAAAGGTAGTTATGATTGGCTGCACCTGTCTATTACGTCACCAATATTAGGTACATTGTGTAAACTTGCAGGTGAATGCACTTTCTGCAGGAACCTCTGAACAATTTGCATTTAAAAGTTTTGAATTACAGCACAGTAGGGCAGCACTTTGCCACTCGGTTAATACAATGAGTGACAGCTAAGGGTGACACTAATGGCCTGGTTATGAGTTTCTACGATTGAAGGTGCTGTTTATTGCACCTATAAAATCCGATACACTGGGGACCGAGATTTAACTGGTGTTATTAGTAGCACCCATTCTAAGGTTTTGGAGAATAACATGTGGATATTGGCGTCTTGGTAAATACCGTACTATTTTGCCGTGTTAAATTCCTGCAGGTATGACCTGATGAAATTCAATGAAAGGCATTTAACAGCGGCGGCGCCTCTCCTGTCAGCAGCCAAACAACTGAAAAATAAAACGGTAGTAAACACTTGTTTATTATTGTTTTATTTTGGATGTCGGAGCCAAGGCTTGCGGGCGGGGCCAGAGTTGACAGGCTGGTGGAGGAGTTTTTTGCACTGTAATCAATGCGTCAGGGGGTGCCAGCCGAGCAGTTTGCCAGGGCCGGTTTCGGTTCCCAGTCCGGCCCTGATGGCAGTGTGGCCGGCCGTCTCAGGACGGCCAAACCTTCATGCGCACTGAAGCTCTCTCCAAACTCAGCTGCGTTGCTAGGTTGGAGAGAGCAGTCTACCTGGGAGCCCAAATCCATGGCGCTCAGGCCAATCCTGAAGCTGCTTGCATGCAGAGGCAGGATTGGCCGCAGGGGATTCTGGGAGCCTGTACCTGCAGTCTACGGAGCCAGATGGGAGCATCAGAGCCAAATCGGAGCGTGGATGCAGAGCAGTTATTTTTTAATCGTTTTTTTATTTTGTTTTCTGTCCCCGGTTCCCCCCTTCCCCCGCTCACCACTTTTCCCAGGTACCAGCCGCTACTGGTATTTAATGCACCCAGTAATCACTGGGTGCAGTAAATACCACCGATCTTGGAATTACGACCCCTGCGCAAAAAGTGGTTTGCGCATGAGTTGAAAAACCCTGATACACTTGGAAGCAGAGCCTTAGAGTAGCACTCACTTGGAGAGCAAAGAAGCAGGTCTGTTTTGTCACCAGTTATCCAATTAGACCAAATAGGGATACAGGGATGGGTGCTTCATATCCAAAAACATTTCAAAAACATGATGCCAAGAAAGTGAATTTTACAGCACACTTCTCACATGAATCGTCTAAAATCCAAAGTCTCTGATACGTCTTTCATGAATCAATCAGGTATTTTTATTGTGTGCCAACTAAGCCTGACCCTTCCCAGGAATGTTGCAGGATTGCTTGCCCCAAAATAATATTGATAAAACAGTTAGAAAATGGAGCATTACC
This sequence comes from Calotriton arnoldi, assembly GCA_963921515.1. Classification (NCBI taxonomy): domain Eukaryota; kingdom Metazoa; phylum Chordata; class Amphibia; order Caudata; family Salamandridae; genus Calotriton; species Calotriton arnoldi. The sequence goes on along the minus strand of CAWUFW010008190.1, from coordinate 891,616 downwards.
TCATCAGGCAACTCCAGAAAAATCATATGCTGATCAATGTAACGATTACTGGAATGATTTAATGAGAAAGTTATCATGAATATAACAAATTTGTCACTAATGAAATCAAAATTGAGAAATATTCTGAATCAGTGCTGGTGAACTTAGCGTGTGATTTAGCAGCCGGGTGTGATTTAGTAGCTTGGCTATCATTTGGGACATACATATTGGGCGATCCACAGTCTCTTACTCTGCTCTTCATAAGAAAATATTCAGGAAGAAATCCTGTAGCAAAACTACTGCACTAGAAAAAATATGGGCCACAATGGGCACCAGGATATCCATGGGCCTAAATACTCAAAGCTTTTTGTAGTCTCAAAACCTGAAGGCTTTGCAACTGTAAAAACCAAACGTCACAGGGGTATATTTACAAGAACGTGTGCTAAACATCTCCAAAAATTGTTAACGCAACTTTACACATCGCAGCCCATCGCAGTAAAATAACCCTGTGTTAACATGGAATTCACAACACGACGGTACCATGCGATAGTCTCCCGAAACCGCGGCCAATGTCCGCGATACAACCATCTCGCCAGGACTGCATGTGACCCATTGCACGTGTCCCGACGCCTGGTTGCATGTTGGGGATCTGGTCACATGTCCCTAGGAGACAGTGGACATGGCTGCATTGGCCTGGACTCCTAACCCATGCGTGGACAACATACGTGGGTTGGCAATGACTTGTGTTGGTGATCGACTCCCCCGGGGTGGACATGGGCGCTTTCCAACGTTCCTCATTCAGACATGCTGCTGCATTGGTCTGCATGTCGTGGCACTTCCCTTGGCCGTACTGACACCAAAGTTCAACCAGAGAGTGCCCATGAGTCATTGCACACAGAGTTAGTGCCACCAGTGCTGATAGGGGATGCCGCCTGCGATGAGGTGTGTCCAATGGTGTGGACTACTCCATATCTTACCCAGGACACAGTTCCACATGTGTGACCTACTGGACCGCAGTGTAGGCCTGAGGCAGCAGCCAGCAGGGGTCATTCACCGAGTGTCGATGGCTTAGGTTGGATGGTCCCACCGGCCTGCGTAGTTCAGGTTCAGTGGCACCACGGGACGCGGACTTGCGTTGCACAGGGTTAGTGGCACCAGGTCAGTTGTTGCTAGTGTTCGGTCACCTCCGTAACGAGGATCCGGCTTTCATCCGGACTGAACCGCATCTTCCTCTTACTCCTCTCTGTGCGTTCACTGGTATGGACTCTGCCATTCATGAATCACGTCTGGGTGCTGGATGTGGGGCCTACTGGACTGCAGTGTAGGCCCGGGGCAGCAGTCAGCACAGGCCCACAGACACGTGTCGTGTGCTTGTGATGCATTCGTTTGCTTCACTGATAGCAGGGAGTTTAGTGATATCACACCTGCAGTAGACATCTGGTCACTGCCATTCATGACTCAGGACACAGTTCCACATGTGGGACCCACTGGACCGCTGTGTAGGCCTGTGCCCTCATCCACGTGTCGCCGGCTTGCGTTGAACAGGGTTAGTGGCACCACGTGTCACCGGCTTGCGTTGAACAGGGTTAGTGGCACCATGTGTCGCCGGCTTGCGTTGAACAGGGTTAGTGGCACCACGTGTCGCCGGCCTGCGATATGGAATTATGCCTCACTGATCGAAGGGAGTCTGGTGCTGTGGCCACTGCCACGGACTTGGGGTCACTGCCATTCATGACTCAGGACACAGTTCCACATGTGGGACCCACTGGGCCGAGGAGTACGCCGGTGGAGTATGTAAATGTAAAAGGGGTACTGTGGGCCTGCGCCGTGGAGGCCAGCGCTGGTCTGCGGAGGCTGCAAAGTTTGCAGGCCTGGGGCCTGGAGCTTGCACCGGCACGTGATGGGCCCTCTTTGACACACGCCGGTGTCTGCAGGTGAGCGGAGCCTCGTTGGTGCGCTGGGGCAGGCATGACGGGTCTGGGACCCAGCGGCCCGGGGTGCAGCAGGCGCACAGGGACGCAGGCCCCACCGCGCTTGGCGCAGGACTCATGGCGGGCTGAGAGGCGCCGCCCTGGCAGACGCGTTGTCCATTCTGAATGAGGACCACGCCCAGTGCGACGGGCTTTTTGTTCACACCCCTACGCAGGCCTGGCGTACGCAGGTCCAACCCACTCTGCCCGCGCATGCAGGGGGGGACGTCACGTGCAGCATTTCCGCATTCTGCCCCACAGCCTGTGGGGACATGGTAGCGTCCACTGGCCACTACACTCCATGCACCAGCAGTTGATCTCCACATGGCCATTTCTGTGATTTGCACGCTGTGATCTTTTCCGGCACCTCCACGCCACACCTGGCATTGGGTAGGTTCACATTCCTTAGTTACTTGCCGCTCTCGCACATGTCTGCTCCATGCCTCTCCTCACATCCTGCTATTGTGTGTCTGTGGTGCCATGCCGTGTCTGGGTTGTGGGCATGGCAAGGCCAAGTTCCTAATGGAGTCGTGTTGTCGTGTCTGGTCGGTTGGCATGTTGTGTGGCATGTTGAATGTGGTTGTGCTGCGTGCCCATTGCCAGTATCATGAGTTGCATGACTGTGGGCTGGAGGTGTGTGGTGTGTTCATTTGGTACTTACCAATTAGCGCTGCATTGCCATGGGTGCCATCCTGGGAGCGCTGGGTGATGATGGACTGTCGGGAGATGTGAGAATCATGCACTCTGCCTGGGGAGTTGGCCACGACATTGTTGGGGGGTCCCGGGCGGTCCACTATTGCGTGCACATTCATGGGATGCGTGTGCTTTCTGTTGTGGTAGTTGTGTGCAGTGTCGGCAGGGGGCACAAGGAGTACATGTGTGCAGTTGGCCCTGACACGTGAGGGAATCCAGCTATGGCATTGGGGCCTTTCTTGGTCTCCAGCTGCTCCTGCGCAGTGTGGGTGAAGTGGAGGGGCTGAGGTACCAGGCTGATGTTGGCATACAGGACAGGTGTGATGACCTTGGATGGGGCTGGCTGTGTGACTCCTTTGACTCTGGCAGTTGTGTGTTGGATGGTACCAGAGGCCGACATGTGCTGCGCAGCCAGCAGCTTTGTCTGCGGAGGGATGATGGTTGTCCGCTGGGTTGGTACCGTCAGCAGGTGGGGGTGTGGGTCAGGATGCGGGGGTTGGTTGTCCTTTTTGGCCTGTGGTGGGCAATGTCCTCCTTTGGCGGTGGGTCTGGGCGGCAGGTGCGTTTCAGGTGGGTCCGCTCTGTCGTTGTGTACGCTGCTTCTGTGGTGTTCCCGGGGGGTCCTGGGGGTGGTGGCGGGCCTGGGGGTGGTGGCTGTGGGTGTTGTGTGCCTCATGGGTCTCGGAGCTGCATAATCATTGTCTCCATGGCATCTGTGGGTCTTCCGATGTGGCTCTGTGCTGGGCTCCCTTTCGTACTGCAGGTAGTCGTCCTGCTTAACACCAGCAGAAGGCAGGTGTTAAATCCCTGCTGCTACCGCGGCTTATCGCCTGTTTTTGGTTCGCATCGCAGATCTGGCAGTTCGTTGTGAAAGTGGTGTAGTGGTGTTTTGGTGTGTTTTTGCACGGGAACGCCTACTCTGCATCTCATTAGGGTTAGTTGGTGGTGTCACCTGTGGAGGTAAATGTTGAGGCAGTTATCGCGGGAATACTTGCGTTGCCTGCAGTTTTCACCCGCTTGTGAATGGGGTGTTTAATCTGTCACCACTTTTGTTGCATTAAGTTGGCGATAACTCGGAGATAAGTCCTTGTGAATTTCCCCCACAATGTTCTAAAGGTACACTGCGAAGACATAAATCTGTTTGGGACTCCCAAAGTACACGATGCGGCTCATGATGGATCATTAAAAGAGGGCGAGAAACGGGTGTGCCCCCATTCCTAGAGACTTGCAATGACGTGTATCAGTGGTTTTCTATCCTACACCAGTCACTAAATACTGATACCCGAAAGGGGGGTGGGATCTATTTGCGAACAGGATGAGGTCTGTGATGGACAGCTTCCACTTTGGGAATGGGGCCTGTGGGCATTGGGCCAGCACAAAATAAAGAATGATCCCTGCACCCCCAATGTCATTCATATCATGCCATTTTTTTTGTTTGCTGCCTCTGTCCCATTGAGAGACAGAGGGTTCAATTTAATTATTTTATTAATTCCAATGAAGTGAAAGAAGTCTACTGTCCCTCACAGGTTTCCATCTCTGCATTCATCGTCCTTTCAATACGATGCTGAAAAGGAATCCTTCACCATCAACATGCATGAAGCAGGATTATTGCAAATCACAGCAAGAATCCATTATGCTTTGCAACAGATTAGTACTTTTCTTGCAATTCAAAATAAGGCTTGAGTCACAAACCAGTTGCTGTGCAAAACAAAGTGAATTCTTTGTAACTCCAGCTTAATATATCTGGGTGAATGTTGTGTACATCACTCAGGAACAACCCAAATAAATTAAGCATCATGAACAGTGAAAGATAACGCTTCCACGCCTACTTCTATTTCCTCCTCTTGTATTCCATGTTTCTCTGCTTACTTTAGTGTTCTAACACACCCAGCGATTATAAGACACAACTTTCATGATACTCTAGCTATATCAAGCCCTTTAAGTTCTATCTTATTATCCTTCCAGTGTTTACATTCACATCATTTACCATATTTTCCATTTTTGTATTTTTGTATCTTTATTGGAATATGGTTGCTATTTATCAATTGTACTCATGTACCTGTTTCTTCATTGCCATTTTCTATAGTTTCTTTTTTGGGGGGGCTTTTGGGGTGTGCAGCTTCTGTTTGTATCACAGAGCCTCTGCAATATTGGTCTTTTTGTATGTGTTTTCTTATTAAATGGCAATAAAAATTTTCAGAACAAAAAAGATAAAGCTTCCACTGGCACACGTTCACCCATTACTGCTGTAGGAGAAAAATATACTATGTATCGCACTATACATCGATCTCCTAGGTAAATGAGATTTTAGGTATGCCAACTAAGTACAAAATAATACTCCCAAAACAGGAACTATCTCATGTTCATACATCAATACTCTGAAAGTCATAAGATTAGAATATTATGCTGGGAAAACTGAAGAGGTGCCTCTTGATATTCTTGTTGGTCCTACAACTAATCTCGCTGGAATATCACTTTCAGTGAGGGATTGAAATTCCAATTTTACACAGTACTCAACTTAAGTAAAGGAAGATATCATGACATGCTTGTAATGAACGATACTCATTTAAAGTGCACTATCCTAAAACACCCTTATCTCTGCATCCTTTCAAGACCTTCATTGAAGGTACAAAGGAAAGAGTACATCAGTGTTATACATCAAAGAATATTGCAGACCTACCCCTTCATTTTGATACATTTAGATGAAATTATGAAACTGAAACTTCTCCTGCTCCAAATTTGTGGCATTTTATTACATATGTAAAGTTTAACGGTAAACATATATACACATGAGCAAATCTGATAGAAGTGGTGGTTTGAGTGAGAAATATTGAGTATAACATACATTCTGAAGAGGAATTTTCTAACCAAATTTGTTTTTGCAGGCAAAGTTGGGCTAAGCACATTCACATCTTCGTAAAGTGTACAAGTTGAGTTCATCCTTATTTGTTACATGTATGTTGTGATTATGCATTGAAAAATAATGCATTTCAATACAAAACGGGTACCATCACATATCACAGTTAGTGTTCAGCTTCGAGCTCGTCAAGACAGTCGTGAATGGGACATTTGCGAGGAATACGCTCATCAACAGCATTCATGGTACAGAGGCTGCACCAAATTCATGATCTTCAAACATGTGATTGCTGTCTATTTGTGTTACTGTCAGCCACCACTGTCTCTCACTAATCTGGGACATAACGCTGCCCAACTATCTAGTTGGTTTGGGGCATTCCCAAACCATGTGGAAAAAGGCACTGTCAGGTGTGTGACATCTGGGACAGTTCCCAGTAGAGCTTAGAAATATTCTACTTAGTCTGATAGGTGCAGGTAGTAAAGGTTTATCAGTTTGAAGTGATGTTTTAAAACTTATGGAAGCAGTCAAATCTGGGTCGCCCTTGGATCCGATCCCCCCGAAGTTCGTACTGCAAGGGAAAGAAGTTATTGCTCCGGTTCTCACCAAGCTTTTGAACATGTCTTTTAGTTCGGGTCAGGTTCCTAGCAATTGGAAGCATGCCATGGTGGTACCACTGCTAAAGAAACCTTCCTTAGACCCTGCTCTCCCAGAAAACCTGAGACCTATATCTCTGCTACCCTTTGCTGCTAAAATCGCAGATAAACATTTAAATAGCCAACTGTCTATGTTTCTGGAAGAGAGACAGGTTGTCCATGAAACCCAGTCTGGCTTCAGGCCGCTTCATAGTGCTGAGTCGGACCTTCTTCTTGCCTCAGAGGCCCTGAAATTCGCAGCCGATGAGGGAAGAACTACTGCACTGATCCTTCTGGATTTGAGTGCTGCATTTGATACAGTCTCCCACGGCCTTCTGATGGAACGGTTGGGGGAGGCCGGGGTCAGTGGAGGGACATGGGAGTGGATTAAACATTTTCTGCAGAATAGATCCTTCCAGGTTCTACAACATCCTTTTAAATCCAGAGTTTGTCCTCTGTCGCAAGGGGTGCCTCAGGGTTCGGCTCTTAGCCCTACCCTATTTAATATCTATATGCGCCCCTTGGCAGATATTGTGTTGAGACATGGGTTAAAACTGGTATCATATGTGTTGGAAATGGCCCTTTTTGCAGGGTCACCCCTAAACTTTTGCCTGCCTCCTGTATTTTTGCTGACCTGTTTCTGTTGGTTTTATGACTCTGGGCACTTTACCACTGCTGTTCAGTGCTAAAGTGCATATGCTCTCCCTTTGTAAGTATGTCTATGTGAATTGGTATATCCCTGATTGGCTTATTTGGTTTACCTGTTAGTCCCTAGTAGTGTGGCCTGTGTGTGCCCAGGGCTGGTAAACCAAATGCTGCTGGTGGGCCTGCAGCACTGATGTGTGCCACCCACAGAAGCAGCTGGTAAAGTGTGTCTCAGACCTGCCACTGCAGTGTCTGTGTGCAGTCCAGAACTGCCATCTTGGCTGTGAAGTGCACCCACTTCCCAGCCCCTGAACCTTCCCTTGGCATCATGTAAGTCACCCCTATGGTAGGGCGCATTGTATGTGTAAGGTAGGACATGCCTTGGTGTGTGTAGCATGTCCTGGTAGTGAATTACACCCAATTTCGTTTTTCACTACTGTAAGGCTACCTGTTCCTCATAGGCTAGAATGGGCAGTTTGACTATTACATTCTATAGTCCTAACTGACCCCAGGAACATGGTAGAAAAACGAATATAGTATGCCTGAGCTCAGAATATTAAAATACATCTTTTAGTGAAGTTTATTTTTATATTCTGTGTTTGAAAATACCACTTTTAGAAAGTAGGTATTTTCTTGCCTAAGCCTTCCAGTGTGCTCTGCTGTTATGTGTATTGGCTGTCTGGTTTTAGAGGGGCAGGGCAGGCTGAGTCAGACCAGGGTTGAATAGAGAGATCTGCATTTAGAGTGTGGGGAGGGGTGGCTCCTTGACCTGAATAGGGCTGTGCCTGGCAAGGTGAATGCTGGCTCCACCTCCTACTGTGTGTCTGCTAGCAGACCCCTCTTTCTGAAAGGAAGAATGCAGCCTGGTAAACAAAGTGCTCCAGGCCTGAGCAGAACTGGTTCTGGCTAGGTTCAGTGACTTGTAGCTTCTGAGAACAAAGACTTTTGGGGTATAAATATCTGTGCTCAAACCCCTACAATTTGTATTGCTTTTGGATCTGGAGAGGAAACTCTGTCTGTGCCACTGGAGGAATCTGCAGGAAGTGACTGTCCCTGTGCTTGTGTGTTGTTTCTTGCACTGGCCTGCAGCAGTGACCACTGTACCTTGAAGAAGAGGAAAAGGAACTCTTGAGAGAACTTTTATTTTTGTACAGCAATTACCCAAGGGCTAGGAAAAGAGCTAGCCTCCTGCTGGAGTCTCAGGCACATTAGACTCCACCACCAACCTCCTGCTTCCTCCTGCGAGGACTGCTATCTGCTGAGGAGGCTCCTGTGAGTTCCAGGGCCTCTAGTTTGCATCAGAGAAAAGAGGGTGAGAAATCGACGCTAACGCATCTTTGCGGGCCGCTGCAGTCGAGAGCGCAGGGAAAATCATCGCGCTACTGCCGCCGAGGGCCCTCAACACGAAACCATCGCTGACGCCCCTTTGCGAGCCGCTGCAGCCGAGACGCGCTGAAAAGATCATCGCGCTGCTGTCGCCGCGCACTCGCAACCCTTATAGAAATCATCGCTTCACGACATCGCAGTACGGACGCCGTGCGTCCGCCACTTTGATCGCATCGCACCGAACTTCGTCGCTCCCTCGCGGAGCGTCTTGTCTTCGCATCGCAACACGATCGCACAGCGCAACAGGATCACCGCATCGACTTCTCCCACGCGGCAAGAAAGTCATCGCATCGGCGGTCCAGCGTGAAGAAGTTTGTCGCATCGTCTCCGCACGCATCCCGCAGATCGGCGCATCATCCTCCCTTGCGGCAAGGATTTCAACGCATCGCCGGCCTCGCGTGCCGAGAATCATCGCTACAGCTTATTTGCGACACTTTGTTGGTTTTGCTACTAAACCCAGGTACTTTGTGAAAGAAAGGGTCGCAGAGACCACTGCTTTGAACTTGAACCTTATTTTTGCAACCTTTGAACTATTTTTGACAGCCCTTCAACAGCTATCCTATTTTTGACAGTATTGTGGCTTTTACAGTTATTGGTCTTGTGATAAATCTGCCTTTATATAAAGATACTTATTTTTTATAATAACTACTTGTGTGGTGTCCCTTTGTAGTGTTCCTCACTGTGTTACTGTGTATGATCATAAATGCTTCACACCCTGCCTCTGAGATAAGCCTACCTGCTCGTGCTACGTTACCACAGGGTTGAGCAGGGGTATTAAAGAGGGTAGCCCTCTCACTCTGACTAAGGAAAAAGGGTCCCTACTTGGACAGTGGCCAGCCATTGCCAACTAGAGACCCCCATTTCTAACAATATGCCAATGACATACAGTTGATTGTTACCCTGGAGCAAAAGGAGGCAGGAACGGCATCTGATTTTAAGGTCTGCTTGGGGGAGCTTGCTAACTGGATGAAGCTCAGTTGTCTGCAGCTGAATGCGGGAAAGACGGAGGTGATGGTAGTTGGTAAGCAGTCCTCTTTATGGTCACATTTGTGGTGGCCGGAGGAGCTGGGACCTACTCCGACCCCTAAGGCTAAGGTCAAGAATCTGGGAGTATGGTTCGATGTCACCCTCTCCTATTCAGAGCAGATCTCAGCTGTGGCTGGAGCCTGCTTTGGCAGTCTTAAAATGCTGCGAAAAATCCTGGACTTACTCCCATTAGATGCCAAACTAACCATTGTACAGGCCCTTGTCACGTCCCGTCTAGATTATTGCAACATCCTGTACTTAGGGGTGACCACAAGAAATCTGAACATCCTGCAGAAGGTTCAGAATGCTGCAGCTCAGTTAATTCTGAATATTCCTAGGCGGGCCTTGGTGGGGGAGGCCTTGAGGAAATTACATTGGCTCCCCATACAGGCTAGAGTCACCTTTAAGGCCTTGTGTTTTGGCCACAGGATCTTCAACAAGAAAGGTCCTAGTTTTTTGCACCCCTTTCTCACCGCATATAGACCTGCTCGTTACCTAAGGTGATAACAGGCCCTGAGCACACACATAAAAGTTTTTACAACACACAGTAAACGTTGTATGCGAAGGATGACTGCAGAAACGTTCTTCCGATATTCCTTTAATGAGGTGTGAATTCATATGCCAGCCAACACGTGTTTCGTCATTGGGTGTGTGACCCTTGACTTCTTCAGGGCTCAAACGTAAATGTAGGACTTTGAACCTTCCGACTGGTGATAATTCCGACCCAGCTGGTCCACAAAGTTTCATCCAAAACGTCAATAAATCCTTTCTTTATCACTATGAAGACTTAGAATTAAGGTGTATTAACAGCGTATAAGTAATCCCCTCGGTATATTTATTTTAATGACACGTCTTCATCATTTTGAAGTCCTGTATGTTGAAAACGCGGTGTCAGTAACCGCAAATCCACTGCAGGCGAGTACACCCGTGGCTCATGCTCCGGCACCGAGTAAACCGGAGAACAAAGAAGTCAAGGGTCACACACCCAATGACGAAACACGTGTTGGCTGGCATATGAATTCACACCTCATTAAAGGAATATCGGAAGAACGTTTCTGCAGTCATCCTTCGCATACAACGTTTACTGTGTGTTGTAAAAACTTTTATGTGTGTGCTCAGGGCCTGTTATCATTTGTATGATTCGGACTTTTTGTCCACTATTGAGGGTTTAGGTGTTTTACCTCACCTGATGCACCACACTGATATTTTCTTTTCATTTACTTTCACGAGAACAGGTTAGCGCCTCTAATACCCTGTGTTTAAGAACACCCCCTCCCTTTTTGATTGATTCGTTACCTAAGGTCCTTGGGCATGGCAAAGATGATTGTGCCTAAGGTGCGGAAGGTACGGGCTGGAGGGAGCTCTTTTGGCTTCATTGCGGCTAAGGCTTGGAATGACCTACCTGTTGACTTAAGGACGTGCTCGTCGGAGATTTTGTTCCGGAAAAAACGAAAAACTTGTCTCTTCCAGACCCCCCCTGGGGAGCCGGAAGTAGGCCTTTGTACCTGTTCTTCTGGGGACTCAGGCTGGAGGGAGGTAGGGAGGCCTGCTGTCAAGGCATTGTTGGTGTTCTAGCGCGGGGACACTCCGTTGGAGTAACCAGGCGCTCTATAAGCTGAATAATAATAGTAATAATAATCTACTTTGCCTAGAGACTCAGGCTACTTGTGTTGTAATATTTCTTCATTCTTCATCACAGAGTTCCTTATGCAGATCTTCCTCAAAGTGCATCTTTATCCCTGCCAATAGTCTCCCCAGGGTATCCACAAATTGACTGTATAAATACAATGTTTCGCTATCCCTGATACCATACTTCAGGAGAGTTTGTAGCACCCCATGTGTTGATGACTCTATCCCATCAGAGCCCCACAGTTGTCTAATCATGCTCTCAGTTCACAGTATTGATCAATGGAACCCCCATTTCCATCCCGTATGCCTTTGAATGTTCAGCCAGCAGTAAAGGAGCGCAAGTTAAACATCGACACAAGGGAATAGTTGTCCCAGGAGGATATATCTAAGGTAGTCATTGGGGCGTTCAGGATATTAAGCAGGTTAGGAGTTAGTCCATGGAATTGGCCTTGCCTCCCTATGCAGGTAGAGATAGGTCTCCCAACAATGTAGAACTGTAGCAAGTAGTCTGGGGATAAGCTAGCTTCTCTCTTGATTGACAAATGTTATGCTTCCTAGATGATCTTGATTGTTTTCAGCAGCAAGGAATATGGCCAGCAGCATGTGAGAAGTGGAGGTTCTTTAGTTAACATGTTACAGTTGGAAATACAAGATATAGTATTTAACTTATTGAGATTCATTAATTTGGTTTGTTCACAAGCAGTTTCATTCTTTCTTTTAACTCAAAGCCCCAGGCAGGTCTATGTGGTCAACTTCAAGGGTCGGCCTTATTGCCACTTATATTGAATACATTTCTTCTAGTGACTTTTTTCTCACAAATGTGCTGATGATATGCAGAGTGTTGGACTTGGCCCTTTTTGCAGGGTTATCCCCAAACTTTTTGCTTCTTCCTCCTATTTTTTCCTGACCTGTTGTTGTTGGCTTTAGGACTCTGGGCACTTCACCACTGCTAATCAGTGCTAAAGTGCATATGCTCTCTGGGTAAATTGTGTTTATGGATTGGTGCTTACATGATTGGCTATTTGATTTACTGATAAGTCCATAGTACAGTGCACTGTGTGTGCCCAGGGCCTTTAAATCAAATGCTACTAGTGGGCCTGCAGCACTGATTGTGCCACCCATATGAGTAGCCCTGAAAAGGTATCTCAGACCTACCGCTGCAGTGTCTGTGCGCAGTTTTAAACTGCTATGTTGACCTGGCAAGTGCACCCACTTGCCAGACCCTAACCTTCCTTTTTCTTACATGTAAGGCACCCCTATGGTAGGCCCAAGATACCACCCCTGGGCAGGGTGCAGTGTATGTGAAAGGTAGGACATGTACTGGTGTGTGTGACATGTCCTGACAGTGAAATACTGCCAATTTCGTTTTTCACTATTGAAAGGCTATTTTGCTCCATAGGATAGAATGGTAAATATTTTGTAACGTCTTACAAGTATAACTTCCCATTGGGACAAGATAGAGAAATAAAGTTTAGGCTCTCTGAACTCAGAATTTTAAAAACACATCTTTTAGTAAAGATGGTTTTTAAATTGCGTGTGAAAATGCCACTTTTAGAAGGGGATACTCTTGTGACATTGTAGATCAAGCTGAAATAAAAGCATTACAAGTGGCTAGAAATGATTTACTTAAGAAGACGACTTACAGGCAAACCGCACCTAGAGAAGTGTTTGTTTCCACTTTTTCATCCCAGTCGCACCACATCAAAAAGATTGTGTATAAACGCTGGGAATTACTTCAAATTACTTCAAACTGAATCTGATTTTCAAGGGTTATTTGAACACCCCCCACTGTTTGCATACAAACGGTCACGCAACCTGAAAGAGATATTGACATCCTCGCTACCCTCCACCGTGAGCACACACAAAGGCATGACTAAGTGCCAACATTGTTCTCATTGTAATAATGTGTTAGTAGGGCAATCGATCACCCACCCTAGATCAGGTAGAAACATTAAGTTGAATTTCACTGCCAACTGCAACAGCACTCATGTTATTTATGTGATTAAATGCCCTTGTGGCTTATATTATGTTGGTAAAACTGAGAGGACCCTAAGAACTCGAATCACTGAGCATAAAAGTAGGATACGCACTAAAACATTGAGTTCCTCTTTGGCTAAACACTGGGTAGATAATCAACACACTATCGCACAACTCAGATTCAGTGTAATTGAAGTCATTGAACCATTACCAGGTCGAGATTTATGCAAACTAATTTTACAGCGCGAAACACACTAGATCTGGTTTCTCGAGACTCTTCACCCGAAAGGGTTAAATGACAAGTTTGAATTGTCGTGTTTTTTGTGAGCATTTTCACTGCAGCACCTCATGTTGACCCTTGTTTTAGATCTCCTGTATGGTCTTATTCTGATTGACTTAGTTTTGTATCGGTAGGACCTCTATTAGTTTTGTATAGGCAGGTTGTAGAGCATGTAGTAATGATACTTTATGATTTACTTGCTGTTTTAACATGCTGTCTCAGTTCACTGGTTTTGTATAGCAGCACCTCTGTCACAGTACTTTACCTTATTTATTTCACTGTTTTTGCTTCATTGAGTACTCTTTCATGGTTAACACGTAATTTTTGTTCACCAATTTCGTGTGACATTCGCTACTGCTTGTTTAACATTTGAGTTACTTTTCATTAATTATTTGCTCTTTTCTTGTTCTTTCTCTTGAGTTTCTCTCACTTGTTTTTTGCTTTCTAGCTCGTTTTTTTACGAGCGCTTATTGGGCTTACAATTCTGGGCTAGTCCTGTTTCTATTGCCACTATTAGGACGTAAGGCACGCACGTCTGACGTTGCGTTTATTTCCGGTACACTTTGAACGGGTTACACAGTTTTTCACGTCTGTTACTTTGGCTGTGAGACTCTCGCTGGATGCACTACCAGCGTTTCAGTAAGAATTACTTTGTAGTTAGGTTGAATTTTTAACTTCATACATTTGCAGAGCGTTGAACTCATTCGAGTGCTCATTTTCATCTCATAGAATTTTCAAACCGTCTTGTGGTCACTAGCAGTCAGCACTAAAGGTATTTCCTTTCTCTCTTTTTTTCTCAAATTTTGTTAAACACGAGGGACTTTTTGTAACCTATTTCACTCATCTGTTTCACAGTGGGCACAGATTTTGTGCCAGTAGTCAACATCGCGCTGTGTATTTGGCATTCGTTTAAGGTATCTCCTTTCAATTTTGTATTTTCTCATCTATTCGACCATTTTCGCACTGCATGTTGGGTGCACACATCAACATTTCGGGTCGCATTGTCTTCATCTTTTTTCTAACGTTTTTCTCACGCTTTCTTTTAGGTCTATTTATCTTTCATTATCTTTTTTCTAACGTTTTTCTCACGCTTTTTTTCAGGTCTATTTATCTTTCACTATTACTTCTTTCTGGTCAGCATGTTTGTTTTGTGCATTCTGGCCTTACTTGCTTGTCTGTACGAGCTCAATTAAATCTTAGCACAATGTATATAGCTTTTGGCATGATTTTTTCATGATACTCATTGTAATTATTGATGTTCTAGATTCCCCTGACGAAGGGCAGAATTACGCCCGAAATGCATTGGGAAACGGAAAATTCCTTTGTCATCTAATTTGTCATGCTGAGTAAAGCATCATCGCGTTTCTTTTGAAGAAATTCTGCCATGGACTGAATAAAAGCAGATTTCGGATAACTTCATTGTTTGTTATGTCTGGAAGTGTTCTGATAACGCTTGTTGACGGATAAATGATTCATTGATTATTTGTTTTGAAATCGTCACAATTACATATTTAAAATACTCTCACCACCTAAAGTACACTTGGGATTAAGTGACATTGTAGTAGTGCACCTTGAGGTCTTGGATACTCATCCAGGCTGATATTGTCTTCTTTTAGAAAGTAGGCATTCTCTTGTTTAATCATTCTGTGTGCCTCTGCCTGTTTGTGCATTGAATGTCTGGTTTTGGAGTGACAGGAGCTGGAGATGTGTATTCACTGTAGACAGCCACTGGGGGGGGGAGGGGGGTTGAGGTGTGCCTGGCTCTTACTGGATGATTCAGAGCTGGGATGAATAGACCCTGGCTGAATTTGGAGTAGTGGGAGGAGATTTCCTTGCACCTGAATAGGGCCTGTCTCCCTTGAGCAATGCTGTCTCCACCCCTCTGGCCATACTGCACCAGTGAGGACAGAACTGGTTTGGACTGGGATCAGAGACCCTTGCACAAAGAGAACAAAGGCATTTTGGGGTAAAAGTATTAGACCTAAAACCCCAGAACTTTAGATTACTTCTGGACCCAAGAGGAACCTCTGCCAAGGAGAAAAGCTGAAGAGCTGTGAGGAGGAGTACTGCCCCTTTGCTGTGTGCTGTGTGGGGGTGGCCTGCAGTTGCTGTTTCTGCCAAGGAGAGGACAAAGACTGGAACTTTGCTTTGAACCTGCTTGAAGAAGATCTCCAAGGGCCTCTGTGTGCTGGCCTCCTGTTCTGAAATCTCAGGGACACAAAGACTTTACCCCCAGCTCCCCTGAACTCTGCTGCTGAAAGTTCTGACCTGCCAGGAAGTGCCTGTTCTGTTCCAGTTCTGGCCCTCTGGAGGTTGTTACTGCTGTTGGGAGCTGGAAGACAAGAAGAACTGAAGAAATCGACGCATCGCTCTTCTTGCGGCTGTTTTCCCGACGCAGCACCGCCGTGCAAGAAGATCTCCATGCATCGCTGCAGAACTCCCACAGTGCCTGTCGCGGCGGAAAGAACCGATGCATCGTGAGAGTCGCGGCTGAAGAAACCGATGCAGCACTGCTCGACGCCACCACATCGATCACCGTAGCATCCCAGATTTCCACGCATTGTACCTGTGGGGCAAGTTTTCCCGACGCATCACCCACTGACCAGAACCGTCTTGGAGTCGACGCATCACTTCCACCTACTGCCCGGATTCGACGCGTCACTTCTCCTGCGTGCAGCAGAATTGTTGCATCCCCTCCCCATGGTCTCAGGAACTGAGGCATCTCTCTTTTCTCGATGCTTCCCATCTCTGCGGATGTTTGGCCTTGTGAATTTTGACGCATCTACAGGTACTTTGTGAGAAATCACGCATCCACAGTTTTCTATGGACCCAGTTGCTTGAAACCTTTTTAAAGTCATATTCTTATTACCTGTATGTTGGATTTTTGTCGTTTTAGTCTTGTTGAGTTTAGATAAAGATACTTTATTTTACTAAACTGGTGTGGTGTCCATTTGTGGTGTTATCACTGTATTACTGTGTGTTTTGAGTACAAATACTTTACACATTGCCTTTGGGATAAGTCTGTCTGCTCCTGCCAAGCTACCCATGGGGTGAGCAGGGGTTATGTAAAGTGTGTATCCCCCTTACCCTGACTAGAAGCAAGGGTTCTTATTTGGACAAAGGTACCTACTTCTGTCAACTAGAGACCCCCATTTCTAACACAGAGTGTGTCAGGTAGTCACCATGGGCCTGATTCACAGAACTAACTTACGTCAAAATCCTAAACTTACAACAATTTTGGTATTCACAGAATGAACTTACACATTTGGGTATTCCCAGAATGAACTTACACATTTGGGTATTCACAGAATGAACTTACACATTTGGGTATTCACAGAATGAACTTACAACAATTTTGGTATTCACAGAATGAACTTACACATTTGGGTATTCACAGAATGAACTTACAACAATTTTGGTATTCACAGAATTAACTTACTCATTTTGGTATTCAAAGAAGGCACTTACTCATCAATGAGTAAGTGCCTTCTGTGAATACCAAAATGTGTGAAGTTACACAAATGAGTAAGTTACACAAAATGTGTAAGTTACACAAAATGTGTAAGTGTCTTCTGTGAATACCAAAATGAGTAAGTTTATTCTGTGAATACCAATATGGTAGTAAGTTTAGGATTTTGTCGTAAGTTAGTTCTGTGAATCGGGCCCCACGCTTCTACAAGCCATTTTAGGCATTGTCTTAGTCAAATCAGAGGCTGGAAGGGAAGTAACTTTCTAAAGTTATATCCAGGTGAGAAAATTATGGTCCCCAACAAAAGAGAATGCCAAGTAAACTCTGATTCTGGACAGAATGGTTCAGTGACCGAGTCCTTCTGAGATGGTGAGAAATGTAACCTTTCTCATGGTATTTCAAATTGTAGTGAAGCACAATCTTTTCCTCATTTTGGCTCGTAAGCTTGTGGTTCATTTCCTGTGTTTCTTGCACACAGTGCCAGCTATAAATTCTTTTTCATCTTCTCCTTAGGAAATTGGGAACAGTATAGTGCTTTCTTTTAACAAACGCACCATGCTGCTGCCTTTCTATTGCTCAAATTAAATAAATGAGAGCATGCATCCTTGCACTCAACTCTCTTGACTGTCTTTTGGTGTTGTGTGTGAACTGAAAGTTAAGATGCAGTGTTTGTGGAAGTGCATAGCAAATGCCCAGTATCCCCTGTGGAGCTTGGGAGCTCTCAGCTTCTAGTCCTAGTGGCAGCCCATAAACCACCTGTAATCTTGGCCCTGTCCCAGATTGTCTTCTTCAGTTCTTCCATCACAGAGGCCCTTCCTGGTTTTGTTACGCCAATGTGATTGTGTACAAGATATTTAAATAATATTATCCAAGTGTGAAGGCACTCCCAGGTAGTTATTTACTGAGTTAGAGTCAGCGGCCTGAGGTGACATTGAGGATATTACTTCATCCTGTGCAATAAATCCCTGAAGGTGCCCTCTACATTGGATAATATTGCTATTATAAATCAAACCCTTAAAATTTGAGGTGAAGCTCACAAAATTGTTTGTAGGTGGTGTTTTATTTTCAATCAGTTCTTTATTGGATTATACAAAACAAAATAAAGAGCATGAAAAGTTTGTCAGCAAGGGATACAGTGGCGTAACAAAACTTGAGGGGGCCCTCTACAAAGTACATGGGGGGCCCATGCTCTGGACCCAGTCAGGTCAGGTCAGGTCAGAATCAAACACAGAACAAATATTCAACATATGTTTTAAAGTATATGGAGCATTAATCAATGCTCATTTGATTTTCTTTGACTTAATCAAGGAAAAAACTAATGAGAGAGGGCCCTTCAGACAGGTTGCCCCTAGATTGTGGAACATTGTACCTCAGCGAGCCGAGGAAACTCCAGAACTATCTGGACTTCAAAAGGGTGTTATATCATTTCCATTTTGTTTAACCACTGCTTGACAATTGACAGCATTTAAGGCCTTTTTTTCATGGCGTGTTAGCAATGTGAGGCCATTCTAGCACAGGAGCGCTTTCTAAATGATAATTATGAAGACTAAATAAAAAATACACAGAGAAGGAAAATTCAGCACATTACATATGCTTTGCACCCAACATTGCATTTACGTACCTTAGTTTCTCCTTAACGTTTTGCAATAGGTACAATTTAACACATTACTAAGTCAGCAGTGGCAGGTTTTTTTCAGTAAGACTTGAAATAGGAAATCTCTTGTTTTGCCTGATATAGTGTGCGTAGGTCTCGGTATGTAGTGAAAAAATGTGCTCTCTCTGCAGAAGCCCATGACATATAGATGGCTTGCAGGCAGGTGTTCAGCGTTTCTCTCACGTGTCATGAGCTCTCAGACCAAGAGCATACCGCTCATGCACAGTGCCAGAGGGGCCCCCTGGAGCTCGGGGTCCCTCCCGCACAGCAGGTGCTGCGGGGGCTATTGTTATGCCACTGAAGGGATAATTATCTCCTTATAGTACTGAAAGGAAGGGCTTGGCTGGATGCCACAGAAGATGGCCAAGGGTTCTTAATGCTCCTGAGCAGCTCCAAAGACTTCTTATATTTTTAGCGGAGGGCAGGCCTTCCCTCCATGTCAGGGCTGTGGCACTTGTTGACGGAGCCACCAAGTTAATTTGTCAGGCTTTGACAAGCTTTTCTACAGACACTTACCTGTCAGACGGGTGGGTATCTCTTTTCTCTCAGGAGAGACGAATTCTGTCTGTCATCTTGTTTCCTGAGTAAGGCCCAATCTTCAATGCCAGCGGTAAGAAAACACACTGTTACTCCAGAGAGGGATTTTAGATGTATACTCAACTTTACATTACAAATTATTTTAATCTCAGAATTTTAAAATTTGCCAGACAATATAGCTTTTGCCTATCAAAGAAACGCTTCTATATACATTTACTTGGAAAACAAATGTAACACATTTCACCATACCTTCAAAATAAAAGCATAAATTGCTCTTCATTAATGGCACTTTTGGATAGCTCTTCACTGAGATGCCATATTTTCTCTGTGTCTGCAATCCACATTTTAGCAGGTTTTATTGTTGATGCAGTGGAGTCAAAATAGTAAACTAGCCTTTTGATTTTAAGTGGTTATGCTTCAAACCACACATTTGCTGTGAATATTTGCCTCAGAGGAATGTATATTTTTAATCCTTTGTTGTATTAATACATGGATCTACGCAAAGTTGATTCTGAGACTCCTATTTGCGCTGCTATAAGCTCGTTTTTTTCCACAGGAGTTGATGGACAGCTGGTCTATATCTCTCCCTTAATCAGGTGTCACTTCATCATAGTTATCTTCAACATTTTGGCTGCAGATATAAAGTCCTGCTATCTATTTTGGCTTTGAGACTGAATTGGAAGTTCTTGCAGAATAAGGAGGGAGGAAGTAGCCTAACGGCTAGAGCGGTCGACCTCGAAGCTGGGGAACTGGGTTTGAGTCTTGGCAAGGGACGCTCAACATACTGTGATTCTGGACAAATCGCTTAATCTCCCCTTGCCTACCAAAATGAATGTGCCCATCTGAAATTCAACTGTTGTTCATGTAAAGTGCTCTGATACCTTCGGGTCAAGTTTGCGCTATATAAAACTCCAGAAAAAAAAATCCATAATATCTTCTCTCCTAAAACTCCTATCTAGTCTCTTGTAAAAAGATATCCAAAGAACCTGCAATTATCAATCCTCTGATTTTTGATAACTGGATAACAATATAATCTCTAGTGATAGCACTCTTCATAGCCTGCTTCTCACCCGGGAAGTACAATTCCCCCCAAAAAAACAGTATGTCTCAACATTGGCTAAGAGAGCAAAAACAAAATTGACTCTTGAACATCTTTTACAGGAAATTAAAACTTTTAAACCTTCAGTGGTAGAAACTAATAATTCTTTGCAAAGATTAGAGGAAAAATCGTCTGTGCTAATCAGAAGAGTTTCTACTATAGAACAGAGGGTAAGCAATGTTGACAATTTGATAACAGATCTTGTCAAACTAACTCAAGAAAATGAGCAATTCAAGAAGCCTACTGAAGACTTGGAGAAAAGAAACAGGAGAAACACGCTGAGATTGTATGGTATTCCAGGAGGTTCCAAAGGTTTGTAAAAGATTAGCCTTCACATTGTCAATATGAATTTGTCTTCTTGTCTAAACATACAAAGGCACTTTGACTGGTACTGAAGCTTTCTTCTTCACACAATTCCAAACTAAGGGGTATTATCATCGTCTTTTTGCATTTTACTGATTTAATGAATACTTTTTCTGCAGCAAGGTGTAAAAAAATCTCAGCAATGGTCAGCAAACAGAATCTTTTTTTTTCCAAGATGTTTCAAAGGCCACAGCTAGCCATAGAATATTAATTTTACTCACAGACACACCAGTCCCAAACCAAAAGGTATTATGTTTTCCTAAGTAAAAACCTAATGCAACATCTTGTTAATTCTGAGATTGGGAATATTCTCATATCAGACCTTGCTCCTACCTTTACTGATCTAGATATTCACTCAACATGCACAACAAAATCTAAATGGTGTTTTAATAATTCCTTATTCAATGATAAGACTTTTGTAGATGGCTATGAAGGCTTTGCAAATACTTTTTTTTAATTCAGTAGGATTGAGGATTCTTCAATAACAATGATCTGGGATTCTTTTTAAGGCAGCTTCAAGGGGATATATATTATCAAATATCTCTCTACTAAAGAGAAAAAAAGCAGGATTTGAATCCCTTCAAAGTCTTAAATATATTAAATCATCAGAGCATACTTACTTCACTTCTAAAAATAACAGAACTACTCTTGAACAATTAATAGTGGCTAAAGTATAATTTAATAAATCCCCATAAAGAAAATATGGGGATAGCTTCTCTAAGTAAATGCTAGATATTATGGTGGTAAGAATAGTTCAGGATTCTTACTAGCCAATTATTCTACATTTAAAAGAGAAAAGTCTACAATTGACTAATATTAAAATGATGGGGGAGATGCATTTTTTACTGATATAGAGATTGCTGTTTGCTATGCTGTATCTATATTCACCATAGGATACTCCTTCCTATTTGCTTTTGTATTCCTATATTTTTTTTAAATTACATAGAGATGTCCCTCCCAGATTAGATTTCTGCACTCTGGAAAAGAGTTTGAAAATCGGAGAATTATATCAAGCTCTTAAAAAAATTTCCAAAAGGAAAATTCCTAGTCCCAGATGGTTTTAACGAGGAATTCTTTCTGCAAGTTTCATAGCTAATAATTATCAAGCTCTTTAATCTTATTAACCAATTGACCTTGGTTAATAAGCCTGAGGGATCTTCTACTGAAGCCATGTTGTGTCTGAATACCAAAAAGGAAGGCTAGAGATCTCTCTTCCTGTGACAATTTTAAGCCAGTCTCACTAATTAATATTGACTGTAAATGTTATGCTAAAGTTTTGGCTCTTTGGTTGGGAAACCAATTACCAGAGCTCATTGGACCTGAATAATCTGGTTTTATTAAAGGGCATAATCTTGCAGATAATTTCAGAACTTTTCTAAATGTTACTAATAAAGCTCTAAGATGAAAGATCCAATGCCAGCAATCACTCTGGATGCGAAAAAGCCTTTGATAGAGAGAAATGGGCATTCCTTTTTCATTACCTTAAATGGCATGGTTTTGGTAAAAAATGTATACATTTGGTTTCTGGTCATCTTCTGTTATAGTTAATGGCTTCCAATCTCCTTACCATAGGATATTCTTGAATGTTTCTGGTTACAATCTCAACTGTGCTAAATCAGGATTTAATACATATTGCACTTAGGAACCTTTTGAGACCTTGAGTTGGTTGTGGAATTCTTCTAGGATTTAGTGCTTAGGCATATGGTACACTAATTCTTTTAGTGATACTCTAAAGAAAAATACTGAAGAAGTATTATTTATGGTCACTCACTTTACCTTTGTTTGTTTCATGACAGACCACCTGGACACTGTTAAAATGATTCTTCCTATTCTAATTGTTTTCCTTATGATGTTACCCGTTAACATTGGTAAAAATATTTTTACTAAAATCAATAGTTTACTCTCCGCATTCTAAATAGAGCTTCTCTGATTTATATGATGATTGGCTTCCTTATAATTGATAGAGATAAGTCGAAAAATTGAGTGTTCATAGGAATCTGATCTATCTTTTAATTGGACAATTACTACTTGAATCAAAATTTGTGCCAAAGTGAGCTCTACTTCATGTTTAGCCAGTCTAATACAAACACTATACTTTTTTTTACAATAGGTTATAATATACCTCTATTCTAATGCATGCACAAAAAATTCTTTAAAATGATACATGCTGGTATTTAGATGTGGGGTCTATTTTACATATGATCTTTTATGTGTCCTAAGGTACATGCCTTTTGGTTATACAGCATAACATAACATGGGAGGTTGAAACCCTACTTAAGCAGAAACCACAATCCTTGTCACGGTAAAGTCCCAATCAATCCTAAATTAACCTATGAACAACCCTTGGGTAGCTTGGCACAGAGCAGTCAGGCTTAACTCAGAGGCAATGTGTAAGGTAATTGTGCAACACTTCAAATAGTAACACAGTGAAAACTCACCACAAACGGATCCCACACCATTTAGAAAAATAGAGTAATTGTTATTAAATAAAAGAACACCAAAATGACAAAAATCCAACCAGTAGTACCAGAGATATGCAATTTGAAAGGTTTCAGTGGAAATAGCACCAAAAAGCACAAAGTGCAAACTGTGGATATCTGGTCGCACTGGACTGGGACAAAGTTTGAAGGTGACTGGGATGGAGTGCGAGCCAGCTACAGGGACCCAGTTAAGCTAGCTGAACACAATATTGTAAATCCTTATTTGTGGAGCGTTGCGAAGGGACGCATCAAAGATGAGTCTTTTAGCAGAAGCAATGTGTCGGTATCAAGATGTGGCAAGGCTGCGATGCGAGGTCCTGCGTCAACGTCGAGGATCCCATTGACAAGGGATGTGAGTGTCTGCGCTGAGGATGCATCTTGAAGCGGCGGTTCGAATGAGGCGGCAGGCTGCAATGCTATGCAGGTCTTGGTGATGGGGAGACCCATGCAGTGGCGGCAATGCATCGGGTCTGCTCAGAGTTGTGCAGCACATCAGAGGGGATGCGTTTGTTCAGCTGGATCCACAGAGGCTGGTAGAGCACCTTAGGCCCACATCCAAGGATCGAGGTCTGGGGTAGCACCACTTCGCAGGGTAGACTCCCAGATGGCAGAGTCCAGGTCCTGGAGGCAAGGTTCTTGGAACCTTCTGTCCCTGAGGCTCAAGTCAGGAGGCCAGTCAACTGTCCCTTGGAGTCACTCTGGGGTCTTGGGAACTACAGATGCAGGTCCAGTCTTTCTTACTCCTGGTGAGAGAGAAGCAGACAGCAGGGCAACACTGCAGGGCAGGAGTCCTACAGAGCAACAGTCCAGCAGAGTGGCAGTACTCTCAGCAGCACAGCAGTCCTTCTTCCTGGCAGAGTATCCAAAGGCCCAAATGTGTACTGAAGAATTGGTGTCTGAGGTCCAATATTTATACCCAGTGCCCTTCCTCTGAAAGGAGGGAGAAGCTTCTAGAGGTTTCCCTTTAAAGTTCCCAGGCATCCTGCCTGTCCTGTCCTGGCTCCACACTAACTACAGGGGATATCCATAGGCAGTACACAGCATATTTAAGTGTAAGTAGGGCTGTGGCTGGCGCCACCCTCCCATCCTGCCTGTGATGGCCGATCCAGGCACACCTAAGCTCTCTTTTGCGTGTGCATGTCTAAAAGGAATGCACCAAGCACAACTATCAGCTACACCCGGTCATGTGACCAAGAGTCAGGCTACAGGCACTAAATGCCAAGGCAGGAAAATGCCAACTTTCAAAAAGTAACAATGCAAAATAACAGCTAGGTATGCACTCAGTTAAACAAATGAAACTGAAAAGTCATTTTTAGAAACAACATCGAACTGTACGATGTGCACCCTCAGAGGAGGATCGGCCCAACCCCCTTGTTCAAAGTGAAAAAGAAAACTAGGACAAATGTCTTAGACTGCGGGTGCGCTACCAATATACACTCAAAAGAGTGTTAACCATTTACATGCAAAAGTAATCAAATATCACTGGTAAATGTTCCAAATGAAAATCAAACAGCCACATTCAAATATACAGAAAGTCCACCATGAAGTAATCACTGGAATGCTGACTGTGGCTCATTCAAACCTTATTGAGCAGGCTTGTGCACATCACGAGGGAACAACTTCATTCACATGCGTTTGATGGTATTTGCATGAATCCCACAAGTATTGAACAATTCCCAATGCGTTTCGGGCATAAAAGGTTGCCCTTCGTCAGGGGAATCTACAAACAAATGAGTTATTATCAAAAATGCATTCTCTGTAAACTTTACATAACAAAAAAATAGCACGGCCCGCCATGAGGAGAACATTAGATAAGTAGAATAGAAAGGGAACAAATCTAGCCAGAACTATTAATACAAAACCTAAACATGTAAATGAATAAGCAGGCGCAAAGAGGAGGAAAAAGGGCACAACATAGACTGAACAAACCTTCACCAAAAGCAAACCCATTGTGGTGAAAACGAAAAACAAACTGCTTGATGCAAAGAAATAGGTCCAGAAAATTCCACTGGAATTAAACAAAAAAGCCTAAGAATACGAGCAGGTAAAATGTGATAACCAAGAATGTGCTCCATGAAGTGGCATGCAACATGAGGGAAAGTAACGTGCAGTTGACGAAAGCTCCTAAGCACCGAGAGGGGACAACATAACGTGCACAGTTACCTCCAGCCTACATTGTGAGCACCGCAAGGAAATGACTGAAAATGGTCGAAATTATCGTAATGATCCAAAACGTAAGAGCTGCACTGCACAAAGAAGAACGCATAGTGTTAAAATGCAATTAACGCACTAAGAGGTGACTCTAAGAATGTCAAACTCGTAAACTGCGTGAACTAAAACTACATGAACTAAAACTTACTGAAACTCTGTGCCAGAATTGAACGCGATATCCGACCGCTGCCACAACGTGCTCGTAATATCCCAAAATTAAAGCGATAAACCTCAGTGCTAAGGAACCGTGGCAGATGCAGTCAGTAATCAGACAAAAATCTAGACAAGTGAACGTGCGCGCATGCAACCCGGAAGTTAAACCCGGTGGGAGGAAACGCCCCCTTCTGAATGGAGTGAATTAAAGACGCAAAGCAGACAAGGTGCCAACAAGTTAGCAATAAAGAGAGACGGGAGAAAAGAGAAAGAGAGACAAAGTCAAAAGACTAAAGAAAATTGCCAAGAATTACAAGTGCATAAACGCTTAGGAATTAATGACGAAAAATATGAAACATCATAAATGTTGACTAGAACCAGCTGCGTGAAAATGTCGCCAAAGGTACTATTAAATAAAATGAACACATATTAAATGACATATCCAGCAGTAAATCAAGAACAGAACAGCTGAATCAATAAAACGTGGCAGGGTGTGAGAACACCCACAATTGACAAGGTTAAAACTAAAGGTTGTGAAGACGTACAATCCCACAAGCAGTATATAAAAAATAAATGTGAACAAAACAACTTCTCACAATACTGGCCGCGTAACCAAATGGTGACACTGTTGATTGACTTACAGGCGCTAATGCCAACATATGTTGAACCACATCCATTACGTAATCACGTAGCTCACATTATCATGATTCATAATAGCCAAGCGCTAATGAACATAGGTGACATAGCCAAGCGCTAATGAACATAGGTGACAGTAAATTACAAACACAAAGGTTGAATGAGCAAAAAGAGGTGGGGCCTATGTAAGAAGTATATTCCAATAACACAAACAATCCTAAAAAATCATGTGTTGACAAACATTAATGTGAACAAAGCAATTCGCATAATTGAAAATGGTAGCACCTAATACACTTATTGAATGGCAAAACAAAATTATCAAAAATACAGTTGGTTGCTCACATGAAAAATGAAGCAAACTAGAAGTTAGCATGAACTGTACATTAGACCACAATATCACATGGTGTCGTGTGTGCAGAAAACAGAAAACCAATTACTGGCTAGAAGTAACAGAATATTATAGACAGCAGAGTCTTATACAAAGCAAAGTCTTATAGAAAGCAGGAGAATTCGAGTTTGTCATTGAGGCCTTTCGGCATAAGGGTGTCCAAAAAGCGTATCCAGAATATTTCACGTTGGGACAGCAGTTTAGACATATCCCTGTCAGCCTGAGTTGTCACCACTTCCAAAATAAATGGTAAACCTCAATTGAGCTATAGTGTGGTGTTGCTCATGCCAATGAGCCGCAAGCGGTGAGCTTGTGGTTTTGATTCTAATGCGGCTTTTATGCTCAGTGATGCATGTGCGTAAAGACCTCTCAGTTTTGCCCACATAGTATAGACCGCACGGACATCTAATCACGTAAATGACATGGTGACTATTGCAATCTGCCGTGAAGTTCAGTTTGATATTTTTTCCAGACCAAGGATGAGATATGCAATGTCGGACCAACACATTATTACAATGAGAGCAATTGAAGCATTTATGCATGCCTTTGTCTTCTACTGTTGCACCAATATCAAGCCTGGGGAGAAGTTCTTTCAAATTGGGTGACCTCTTGTAAGCAAAGATAGGAGGATCAGAAAATATGCCATGAAAATCTGGTTCCGGTTGCAATAATTCCCAGCGTTAAAGGATCACGTGTTTAATAGCTGGTGATGAAGTAGAGTAGGTGGACACAAAAACCTCTCTGTTGGATGGCTCCTAAATCTGTTTCTTCAACAAGTCTTCTCTATGTAAAATTTGAACACGTCTCTCGGCTTCATCAACTACTCCAACAGGATATCCTCGATCCAGAAAATTTTGTCTTGATTCACTCATGTTAACTGCAAATTGTGATATGGCCGAAGTAATACGTTTGGCCCGGAGGAATTGAGAGTAGGGAAGATGTTGTTTAAGGGATGGAGGATGAAAACTAGAGTACAACAAGGCATTATTGCGGTCAGTGGATTTCTTAAACATAGAAGTCTTGATGTCAGTACCCTCGACAACAATGTTAATGTCCAAATAAGATATTCGCTGTCGGTCCATGCTGAAAGTAAACTGAATTCTTGGGTGCCTGGTATTCAATAGCTTCAAATTTTCTTCAAGATCATTCCGTGTGCCATGCTATACAATAAGTATGTCATCTATGTATCTTCGGTAAAGAATCAAATGGTCCGTCCACTTCGTGTCCGATAAAATGTACTCAGATTCGAACTTCATCATACAGATATTTACATGCTCCCTAAGATACATAAGAACTTGAGAGACCCACCACTGAGGCCTATTGTATCAGGTTGTGGATCATTACATGAACCTTTGGGTCATTTCTTAGATTCGTTTTGACAGACCATTGTACAAGCGGGGAGGACTTATCTGCAAGACACCACTCATCTTCTACAACTGTTACAGGATATTGTTTTGCCGGAACTGTCAGAAGTTTGGTTGTGTACAATTGATGTCATAGCTCTTTACACATCTATTCCACACTCAGAAGGAATTGAAGCGGTTGAGTGGGCACTTCTCCGACAGGATGAGCCACAAGCTAACAAAGTTTTTTACTGGAGCTGTTGCAGTTTTCATTGTATCACAGCTATTTCAAATGGAAACACAAATATTTTCTTCAGACTAACGTGACCCCAATGGGTTTTTCCGGGGCTCCCAGCTATGCCAATATCTTTATGATGAAGTTCGAATCTGAGTACATTTTATCGGACACGAAGTGGACGGACCATTTGATTCTTTACCGAAGATACATAGATTACATACTTATTGTATGGCATGGCACACGGAATGATCTTGAAGAAAATTTGAAGCTATTGAATACCAGGCACCCAAGAATTCAGTTTACTTTCAGCATGGACCGACAGCAAATATCTTATTTGGACGTTAACATTGTTATCGAGGGTACTGACATCAAGACTTCTATGTTTAAGAAATCCACTGACCGCAATAACGCCTTGTTGTACTCTAGTTTTCATCCTCCATCCCTTAAACAACATCTTCCCTACTCTCAATTCCTCCAGGCCAAACGTATTACTTCGGTCATGTCACAATTTGCAGTTACAATGAGTGAATCAAGAGAAAATTTCTGGATCGAGGATATCCTGTTGGAGTAGTTGATGAAGCCGAGAGACGTGTTCAAGGTTTACATAGAGAAGACTTGTTGAAGAAACAGATTAAGGAGCCATCCAAGAGAGAGGTTTTTGTGTCCACCTACTCTACTTCATCACCAGCTATTAATCATGTGATCCTTAAAAGCTGGGAATTATTGCAATCAGAACCGGAGTTTCATGGCATGTTTTCTGATCCTCCTATCTCTGCTTACAAGAGGTCACCCAATTTGAAAGAACTTCTCTCCAGGCCAGATATTGGTGCAACAGTGGAACACAAAGGCATGCGTAATGCTTCAATTGCTCTCATTGCAATAATGTGTTGGTTGGACATTGCATATCTCATCCTTGGTCTGGAAAAAATATCAAACTGAACTTCACGGCAGATTGCAATAGTCACCATGTCATTTACGCGATTAGATGTCTGTGCAGTCTATACTATGTGGGCAAAACTGAGAGGTCTTTACGCACACGCATCACTGAGCATAAAAGCCGCATTAGAACTAAAACCACAAGCTCACCGCTTGCGGCTCATTGGCATGAGCAACACCACACTATAGCTCAATTGAGGTTTACCAATTTGGAAGTGGTGACAACTCAGGCTGACAGGGATATGTCTAAACTGCTGTCCCAACGTGAAATATTCTGGATACGCTTTTTGGGACCCTTATGCTGAAAGGCCTCAATGACAAACTGGAATTCTCCTGCTTTCTATAAGACTTTGCTTTCTATAAGACTCTGCTATCTATAATATTCTGTTACTCCTAGCCAGTAAATGGTTTTCTGTTTTCTGCACACACGACACCATATGATATTGTGGTCTAATGTACAGTTCATGCTAACTTCTAGTTTGCTTCATTTTTCATGTGAGCAACCAACTGTATTTTTATAAAAAAAATGTCATTCATTAAGTGTATTAGGTGCTACCATTTTCAATTATGCGAATTGCTTTGTTCACATTAATGTTTGTCAACACATGATTTTTTAGGATTGTTTGTGTTATTGGATTATACTTCTTACATAGGCCCGCTTCTTTTTGCTTATTCAACTTTTGTGTTTGTAATTTACTGCCACCTATGTTCATTAGCGCTTGGCTATTATGCTTTATGATAATGTGAGCTACGTGATTACGTAATGGATGTGGTTCAACATTTGTTGGTATTAGTGCCTGTAAGTCAATGAACAGTGTCACCATTTGGTTACACGGCCAGTTTTGTGAGAAGTTGTTTTGTTCACATTTATTTTTTATATACTGTTTGTGGGATTGTACGTCTTCACAACCTTTAGTTTTAACCTTGTCAATTGTGGGTGTTCTCACACCCTGCCATGTTTTATTGATTCAGCTGTTCTGTTCGTGATTTACTGCTGGATATGTCATTAAATATGTGGTCATTTTATTTACTAGTACCTTTGGCGACATTTTCACGCAGCTGGTTCTAGTCAACATTTATGATGTTCATATTTTTCATCATTTATTCCTAAGCGTTTATGCACTTGTAATTCTTGGCAATTTTCTTTAGTCTTATGACTTTGTCTCTCTTTCTTTTTTCTCCCATCTCTCTTTATTGCTAACTTGTTGGCACCATGTCTGCTTTGCGTCTTTAATTCACTCCATTCAGAAGGGGGCATTTCCTCCCACCGGGTTTCACTTCCGGGTTGCATGCGCGCACGTTCACTTGTCTAGATTTTTGTCTGATTACTGACCGCATTTGCCACGATTCCTTAGCACTGAGGTTTATCGCTTTAATTCTTGGATATTACCAGCACGGTGTGGCAGCGGTGGGATATCACGTTCAATTCTGGCACAGAGTTTTGGTAAGTTTTAGTTCACGTACTTTTAGTTCACGCAGTTTACGAGTTTGACGATCTTAGAGTCACCTCTTAGTGCGTTAATTGCATTTTAACACTACGCCTTCTTCTTTGTGCAGTGCAGCTCTTACGTTTTGGATCATTACGTTCATTTCGATCATTTTCAGTTGTTTCCTTGCGGTGCTCACATTGTAGGCTGGAGGTTACTGTGCACGTTATGGTATCCCCTCTTGGTGCTTAGGAGCTTTCGTCAGCTGCAAGTTACTTTCCCTCATGTTGCATGCCACTTCATGGAGCACATTCTTGGTTATCACATTTTACCCGCTCTTATTCTTAGGCTTTTTTGTTTAATTCCAGTGGAATTTCTGGACCTATTTCTTTGCATCATGCAGTTTGGTTTTTCGTTTTCACCACAATGGGTTTGCGTTTGGTGAAGGTTTTTTCAGTCTATGTTGTGCCTTTTTTCCTCCTCTTTGCGCCTACTTATTCATCTACATGTTTAGGTTTTGTACTAATAGTTCTGGCTAGATTTGTTCCCTTTCTATTCTACTTATCTAATGTTCTCCTCGTGGCCGGCCGTGCTATTTTTTGTTATGTAAAGTTTACAGAGAATGCATTTTTGATAATAACTCATTTGTTTGTAGATTCACCTGACGAAGGGCAACCTTTTATGCCTGGAATGCAATGGGAATTGTTCAACACTCGTGGGATTCATGCAAATACCATCAAACGCATGTGAATGAAGTTGTTCCCTCGTGATGTGCACAAGCCTGCTCAATAAAGTTTGAATGAGCCACAGTCAGCGTTCCAGTGATTACTTCATGGTGGACTTTCTGTATATTTGAATGTGGCTGTTTGATTTTCATTTGGAACATTTACCAGTGATATTTGATTACTTTTGCATGTAAATGGTTAACACTCTTTTGAGTGTATATTGGTAGTGCACCCGCAGTCTAAGACATTTGTCCTAGTTATCTTTCTAACTTTCAAAAAGTGGCATTTTAAAATGTTTTAATTTAAAATCCAACTTTACCATAAGTTTGGATTTTTTATTACAATTTCAAAGACACCAAACATAAACTGGTAAAATGCTCCTATTTGAAAATGACAGCCTATTAAAGGAAATTAAGTAACCTCAATTTTATCCTATAAGAGAGGTAGGCTTAGCAGGAGTGAAAAACTAATTTAAGAGTTTTTCACTACCAGGACATCTAAAACTCAAAAGTACATGTCCAATGTTTTCAAGACACTGCACCCCACCCACTGCACTGTCCAACATCTACCCATGGAGTGACTTACATGTATTAAAAAGGACAATTTGGACCTGGCAAAAGGTTTTTTTTGCCTGGTCAAAATGGCAGCTTAAAACTGCACCCACACACTGCAATGGCAGGCCTGAGACATGTTTAAAGTGCTATTTATATGGGTGGCACAATCAGTGCTGTAGGCCCACTAATAGTATTTAATTTACAGGCACTGGGCACAGGTAGTTACGCTTTAATAGGGACTTACAAGTAAATTAAATAAGCCATTTTGGTATAAGCCAATTCTGCGATGTTAAAGGAGAGAGCACAAACACTTTAGAACTGGTTAGTAGTGGTAAAGGGCACAGAGTCCTCAAAGCCAATAAAAAATGGCAGCTCAAAAAACAGGAGGGTGATGGGAAAAAGTTTAGGGATGACCCTGCAGAAAGGGACAAGTCCAGCATTATTGATCTGTTAATAGCAAATGTGGTACAAGTTATTGTTTCTGATTGGGAATCAAAAGATCAGCTCTCAGCTCAAGCATAGCGGAATTTAGTTTATAGAATCACAGACTGGACAGATATAACATACTTTCTGTACAATTAGCCGTTAAGCGTAATCATTCATGTCTTCCTGTTACTAACTATTTAGCTTATATTACTCTTAAAATAATTCTTGATGTATTAATCATTGTTCAATATTGTAAACACAAGTTAAGTTGGAAGGGGACGGGGAGCACACTGCCTCACATCACAGCACAGTTTGCTCCTTAGCATTATGGTAAATGCAGTGCAATGTTTGCGCTTATTTGAATATTGACTGTAGTTTTTCACCAAGTTGGTGCGTATAGAGCTTTAAATCTTTAGACACATGTTTCTAGATCTTATCCTTCTTCGGTAGAGATCATAAAAACAAATTACATCTGGGCTTGCTGCCACAGTCCTCTTAGGTCTCAGTCCTTCTCGCTGGTGCTCAGGTGCATCTCCAAAAGCTCGTCGGCTCGCTGGCTCAATGGAACCTTTTTAAACAAAAGGGGGATAGGAGCACATGATTAAACTGAAAAAAGAACAGAAAAGAAGTTGTAAAGAAAATACAAGTGTCTGTTGTAAGGTTGGTGTGGGACAGTTTGTGAAAGCAAGATCTTGGTGTGACTCTGATGGCTTTGCTATCTAGTATATTGTCAAACAAGATGGATGCACCAACACTGGTGAGGTGGTGCGGTGGGATAGTATTGAAATGAGAAAGGACAATAAGAATATACTGCTCAAGCCATGTTGGGTATCAGATGCCCCCTGGAGTGTCCTAATGTGTAGCTTGTGGTTATGTGTCAGGGGTCATGTTACTGCAATGAGGTTGTGTGAGAGAAAAGGGCAGGGATAAAAAAAAAGAGAAAGCAAGAAAGGGAGACAGTGGATTGGCCTGAGGGGCCTTTTTGCCTATCTCAACATGCTGGGCTCAGTTATTCTGATGTTTTCCATCCCCAGTCCTTCCGAAATGTAGTCACACTGCATGATATCCTTCTGTGAGTGTGTGGAAAAAGTGGTGTAGGGGATTAAGTATGATGGGTTTTGTAGTTGTTGAGACAAGAACACCATACACATTCAACCAGTGTCATCTGGTCTCAGAGTCTCTAAACTACATGTTCATGTGCTGCAAGGTGCTGCATATATATTTGAGGAGTGCCTTTGTCAGATCTCTGTCATGGGTGGTTAGTAGTGAGACACAGTCTTTAGGTCTGCAGTTTTGTTGTAACAGCATCCTCTATATAAAAGCCAATTTTGCAGTTTGGAAGACGAAGTAAGGGCAGTCAGGTTGGTGAGGTCCCTCACGTCTACCACACTCCCTTTCTCACACCCACCAAATTTAGAGTTCACCAGCATCCCTTCAGTGAACTCTGTGGGTTTGAATGAACCATTGCCATAGCAGTTCAAATAAAACCATTTAAACCATTAGTGTGCATTTGTCAATGGTGACAGACGCTTACACCAAACATTTAAAAGTTTTTACCTTTCCAAAAAACAAATTCTCGAAGTTTTTTAGATTTTCTGTCCTCTAGCTCCACAATATTCCCATATTTCCTCGGGCTGTCAGAGGATGATTCATGCTGATGGAGTAATTTACTCTCTAAGCTAAAACCTTGCAGCCCAATCAACTCAAAACTGGGCAGGATGCACTTAGTCTGGTTTCTTATTCTACTGTGTTGCAGTGTAGATTGGACATTAATGTGTTGTAAATAACAGAGATCAACCCTTCTACTTGCTGCTTTTTGTCATGTAATAAAGAATTAGGTAGTCCTTCAGTATGATCAGCCCTTTTACGTATGTGCCAAGCAATGCATTAGCTGATGATGTTGCCATCTTTGTGAAGGGCTCATGTTAACTTATTGACTAAGAGCTTCAAATGATTATGGGGAGTCATTTTATATAATGTTATTTATTGTATGTATGATGCTAGTCACCCAGGCTTGTCAGTGAAATTTATTACATCCGATCATCAACCCTGCATTATTCCAGATGAGAGCTCCACAGTGGTTGTATTTGTGTCGCAGTAGGCTATCATGGCACAAAATGTTGGGGGTGGGTCTGATGCTTTCCTCTCATAGTATAAATAAGGCCAGCAGATCACCTAGATACAAACATTCCATGGCTGTCCACAGAAGTGGTTCTCTGCAGTATCGCACCAAAGATAATGCTTGGCAGAGTTTTTTGGCTAGATGCTACTAGTACTTGTTAGGAAGACTTACGCTTCCAGAGGTGTAACTTGGATGGTCAAAGCCTTGCACACCACTCAAAGTTCTATATACTTTCTGTTATAGATTTCAACAATTTAGTGTGAATTGGAAGGGGAAGCATGTCTAATAAGTAATAGTACCTGGGGCGACCATTTTAACTACATGCACTTGCCCGCACAGTGATAATCGCAGAGACGAGCAATGCACAAAGTCGCAGTGGGTCTTTTCAATTAAGGGTTGCAAGTTGTCTATTAACATGTTGTCTGGTCACCTCTTGACCAATAAGCCAATGTATTTTCAAATGTATTCCCTGCCATTTAAAACCCAGTCTTCCCACTGGCATTCTGTCGGAGTTCTTCGTGAGAAGCAATGCTTTGCTTTTGTTTCAATTAATCCTAGAGCTTGAAGAAAGTGATTCTACCAGAGCAATCAGTTAGGGAAGGGACAATTTGGGCTCTCTAAGGGTTAATATGTTATCCATGTATAGTAATAGTTTGGCTGAACCAACAGCTACTGCCATTCCCCTTAAGTCTGTTCAACCCGCTGCTGCCAATAGCTGTAATTCTAATAGGAAGAAGAGAGGGCTGAGGCAATTTTTCTCTGTGTTTGAAGACTATATCTGACATAACATCAGTACAATCTGTTTAGACATTCAGGTCATCATCTAGCCATCTTACATTACATAGAAAGTTTTGACCAATCGCTGCACTTACCAGTGTTCAAAAAGGATGCCCCATTCGACACACTCAAATGGTTTCTTAGCATCCAACCAAACCACCATAGCTTCATCTTTGTCATCCCACAATATATTAAACAGCATTCATAGGTAGCTTCTGGATGGCAATCCAGGTACAAAACATACCTATTAGCCATGTACTAGGCTTGAGATGACTTTGCTGGGATCTTGGTCAAGATTTTAATATCAGAGTTTATAAGGGATATGGGTCAACAACTAGAACCATGTAGTGGGTTCTTACCTGACATGATAGAGGAGCCTAATATTATCTTTGTTAAACTCCTTATACAGCTTCCCTGAAGATTCTGCCTTTTTGAACATCTTATGCCAAATGGTGGAGATCAGATTTTTGGCAATGCTATAGACCTCACTTTGTAGACCATCGTGTGTAAGGTCTTTATCGTAGGGAGGAGCTGATCTTGCCTCTTCAATTTCTTTGGTTGTTATTTCACCCTCTAGCAAGGCTCTGCCTGCATCAGATAAAACAGGAGGGCATATGTTATTAAGAACTCATAATTTTGCTTGGTATGTGTCTGGGCAATCGGAATGATATAGATCCCAAAAATAGTTTGCAAATGATTTTGTGATGGCCACTGGGTGCGTTGGAAGCATGTTAGTATAACCCCTTATAGCAGAAAATGCACACCTTACCTCTTTCTGTTGAAGTCGGGCTGCCAGCATTCTGCTTGCCTTCTCTTCCTATTCCGATTGGCAACATTTCAGACAAGGCTGGTCGCTGAAGAGTTGATAGGGTCAAATTTCTTCCATTCAAGATCATTTCTCAGATCTAATGTAGAAGTGCTAATGTAAGAAGTATTTAGAACTCTAACTTCCCTTTCCAACATAGCTTGATTACCCTTAGTGTGTGCTTGGGGAAGGCCGATTATTGAATTATGTTGCCTCTCATGAGTGACTAGGATGACAAGACTGAATCTTGATTCCTTTCCAAGTAGTCACATCGTTTTTCTTTCATTGGGGCTTTTTTCACAGCCAGTTTGCATATATAGACATTTATCTACCACCTTTTGGAGTTCTGAGAGGCTTGTCCCAGGTCAGTGCAATTTGCATTTGCACCGATGAGTGATCAGAGATCTGCCCTTCTAGTATGAAGAAATTGGATATTAAGGTTAGAAATGGGATAGATGTCAGAAAGGTTTCTAATAAATAGTATGTGCCATTAAAGCAAGACAGAAAAGTGTATTAATTGTCAGTTTGATGTGTAAGGGACCATGAGTTTACTAGTCCATGGTCCTCATAGAAGCACAGCAGATTGTTATGTACCTGTTATATCTCCTGTCAGTGAGACATTTCTGCCAGTGATAGGGTCTATTACTAAATTCCAGTCACCTCTGATCACAGTTATCGTGGAACCAAATTCCGTGAGTAGGAGAGACAATGTGGAGAAGGGGTATATATTGAATTATTAAGGGCATCGATCAGTCCCACAATCAGAGTAGAACTCAGGATGTTTATTTTGGCAAAAATATTTCTTCCTTGTGGGTTGATATAGGTCAATATGCTGCAGAGAGTGACAGATAAGTGTCAATACTCCACATCGCTTTAAGGATAGGTGGCATGTGTCAGTATTTGAATGGTCAGGCTGTTGACATACTCTGTTGCTGCTAATGACCCTCATTATCCAATCCCTCTTCATTTTTTCAGATTCATTTTCAGAAAGGTGTATGATAAGACTTTTTTGTTTCTCATACATTTTCCCATGACATTGACAATGAGTGACTCACGTTGAGAGGTTTACACTGGGACATCACATGCAATATTAACAGAGTCAGAATACTTCCCCACCCTGATGGATTAATTTGTGTATGTGGGATGTGTGTCAGGACGCTGGGGGTGTAAATAGGGTATAAGAATGTTCGCAGGAGAAAAGGGATGCAGAAGCTACCATCAGGTGCAAAGCAAGGATGCAGGTTGAAAGACAAGATGTTTTGTGGTGTGCAGTGAGGACCGCTGGCACAGATAGACCCCTCGGAACTATTAAAGACAAAGTGCAAGTGTGAATGAGGTCAAGAAACGTAGCGTGCCAGGCAGTAAGGGGTGATGGGGAAAGTGAATAGAATGTTAGGATGTCTTGAAGGATATTGGATATTTCCACCCATGCCCACACAGGATGAAGGAACTAATGAGAAGGCCCACCTAATGTGGCGTGGTTGTCCTAACTCAAATCTAATCAAATGAAGGTTTTTACTTTGAACCATACTTTAACTCTAACATTAAATAGGTCAGTGCAACTCCCAACATCCCTCAGTCCTGCATATTGTTGTTGGTTTAAAGCTGTAACACCTGAGTGCATCTTGAAAGTGAGGAGGCACATGATGGAGACAGAGTCTACTTGAAGAGTTTTAGGTGATTTCCAGAAGACCCACTCATTGGGATATCCTATCATGTGGTCCGGCCTGGGTTATTGTTGAAGTATGATGTTAATGTTAAGCCTGGGTAATCACATTCCAATAGCAAAGCTAGCCGGGGGGCAGTGGGGAAGGTATGAGTTGTTTGTAGACATGTTGATCTTCATTATGATTGTGATAGCACTTGAAGTGACATTCATGTGTAGTCCCCACTATGCACTCTAGAGAACTGATTTGTCATTACAACTGTGTTGCGGAGAAGTGGATGTTTGTAACAGAGTTGTCTTAGGAAGATATTTCAAATGTTCAAGGCAATCTGAAATTGTCCCTTTCTCAAGAGTTTTGTCTCTCCCCACTTTTGTGATGCCTGCCCATGTTCTTGTGATTGACGTTTTGACGTAGTCCTATTGGGTTAGGGGCTATTTTCATCAGGGTTGTCTGTCTCTGTATCACTCCCTTGAATTGATGGCTTAGAGGTGTCCATTTTATCTAGGAAATGCATTCCACGGCCTCTGGCTTGTAAAGTTCCCTGTTCTTTCCATTGATGGTCAGTAACATGGTGGCTAGTTCCAGCAGGCCATTTTGCCCGTCCGATTTGTGAAGTTAGGGGCAAAGTACCAGGAACTGTTTTCATGTTGTGATTGTTTCCTGGGAGAAGTTAGCTGTTACAAAGATCCTGTGATCTATGTAAGAAATGGTTCTATTCTGTTGTCTTGCCATAGTGATTACTTGGCACACCTGATTAAGACGTAGGAAGTAAGGTATTACAGGTCATGGGGAGTGTTGCAGTATTTTTGGTCCTAGTACAAGTCATGTGAGTCCTTTGAAATACCAATGGGGGATACAAAATGTGATTAAAGTTCTGGAAGGAAAGTCTGTAGAAAGCAATCATGTCCTGCAATTTGTGTTCCTCTGGGATCCCCAGGAAGTGGTCATTATTCAGGTGACTCCTTTCTTCCATTTCCATCTTTTTTTGCTGCAGGTGCCACAGTTCCTGACCTAGATTTGGCCTGTTGTCAAAGAAATTCATGTATCCCAGTAATGCAGCTCTCTTCTTGTCTCTCATGTCCATTGCACATTGGTAGGTATGTAGCTCTACCCTCATTGATTTAACTTTAGATGCTATGACCATTGTATCATCTCACATAGAGTCATTATTTGTTTTGGTAGAAGTGAGTTCCCTCATTAACGTCTTGAGGAGAGCCGCTGCCCTTTTTACCAGTTACCAGCCACAGCTTTTAAAAAAGACAAATTGCCTTGAGGATTTGTGGAATATGTCAGGTGGAGTTTTATAATATTTTTCTATTGCATTACTCATGTTGGGCTTGTGTGTGGTTCTGGTGTCTGACTGGAGCTTCCACACCAGGGGTTAGCATAAATACTGTGGCAGCAACCTGGCACTTACAGCTCAGGTGATGAAGGGGATTTATGGATTGTCTTCATAATGTGATGGATAGAAGAGGTTGAAGTCCTACGTTTATAGAGGTGCTTGGTTAATGAGGGTAGAGGAAACCAGTTAACTCCCATCAATGGTTAAGGAGAACATGGTCAGGTATGGTGTTGCACTCCAGTGGGATTGAGGTATCCGAATGGTGGAAATAGCATTAACGTGTTGCACTGTTCAGTGGGACAGTTTAGAGCAGTTTTAAACTGTTAGCATCAACAGCAACTTTATGAATAAAGATATGCTTGTTGGGTACAGCCATAGTGAGCACACTCCATCACTGTCTGTCTCCTTAACTACATGTAGTCTGTGTTTAATGTTGCAATATGCACAGTGTGCCTCAATCCACTCTGTTCTTAGACTCTCAAAGAAGCCTGGGGAGCTAGGCAGTGAGTGTGCCTCTGGGTCTCTTGGATACCGATTCATGCTTTTGCGGCTCACCCCTTCATCCAAAGGTGCTACTGATCACCAGCGAGCTGTCACTGTGCGCAGTTGATGGGGTACCAGACACATGTGTGGCATTCAGCAGGCACCCAGTGCTGGAAGTCTCTTCTCCACTCACTCCACTGTGGCTGCAGCACCCTTCAATTCATTTGCATGACCAGGCTGCAATCGTCTTCAGCACTGTATTCTCGGTAGGAGCCACTGTTATGCAAATCAACAGGCAAAATGTTATCCAGGTTCATACCACTTCCACCGCACCTCTCAGGAAGCTGAGATTAGTAGATCAGGTGTCTTTAAATGGAGAAAGAACAGCAGGGTGGACCAGAACTCTATTGAGAGCTGGCCATTTTGGATTCAGCCATGCTCCACCTAAGATGGTATGGATTTAATGGTACTTTTTTGGTGGAAGATTAAAAGAATTATACCTGTTCGATTTTTTGCAATGGTGCTTCACCATTTTTGTTCTATTGAATTGCATTGACGTTAATGCCTGGTTTTAACTGTCACAAGAAGGAGCACAAAGAAATTTTTATAACAAATGGTAGTCACATATAACTCATGTATTGGGGGTGGCATACACATTTTAAGAATTGTGGTGAGTTATAAGGTGACTTTACTATTGAAGAATGGTGATCCGCTGCCCAGATTTGATGAGCCATCCTTGATAGAAAACAGTTTGGTCTCATGAATTTCTCTTGGAAATTGTGGTTAGTTCTCCAAAAACTAAAATGAGGATATGTTTTCTATAATGCCACGAATAAATTGATTATCCTTGTGAGAAGCAAGTCTAATATGCTGTGTGGAACATGTAGGTCTATCATCAGCAGCATTCTGTTAGTTGATTTGCCAGTGTTCCAATGCAGTTTCACCATAGAGTTCTAATGGAGAACTGTTATTCTGCTATTCTATATTTATGACATATGTTAGGTACACCTGAGTGCCATGTTGTTGACATACTGCAGTAGACTTTCAACAATTTCCTGTTATGTAAATGAGTAAAAAGAGTCATTATGTCATGGAAATATGGCTAGTGCTCCAAAAAGCTAAAATGATGATTCATTTTCTATAAATTAGCAGAAATCCTCCTCATCCATATGAGAAAAAAAGTCTGGCATGCTGAGTGGAACATATTCTTCCAACAGTAGCAACATTCTGTTGATCCCCCTGTGTTCTACTCTAGCTTCATCACGGAGTTTTAATGAACAGCCATACTGTTAAAATTCGATATTCATGAAACAGCAAGGTCCTTTGAGATGCCTCATAGCTGGAATAGGAGCTGCTGAGCCTTTCCTCTGAAGCAGGATGAAGTAAGTGAGTACTGAGGGGTTAGTGCAGATATGAAACCTGCTGCTTCAAAAGAGCATAAGGCAAAGTAAAGGTTTTGATCGTTTGAGGCATAATATATTTTTAAAGAGCTGAAAATAATTAATGAGAGCAGTCCCTACCACAGTCCAGCATGCCCTTTCTTACTTAAATTAAAACAGTAACATTTAGTAGCTATGCCTTTTTAATCGCTTTCAATGCATAGGAGTTGATTTTTAGAGAGGCAGGGAGCTATTTGCAGAACGATCTCCTATTTAAATTGAAAAGGTCTGCACTCTTATGGATAATGAAACCCTCTGAATGAGATGCTATTTAGACATTTCATTTTTTTATTCCTCCCAGTTCCTTTTGTCAGTAATTGCTTCTCCCTCCATGACTGTGCACTGACTTTAAAATACTTTTTATTGTTAGGTAAATATAAGGAAATAATAAAGCATATTTAAAATATTGCCTATAACAAATGGCTCTCTGTACACCTTAAAAATGCCCTTCTGTATACCTTGTAAAGGACTGCATTCAAATATAATTATGTAAACACATTTTGAAATAAATACCATTGTAAATCACTCAGAATAATGAGGCAACTATTTAGGTTTAAATCATTTTTATTGCGCTTTAGCACTTACAAACTGTAAACCACGTTTTCCACTTCGGCGTGAACTGTCTCATTAGCCATAATTACTAGCCCCATCAGAGAAAAACTGATTTATATAATAATCCAAGCTCCGCATTTACCTCTATAATATCACTCACCCAGTCCATGCAGGACTATCAGCGGGTAGAGAAGAGAGGCAAAGAAGGACAAATGAAGAAGCATCACACACAGGCATTAGAACACATTGGCCCTGCTAGACTCATTCTCCCGAAGGAGAATCCTCGGTAAATGAAGAGTGACCCTACCCATCAGAACTCCCAAATATAGCCTCAGAAAAAAGCACCTCAAGAACTACCACAGTGTACAACACCCAATATCAACAGAGAACATAATTTGTTGTTATGTTATGTTATTTCTACTTGGTATAGTCTGATGACTCACACCCAAAATTATATCTTGGCGCTTAGTCAGCACAAAAACACTACAAAAGCTAGAAGAAAGGTTCTAGCTGAGTTCATCTGGGTATGATATATTTTTTCCCTTTATAGTCCACTCTAAGGGCCTTATTACAATGTCGGTGGGCCCACAGGCCATCGGTGGCGGGCCCACCGAAATCCAGCATAGCGGTCTGACCACAGCATTACGATGCGGTTTGTTGGACCACAGCAGACAGAGGGACTGACTGACGCCTCCTACAGCCTCAAGGAGCCCGTTGGAGCATCGGGCCGACCGTAATTCCTACAATGAGAGCGGTGCCTGCGGAGGCACTGCTGTAAGAATTACGATGTTCCTCTTCCCTCCACCTTTACATGGCTGTCCAACTACCTTGTAAAGGTAAATTGAATTGGCATTTGGGGGCCCCTAGCAGGGCCACTGTCCCCCCCTTGGCCTCCCTTATAGACCCAGGGGGCACATGTGGCACCCACCAAACATCCATGTGCCAAGCACCCCATGTTGCCTGGTACAAGGTGCATGGATGTTTGAAAACTGCTCTTTTGCATTGTGGCTTGTGCTGCAGCCCTTTTCCAGGGTCCCAGCACAAGCCGCATTGCAAAAGAGCAGTTTTCCAACCGCCTGCATGGTGGTCGCATTATAATAGGGCAGGTGCAGCAATTGACATGTAGTTGGTCAGACACCTGCCCAAAACGATGGCAGTCAGATGCTCGTCCGATGGCCAATATAATGAGGCCCTTGAGACTACCATGCCTCTCTTTACCATCTCACTCCTCGCTTCCATAAGGACCATCTTCTTTTATTGTGCTTCGGATTTTGAGTCAGGAAAGAGAAGGAGTCTGTTCAAATGCTATGGCACTGTGGTCTTCTTTAGTGCCACCTTCAGTGTCCTTTTCCTCCACCTCTAAGTCATCAGAGTCACCATCACTGTACTCCCTGTCGCCACATTGCCCCCACATGTTCTTTGCAGTAACTAAAATGCACCACAGCAACCTCTGCTCATTTACTGAGCATTTAGGGCCACCAGGCCACCCAGTAGTCCTCTTACTTCCCTCAGTAGAGATTCAGGCAGCTTTCATAACATGCTGCGTAGCAGACTCTAGCACATCTCTCAACCCGCGCTCTGATCAGGGGCGGCTCCTCCACTAGGGCGGAGGAGTGTCACCCCACTGCTTTCTCGCATTGTGAGAAAGCCAAAACATAAAATGGTAATAACCCTTAGTTATTACCATTTTATGTTTGCTTTGCGCATTGCGGGCGGGCCTGCTCTGCTCTTTGAGCAGGGCAGGGGAGGAGTGGTTTGCCCACTCCTGAGTGCGCAAAGACTGTTTGATCGGCCCTCTCGGGCCCCCCAAACAGTCATGTGCACTCTACCCTTCTCCATGCAGGCTGCATTGCAGCCTGCATGGAGAACATGCCAAGCCCACTAGCCCCTGGTTGGGTGCCGCCCCGACCAATCACAACACTCTGTGCAGCGTTGTGATTGGCTTTCGGGAGGGAGCCTGGCTGCCTGCTTCCTGTCCCTGTCCTAGGCAGGAGACCAGGACCAGAGAAGATGCGGGACCCGGCGGAAAGGTAAGTTTAATTTTATTTTTTATTTTTTTATTTCCCCGCGTTTCCCCGTGACAACCCCACAAATCCCCCCGCGACCCCTCGTGCCCGCCTCTCCACCCGCAAGCATTGCTGGCCTCTACTGGTTCTGCTAGCATTAGAGCTTGATCTCCACCAGAGTGGAGCTCTTTCTTGTACTTGAAAAATATCAAGTCCTGTACCTCTGTACCAGATTACTTAATCTGGCATCCAGTACCTGAATATTGTTCACAGGCTTCAGTTGACCTCCTCACATACTCTCCACCTTGTCAGTTAAGCCCTCCAGCTTGCCTTCAACAGCTTCCTCAAATTTCTCAGTGCCATCAATTTTTACAACCACATTGTCTATCTATTCTGAGACTGAATGCAGTAAGGGCTTGTTTCTATACCACCAACTCCTCACCATTGACAGGATTAATGGCAGGCTCCCCATTTCTCTTCCCCACTGCCGCATGTAATAGAAAAAAATCCTTTTTGCATTGTCTCCTGTCTGTTATGGTGGGGTGAGGTTACAGGATAAGAAGTATCTGTTGCAAGTATGAGGTCTCAATACTTAACTTCTTATTCTAATTGTGCCATGTACACAGATGCTGGCATTGTTTTTATTGACCATTAAAAGTCATGATCCCGCATTAAGTGATGCTCCAGTGGCCTCCATGGAACT
Source organism: Calotriton arnoldi (assembly GCA_963921515.1). Lineage (NCBI taxonomy): Eukaryota > Metazoa > Chordata > Amphibia > Caudata > Salamandridae > Calotriton > Calotriton arnoldi. Next base: position 848,007 of record CAWUFW010008190.1, on the reverse strand, counting down.
TGTTGGTTTCAAGCAATGAATGGCACCAGGGAATGAAAATGTTATTTCCTGTCCCCGGGGTGCCATCATCTGTTTTCTGTGCCCGACTAAACTGTGGAAGAGCACCTCATAGTCTTGCACTTCCTGAGTTGTGCCGGACTTTCCACCTTGGCCTCCACCCACTTCTATGTTCTCGCTGCTAGTATGGGTCTCCACTGTTCAGTAAGCATGCTGTGCTCTGCATCTGTTTGGCCAAGGTGGCAATGAACGAGACTTCAGCTGATGCTACTGTTGGTGCAGGCCCAAAATCACTCCCAATTGAGATTAAATGTTCCCACATCTGCTGCTTGCTCTTGATGTCCTTTCAAGAGCGAGGGGAGATTATATTGGGTGAGGAATGGGGACCTCAGCTAGGAACTGCCACTGAGGCAACTATTTTAAAATAGAGTGAAAACTGTCATGAACATCACAGTTTTCCCAGCCTGGGAACACTGTGAATATATTATCATAGCACATTGAAAGAAATGCTTTTGGGACTCATTTATTTAAGATACTTGTAGCAGCAGAGATGAGAAACATTTTCAGGTACATATTCGGCCGTCTGCATAGTAAAGTGTATGGGCCTGATTTAGATTTTGGCAGACGGGATTTACTCTGTCAGGGCGATGGAGTAAAGTACTCCATCAACCTGAGGAAGTACCCACCCTCATGTTTTAGAGATGTCTGCTGGCCCAGTGGACATCTCTTGCATTGGCAGGAACCACTGTCACAGCAGTTCCTGTTAATGCATTGAAAATTTGACAGACGGCACCATCCACATGACGGAACCATATGGCAAACATTCCTATTTTTTCTATTTTCAAAAATAGAATCCCAATGCATGAGTTTCTTTTTGAAAATATAAAAAAAACAATCACTCCCTCACCATGGGAGATTTCTTCAATGGAGTGGAGGAACATTTGATAGTTTTCACTACCCCTTACCGCCAGGTGTCAGACAATGAAAACTGGTCATTTGACCACCTACTCTAAATCATGCGAGCAGTCAAATGGCCAAACCTCCAACTGCCCTTACTCTGTCGGGCAGTCGGAGGTGTATGTCAGCAGCAGAGATGGAGTAGTGTCTGCCGCTTACATATTTCAGTTTCACCTGACTTTAAGTGAGGCGGGCAAAACTTCACTTTAGTGGAGAGGGTACTGTGTTGCCTTTGCAGTAGACTACCCTCTCCGGCAAACGCTAAATACCACCATATGATTCTAAGGTGTCTTCTTTCTCAGCATGTTTGCCAGTGCTCTAGTTCGTAATTAGAACCCTATGGACTCCATAGGCAGCTGTTAGAGGAAGAAAGCATAGAGATATGTGGGTTGACACAGTAATGAAGATTGTCGCAGGTACCAGCTAGGTAGATATCTACCATCGAAGAGGCAATCAAAATGCACCACTTTGGCAGTGTGCAGCTGTCTGATTTACAATATTGCTTGGAAACCATCTCTCTTTAGCGTTTGACTCTAGACGTGTATGTTCTTAGGCTTTTCTAAGGTAAACCAGCAAGTCATCCGAGAGATCAACAAAAGTAGGGTGGATATGTACAAGGAAGTGGCGGAGAGAGGCGTTAGCAGTCATCGATTAACGCCCCTCTCCGCCACTTCTGAAACGCAAGGCTGCACCATATTTACAAGTATGTGGTGCAGCCTTGCGTTTCCCCCTTCGATGGCGCTACGTTTAGCAACTTAGCGCCTATGCAGGCACTCTTGCACCATAGTGCAAGGGTGTCTGTGTGCAGGGGAGGATTTCTTATGTGTAGGAAGTTGTCCCTTCCTGCACATAAACAATCCTAAAATGCCATTCAGTCACTGTCATGTGTGCTGCTTCATGCAGCACACATAAAAGTCACAAAATGGCATTTTTTTAAAGGTTTGTTTATGTACAGAAAGGGTCACCTTCCTGTACATAAACAATCCATGGCATTTTGCTTTCTCCATGTGTGCTGCACAAGGCAGCACACATCGAAAAAGCAAAAACGAGGAGAAATAATGCATTTCTCCTTGTTTCGCCAACTTAAGACCAGGTTTTACCTGGCCTTAATTTTGGCGCTGCCTCCTATGTACGCCACCCTTGTACATAGGGGGCAGCATCAAAATGAATGGGTGTTGCGGTGGAACGTCCACCGCAACACCCACTGCCCACCCCTTTCACGCTAACCATAGCGTGAAAGGGGGCCTTATTTACAAGGAAGCGTTAAGCCACGTTAAGTGCCTTAACGCTGCCTTGTAAATAAGGCCCAGCCCCTATGGCTACCAAAACATCGATATAAGTGACGTTGTGGTGGCGATAGGGGTTTGTACATATGCCCCCAGTCGTTTCTCTTTGAAACTATATACCAGCACACCGTAGTAAAAAACAGTGATAGTGAAATCTAGAAAGGTTAAAAAGACCTGACTCCGTGCCTAAATATTTTCGATAGTTGCCTCAAGGGTCACCAGTGCCATGACACTGCAGGGACAAGCCACTGCACTTTTTCTGTATATGCATAGAAATCGAAAATAGATCCTAATTACCCAATAACAGTGTATTCTAACTCACCTTGACCCCTGAAATTGTTCGATGATTGCTTAACCAAATCATAAATCTATCGAATAAATAAATACCTAAATAAATTAAACATGAATAAATAAATATTATACATTTGCCACTGACAAATAGCGTGGAAATTATAATTACACCAGAGCTATTTAATTCCTCCAAATGAAACTTTGCGAGTTCATCTTTTCAGACTAAATATTGCTGATGCACAACACTGCACAGGATGCCTTGCATTGATTTTCATCATCCAGGGCAGAGAAATGAAAGAGCTGTAGATCAAACAGTGAGGAAGGCACTAAACTAAACAGAAACTATATTACCTCTCAGAGCTGTTGAAAGAAAGAGATGCTTAAAGAGATTACTTTTCAATTATTGATCACCAGCCCGCTGAATGGCTATAAGGAAAATGACAGCCTGGTTTTCAACAGTTATGAAGTAATGGGTTTCATTTGTTTGCTTCTTGTAAAGACCCTTTGACACAAACAGAATACATTGCTTGAATGACAGGTGAGAAGATTAGTGATTCCCTGTTGATGCTGAAGGGAAGAGCAGGAAATGGCTAACACTTGATTTATTGAAGACTCCTGCGGATACACGCAGTGTGAGACTCCCATAAGAATGACAATGGAAGTCCTCATTAATGCACTCCGTAGAGTGATACTTACATGATCATTGTTAGTCTTAAACTGGCATAATTTTTTCCTGAGCTAGTTGCCCTCGTCGGGTCGCTAAACCAAGAGGCTGGTATTACAGAAATTGTACTAACTTCTAGAACAGTTTTCACCCATTTTTCCCGGAGACCAGCCGCGGCCCATGCAGGTAAGAGTGGTGGAACCTGGTGGGGGGGACGATGACAAGGGAAAATTAAATAAATATTGTAATGACATTTGGGCGACCTGAAAAGAGACCTAAACAATATTTTCATTGATTGAGGTTTGAAATAATGATATTTTGCACTGGCTGGTCACTCCCAAAGTGCTAAAAAAATGTTGGTGCAAAATTGCTTTGTTACCAGTACCTTCTCTGTGATCTGGGAAACTTTGTGAAAAATTGCAGAGCATAATGTTGAAACAATCTGTTCCAGCAAGACAAGAGTAAGGTCTGCCACCAGCATCATCTGTCAGCAGGCCAAGCAGGCCATCTGACAACCTGCCCCACCAAAGCTAAATCCCAAGAAATCTCTGAAGAGAACCTATCATGCTGGTTGACTATCTGTTGCAGCACTGACATGCAACAGACCTCCTACCTTTCTCTCTTCTCTCAAGAAAGAAAGCTGACATCTCAGCTCGGCATTGCCAAATATTGAAATATGGCTGAAGTTAGTGAATCTGAGCAGCCAAAAGAGGCATGACAGCTGAAATCCAGTCCTTCCACAAAGGCACCCCAAAATATCTCCGCGATAGAACCATAATAAAAATAGTAGTCATGTAAATTATTTAATTGTTGCTCTGCTTAATTTATATTATTCTAAATTGTTATAGAATTTTTTTTCATGGTTAATTAAACTATTAGGTAAGTAATGTTGTAAAAATAGTTATGTGTATAACAGGAAGATATTTGTAATCTCACTTAAAACATGTCCTAATTTTTCTTTCTACAGCACTAACCATAATTTCTGTGACAAAATGAACCCCCTCATTTTGTTCCTTTTTAAATTAAATGTTTTAAGTGTTACCGGTTTATTCCAATCAAGATGGCTTCAGGTGTGCCATAATTTTTTCATAAGTAAGACTGTTAGCGCTCTAGTTGTTCTTTAGAACACTCTGGGAAGCTGCAGTAGAACACAAAGGAATCAACTGACAGTCTCTGCCCTTGTTGGATTTACATGTTTTACTGAGAATGTCAGACTTCATTCTCACATGACTGAGAAAGATAATGTGAATTTACAGAAAATATGCTCTTCCTGTTATATTTCAATAGGAGCAGCCTGCCAGTTGATTCCTTTGTGTTCTACTGCAGCTTCCCAGAGTGTTCTAAAGAACAACTAGAGCGCTAACAGTCTTACTTATGACAAAATTATGGCACACCTGAAGCCATCTTGATTGGAATAAACCGGTAACACTTAAAACATTTAATTTTGCCATAGAAATTATGGTTAGTTCTGCAGAAAGAAAAATTAGGGCATGTTTTAAGTGAGATCTCAAATCCTCTTCTATTTCATTAGAAAATTCTGACATGCAGACTGAAACAATCACTTTCAATACCAGCAGTAGACTTCCATTTAACTCCCTGGTGAGCAGTAGCTTTACTACAGTGATCTAATGAGCAACTAGAGTGCTAACATTCTGAATTTATGGCAAATGTGTGACACATCTGAATGCCTTCTTGATGGAATCAAAGTAAAAAACTGAAAGCATTTCCTACTGAGGAGACTGCAGTAAATGAGGAAATTAGGAAACTTCATAACAAATAAGTATCCCAAGATGGCCACCAGAGAAAAAAGAGCCCAAATGTAGCACAAATATCACCCACATGTAGCCCACATATAGCCCAATGACAGAAGTGTGGAAAACACTTTTTATTTTTAGTTTTTTTGCAGTTTTACATAGTGCAGACTGGTCAGGTATTGGAGCGTTGCATCTTACTTGGACCCCTAATTGCGTATTTTGCACGAAGTACATGAGATTGATCTTGCGAAACATTGAACTTTACTATTCTGTTAACCTGAAGTTGCTCTGAACCGGGCTTTGTAACACCCGGTTTTACCTACTGGTTTTAATTAATTCTCACTGTATTGTATTAAGAAAGAGGATTTACTTTTTTATGTACACTTTTATGATCTATGTTTCTAAATCAGATCGAATAAAGTTTAATGAATGTAATTGAAGTCTCCCAAGATGGCCACCAGAGAAAAATGAGCCCAAATGTAGCACAAATATCACCCAGATGTAGCCCACGTATAGCCCAATGACAGAAGTGTGGAAAACACTTTTTATCCTTTGTTTTTTTGCAGTTTTATATAGTGCAGGCTGGTCAGATATTGGAGTGCTTTACATGAGCATTGGTTACATCATACAAGGACAAACTCATTTTGGTTGTAGGCATGGGGAGATTAAGTGATTTGACCAGAATCACAGAATGACGAGCTGAAGCAGAAACTCCAACTTGGTAACACCACATTTTCTCCCCTAAGCGTAACATTTAATCAAGTGGTCAACTGGATAAAAAAACATAGAGATAACAAATAATTCAAAAGTGCTTTATCGCTATTTGAGAACTGCTTGGCTCAGAAAGCGACCTTTTTAAATATGGTGTAAATCCGTTCGGTAGTTGCTGAGAAATTGTAAAAAAACAAATATCGATATCTAGAGGCGCGGTGGATCTGTGAACCCTCCCGACCACGAGCTTCATTTTAATTGGCTGCCAACACTCCAAACCAGGAAGTGTTGGCAGCCATCTTGTGACTCGGTAGAACCGAGTCACAAGAAAACAGGGAAACAAAGGTGAAAAAGAAGAAAAGGGGGCAGGGTAGACACACCCTGACCCCCTAGGCCTGCTCAGGGGGTCCCACAAGGACCCCCAGGGCCCAAAAAATAATTTTTAAAAAACAAATTGGCGAAATTCGCGCTGGGGTCGCGAATCCCGCCGAAATGTAAAAAAAAATGAAGCGCGGAATACCGCGCTTCATTTAATTGAGACCCCCGGGTGGGCCAGGTCCAGGGGGTATTGCCAACAAATATATGCAGGGCCCGCGGGGCCCACCCTAGCCCCGGGGCCCGCCACCTCCTGCGGCTTGTTTTTTTAATGTTTGGGGGGCCTCCAAGGCCCCCCCAAGCCCCGGGGACCGCCACCGCCAGGGCTTTTATCAAATAGGGACCCTCAGGATTCAAGGGGAATTAATCCTCCAACTTACCCTGAGCACTACTGATGCAGTCCAGCCATTGCCCTGTCACTACCCATGCACTCCTCCAATCAACCAGCGAGCACCATGTACTTATCCAATCACTCCGCCAAAACACAAGCACTTATAAATTCACCATCCACTCTCCTTGCAGTACTCTAATCATCCAGTCAGTACCCATGTACTCATCCAATGACCCAGGCACTAACTCATGGCAAATACAGAGGAGGTCATGCTAATCACAGGGGTACCCCAACGCATAGTGTTCCCTAGTGTATGTAGGTGTTTTCACTGTATTCTAAGTGTCTTTTACCACCAGAGACAGAGTCAGTTACCACCAGTACCCATCAGCAAAAAGTTGGGGGCACAGGAGTACTTTCTACTCCTCTGTTGGTTCTTTCTGCACATCTCTTCCTTCTTCTTGCACTTTTCTTCGTCTTTCTGGACTTCCGTTGCCTCTTTCTGCATTTGTCATCCTTCTTTCTGCGCTTTTCTTCTTCTTTCTTCACATGTCCTACCTCTGTAGGCACAGTTAGAAACTAGCATTTAAAAAACCTTTGAAATTCACTTAAAAAACCATAGGTTTCAGGCATGTTATAGTTAGAAATTAGCATTTAAAAAACCTTTGAAATTCACTGAAAAAACCATAGGTTTTAGGGAAAGTTATAGTTAGTTGGACATTTCACTCGTACAAAACCAGAGAAATTCCCCCGTTATAGTTAGTTCAGCTAACTATAACTCTCGCCCGCAATGCACTGCTGATGATGTCACATATGACATCACTCATGACATGGTCAGTGACATCACTGATGACATCACTGATGACATCTCAAATGACATCACTGATGACATCACTGATGACATCATCCATGTGATACATTGATGCATCTTCTCACACCCTAATGTAACCTTTGATACACCAACTCTAAATAACAGACTGCCATTCTCAAAACCATGGACACTCCAGCAGCAATAACTACATACCCACTCACTGATTCTTAGGTCTAAACACATATCCACTCACTCACCCGTACAGTCACTCATACTTACAATCACTCAGTACAGGACTATCATATGCACTCATACGCCTATATAGACACTCACACACCACCACTCATCCATAGAGGTACTCACACACCTAGTCAGTCATGCAAATAATTAATCACACTCCCATTTACTCACCTATACAGTTATACACACACCAGCTCACTTACTCATACAAATACTAGGACATTCTTACGCTCTTATACAATCACTGATACAAGCACACACTCATCCATACAGTCACTCTCATAATCACACACTCTCACTTATAGCTATTTATATATTCCAACACACATATATACTGCCTTTCACATATGTAGTTACTCACACATGTACCACTGAGATATACATTCACTCACTAACACACCCATACACACACTCACACACCCATACAGTCCATCACAGATGCACTCTTGAAACCATGCACCCAGTGAATCACCCACTCACACATCTGCACAGAGTCACACACACCCCACCCATACAAACACTCAGGCATCCATACAGATACTCAGACAACCAATCAATAACACATATAGACACTCATGTAGCTATTCACAAACCCATGCAGCCGCTTACACACCAACAGACAGACAGATACAGACATTCACACAGTTTAGTCACTAACCCGTGCATTCAGTAAGATACATTTAATCACTCACTTATAGAGTCAGTCACACACCTACTAAATCATCCATTCAGACACTTATACACCCACTCATTCTTCAATACACCTTTCCCTATATATATTAAACATATTTAAACTTTACAGAAACACACAGTCACTAGATGATGTCATCAGTGATGTCATCAGTGATGCCATTTGAGATGTCATCAGTGATGTCACTGACCATGTCATGAGTGATGTCATATGTGACATCATCAGCAGTGCATTGCGGGGGTGCGAGTTATAGTTAGCTGAACTAACTATAACGGGGGAATTTCTCTGGTTTTGTACGAGTGACATGTCCAACTAACTATAACTTTCCCTAAAACCTATGGTTTTTTTCAGTGAATATATATATATATATATATATCAAAAGAATACCCTTTCAGGCATAGAGTGACGCATAAATTATGCAAAAAAAGAAGCAAAGAACTCTGGGTAGTTCTCAAGTTTAGGTGGAAAGCAGCTCCTGTATAGAGCACTCTCAACACCAGCGACACTCTAGATCTGCTCACCTCAAATGTCTGCTTTTCTATCAAAGTCTTTAAGCATAGGATTAGCACAGTGCCATCCACGTCAAGATAGAAAGGGACAAAGTCTTTTGCCATTTCTACAGCAAAGTCTTTAAGCATAGGACTAGCACAGTGCTGTCCATGCCGAGCTGTAAAATGACAAAATCCATTTACCACTCCAGGCACAATATTACAGCTTTGAATTGGTAAAATACCATCCAAGCCAACCTGAAATGAGTAAAAGCAACCCCTGACACAGTGTTTCGCTCTAATTAGAGCTCTTCAGAGAGGTATAGCTTTGCCAGACACAAGGGAGCACCCAGCATAAGTCAAAAGAATACCCTTTCAGGCATAGAGTGACGCATAAATTATGCAAAAAAAGAAGCAGAGAACTCTGGGTAGTTCTCAAGTTTAGGTGGAAAGCAGCTCCTGTATAGAGCACTCTCAACACCAGCGACACTCTAGATCTGCTCACCTCAAATGTCTGCTTTTCTATCAAAGTCTTTAAGCATAGGATTAGCACAGTGCCATCCACGCCGAGATAGAAAGGGACAAAGTCTTTTGCCATTTCTACAGCAAAGTCTTTAAGCATAGGACTAGCACAGTGCTGTCGCTGGTGTTGAGAGTGCTCTATACAGGAGCTGCTTTCCACCTAAACTTGAGAACTACCCAGAGTTCTCTGCTTCTTTTTGCATATATATATATATATATATATATATATATATATATATATATATATATATATATATATATATATAAATATCTTAATTACATTGTTAAATTATTTTTAACATTTAAATTGAATAATTATACTATTTATTATTTAAATTATTAAACCATTCAATTAGTGTTTTTTGTTGTGATTTATTTATTCACTAATATTTTTCATATAATTTTTGTGGATTGCTGGTTGGGAAGTATATTTATGGTAATGTTTTTTAGTTTCTTTAATTTGGAAATAATTGTTTACATTGGCAATGTTTTCACAAATGTATTTGTTTTTAGTTTAGTAGAGTTTTTGGTTGTTAAATGAAATTAATTTTCTAAATAAAACAACTTTTTCCTTAATATTTTTAACTTTTTTGTATTAGTTATTAATGTTGTGATATTTTAAGATATATTTCTTCATATTTATAAGATATGTTTTCAACACTTTCCCCACTGTTGCTTAAGTTGGAGCTGGAATAGTAAATCTGATGCTCCCAAGTCCAGCACTACTCTACTATTCCTTAGGCTGGAATAGGAATAGTCAGTCTTACCCCACCAAAGTCCTATACATTCACCAATGTTGCTTAAGTTGAAATGGTATTAGCAATCTGATCCCTCCAATGTCCAGCGTTTTCCCTACTGTGCTTAGGTTGGAGTGGCAATTGTGAATCTGATCACTCCAATGTCTAATGCTTCCCCTACTGTTGCTTAGATTGGAGTGGGAATAGTACATTTAGGGGCATATTCTCAAGGACTTATCGCCGAGTTAGCGGCACTTTATCGCAGCCAAAGCGGCCTATTCACAAGCTGGAGCTAACAGCCAATATCACCAGTTTATCTGCAATAGCAGCTGCAAAAAACATCGCCACGGATGACACCGGCAACTAACGCTAATGAGATGCAGAGTAGGCGTTCCCGTGCAAAAACCCGTGACAACACCACTTCGCAACATTCTCAACGACCAGCCAGATCGGCGATAAGATCACAAAACATGCGATAAGGCACGTTAGCAGCAGGGAATTAACACCTGCTCTTTCCTGGTATTAAGTCGGACGATAACCTGCACCAGAAATGGGAGCCCAGCCCACAGCCACACCAGAAGAACAACAGATGCCATGGAGCTACTGATCATGCAGCCGGACACCCAAGAGGGCCACAAAACCCACCGCCACCCCACCCGGGCCCTACCCCGGACAAAGATACTTTGCATCAACTTTACGAAATCATGAACAAAACAATTCGCCTGATGTCTCACAAGTACAACAATTAACATTCATGTGTGGTCAGAAAAAGGAGAATCATTCATTCATCTTTGAATTTCCAAACAAATTATTTAATTCAAATTTAACTCAAAACAACTATTCGGAAGAGTCATGGTGGGTCTTCTCTGGACAATCTGTAAGACACAGCCTGCAAGACAAAATTCAAGATAAGAAGGTGTGTCATGCGCTCATCAAAGGACAGAGAGAGAGAGAAAGAGAGAGAGAAAGAAAGGGAGAGAGAGAGAGAGTGAAAGAGAGGGAGAGAGAGAGAAAGAGAGAGAAAAGGGGGAGAGAGGGAGAAGGAGAGAGAGAAACAGAGGAAGAGAGAGAGAGACAGTGAAAGGAAGAGAGGGAGAAGGAGAGAGAGAGTAACAGAGGAGGAGACAGAGACAGTGAAAGGAAGAGAGGGAGAGGGAGAGAGATTGCCGACACTGCGGACCCAGGCCTCACTGCTCACCTGCTGCCACCGGTGTGTCTCCAACCACGTGCCGGTATACACTGCAGTCCACCAGGTCCCTTATCTGAAACAGAGTCCAGATTTATGAATGGCAGAGTTCATATCAGTGCACAAGCCATCATCGCTTGGCCGCCCCTGCGCACACAGGCTGCTGCACCCCAGCCCCAACCGCCGCCCAGCGGTGTTTGCCCGCCCCTGTGCACCCAGGCCTCACTGCTCACCTTCCGCCACCAGCGTGTCTCCAAGAGGGCCCACCACGTGCCGGTGCAAGCTCCAAGCCCGGGGCCCGCGACCTTGGCAGCCTCCACATCATGCAGCCCGGCCCCGCGGGCCACCAGGTCACACACGTGATTCTGGGTCTTGATTTCGCAATGGCAGAGATCATATCAGTGCACACGGCATCATCGCAGGCTGCACACCCGCTCAGCTCTATAGGTGCCACTAACTCTGTGAACTGCGAGGCAATGCCACGTGGTGGTAGGCCCGGGCTGCCCGCTGGCTCGGGCCAGCACTGCGGCCCAGCAGGGCTCACACAAACCCTTACCAGTCCGGACCGCCAGGACGGCGCATCATCGCAGGCTGCACACCCGCTCAGCACCTAAGGTGCCCCTACCTCAGCGCACCGAAAGTCACCGTCCCGTAGCGGTATGCCCGTGCTGGCCGCATTGTTTCCAGTGGCACCAACTCTGTGCAGCGCAAGTCATGGACCCTTTCTGATTGAGTCTCGTGATATGCCAGGCGGACACAGCCATGTCACCTCCTGCAGTGGGGAAGAACTGGGACACGTAGCGTCGTCGTCCCTCCTTTATACGTACCCCGAGTGTGCTGGGTCGGCGTACACCAGGCCAGCGTAGGGGTGTGAATAATTATCCCTGGGCTCTGGGTGTGGTTCATTTCTGGGCTGGACAGGAAACCAACTGATGCGTGTGTCTCTGTTGCAGTGTCTGCGCCACACGGCCCGCAATCGACAATGTTGCAATGTTGCATGCACCCGGAGGGCAGCCGCGCACAAAGGGATTGTACAAGGAGCGCAAGGCCGCTCGGGCTCTTGGCTCATGCATGCCAACTGTTGTGTGTGTATCGCTATTGGTGCACCATAAGCCTAAGGCCAAGCCTCAATTGCATTTCCAGAATGCAAGCAGTAGTCAGACCAACATTAGGGATGAAAGCTCCTTTGTCTCAATACATAAGGCGGAAGGACATCTGCACCTCCGACCTTGGTCTTGCATGCGGCAGGCACCCCTGAGAGAGATATCATAGCAGATGATGACGACTCCCACACTATGCACAGCGCTAATGATAGACCAAAGTATCCACACCCCACACACAGAAGTCCTTGCTCGAGGTAATCTTGCATGGAATGCCCTTGACACTTATGTACACAACAACCCATATGTCCAAGCGTTGCACACACATACGACTCATTGCTCTGAGCTGTGGCATATCATCCACATAACTGCCGCAGGTCAGAAGAGTGCCGGTTCTACGAGAGCCACCAATGCAATGGCAGAACATCCCGGGCGCATGCACAACGCCTGTCACGTGGAACTGTACCGTGACCGAATGCTGCCTGTTAGTGTCTGATGCATTGGTCTGCATGTTGTGGCCCTTGTCTTGCCCGTACTGACACGCACATGGCAATAAAGTCTACGCAACTTCACTAGTGTTCAACTGTGATGAGTGCTGATTAGAATGAAAAATCGTGTGCCTCAATGAGCATTGTCCGTACACAGGGAGGGACTGACTGACGCACTTCACTTAGGGGTGAGTCCCTATTGCCAGCTCCACTCTGTGAGCCAGACATAGTGGTTGGGATAGTTGCTGATAGACCTGTGCTCTTACGTGTCTTCAGCAATGTGAGTATGGTGTCCATATTCTTGCCATGTGGATCAATGTGATCCATCACTACAGGCTGTGTCCACCCAGTTGAGTGTGAGTAGGTATGCGAAGAGATGTTCTGTTGTCAAATGTGATGGGGGACACTACTTTAGGCCTGCCAACGACTTTGACATTTCATACCCAGCCCTATTTCTAACATTGTGTGGGGCAAAGTTGAGGAATTGTGCGATTGTTGTTTCAGAGCAATGAGGCCACAGCTAGTGCACACATTCCCAGTCATCTCACTTCCTATGTGTGTCACGGTCAAACATGCGCATTGCTTTCATTTCCCAGGGTGTACCTTTTGGGCAATCAATGTCCTTACATTCATCCATACTTACATACTTGATCGAGTTATGGACATGACACATCTGTGTGAATTTTGAATGATTTATTCACATTCGGTGGAGTGTCGGAGCTGGAGCAGTACATGGCCATGCAAACCCCACATTACATTGTAGCCCAGTGGAGGGCCAGCCAGAGTCATTTAGGGATTGACAAGTACATCGGAAGAGGAAGAGCACAGTCCGTGGTCTGATTGCTGTGTCATTGGTAAGCAAACAAAATATGGCAGTCCATGTCGAGGTCCAAGGTGAGTGTCGCAGAGTGTTTCGGGGGGACAGTGGGAGGTGTTGTTACAGGGCATGATGCAGAGGGCAGAACCAAGCTGAAACAGGGCATATGGCGGAGAAGAATGCTACTGGCTCCTTCTTACTACAAAGATGGAATCACCCGCATCTTTGTCCTCTATGTCATCTGTCTGACATGTGGGTGCTGATGTTTGGTCTGCAGCACTGTGTGCCACTGACACATCAGGGGCCGGAGATGTGTGTGTAGAAGTACCAGCAGCATTCATCAGCAACTGCCTTAGTGGCAGCAATGCGATGATGAGGATCTGCAGGGCATGGAAGATCCCAACAACTTTTTGCTGGTGTGCATCCGTGGCAGCCATTCTTTCCGCATGCATCCGCTCCATGTTCTCCATTATCCTCAGCATCTGTGCCAACTCTCGGCTGACATCGCTGAGGCCACTCTGACTAGACAGTTGTTCTCCTCTCAGAGTCATGACTCCAGCGATGTCGGGCATGGATTGTTGGACATCATGGAGTGAACTGTGGGTGTCCGTTAGGGAGTGTAAGTGGTCCCTGATGGGACTTAGACACCCACGTATGTCATCTAGTTTGGCTGCCATGAGGTCGAACCCCACCCCCACCTGTTCAGCCACCTCCTTCTGGCAGTCTAACACATGGCCTTGGAATGCGATGTGTTCTTCTGTGAGGTGCTGGGAGCCAGCCGTGGTGGTGGGTGCTTCCTGCTGTGTGGTCTGTGCAGGGGGTGGGGTCTCCTCGATGGAGCTGGGCTGCCCTGCTCCTGGAGGTGGGTTGCCGTAGCTGTCCATGAGCTGTTGTAGGGTGTCGGTGTCGTCTTCATCATCACTGATGAGTTGTCTGGTCTGCTCTGCAGGAGGTGTTGATTGTCCCTCTGCAATGTGAAGGGGAGATGCATTTTAACATTGTGTTGACATGTATGTTGACGCATTGTTCAAGTTTACATACAGACTGCATGACAATGTACATTGTGACTGTTTGGGAGGAGCTGACTATTTGATGAGGACAGTGGACATTTGAACTACATCACGGATGTGAGGTTGTACACGTACATTATCATCTCACAGTTTCCTGCTATGCCAGATGTGATTGGCCAGTTCCTACGCACAAGCGGAACCAGTTGTGTCCTCTGTTCTGTAGTGAGAGTGTTGCACTTTGTACCACATTGTCGTCACTGATGATGTGCTGTTATTGCTATGTGTGTGCTGCATTGTGGGAGAGTCGCCCCTGCAGCTGTGATTTTGCTGCCCCTTATCCCTTTGAGGCGGTGTGCCTTTGACTTCTGTGCTTCTACAGAGCTGAGATGTTGCAGACTTGGCTAATTTTGGCTCTAGTTTGGATTTTGGACACTTGGGCAGGGTTTATCCGCAGATGTGTTGTTGACGTCAGGGGTTGTTTGTGCACGTGGATGTGTCAGAGTGTGACCTGCTCCTTTACGGATGTGTTCCACACTCAGCCACCTCAGTGTCGTGCACCATGTCATGATAATTGGACTGCAGCCATGCTGTTCGTCATGCAGTATCACTTGCATTGTCAGTGTGGCTCACAGACACGCAGCTTTGCTGGTTTTGACACGTGTGCATGTGTTGGTTGTGAGATTGGTGCTGTGTGGGGAGGGACCCCTTTGTGCCCATGGTGGACGGGGGCCTACTTGTGTTTGTATGTGTGCTGTAGTGTGCCAAGGGGATCAGGGACATGATCCAGAGTCATTTTGGGTGTGCAGTGTGCTCTACTTAATTGTGCATGTGTGCCATTGTGCCCATCTCTCCCCGTCCCCCAGTCCCTGTTCGGTACTCACCCTGGTGCTGTTGTGTCAGGTCATGTTGAGCAGTGTCCGGACCCCCAACTCCTGCCACCGTCTCCCCACTGATGACTGTGGCCACCATTTCCTCCATCTCATCCAGCTCCTGGTGTTCCGCTGGATTGCCACCTCCAGTCTGCATTGCTGCCTGATAGTTGTCAGCGAGTTTCTTCTTGGTTTTGCGCTTCGCATCATTCCAGCGCCTCTTGACCTCTCCAATTGTCCTCCTCCTCACTCCGACTGCATTCACCTTGTCCAGGATGGACTGCCAAATTGCATTTCTTATTTGCCAATGACACGTTGGAGGTGACGAACAGTTGTTGGTGGTGTTCTATCACCTCCGTGATGATGATCCTGTTTTCCTGCAGACTGAACCTCGTCTTCCTTGTCTTCTTCTCAATGCCCTTCTGTGACCCCAAGGTCCCAGGCTGGTCCTCCTGAGGGCTTGTGGGGTTCTGGTCGTCCTCTGTACTTGCTCCGGCTTCCTCCATGGTGCTGCGCAGTTTGAATTATTTTGTTTGTGTTTTTCGGTGCTTTTATCGTGCATTTTCCCGCATGATGCGTGGGAATTGCAGGCCTGTCGCTGGTTATTGCTGATTTTTTTATCACGGTTGGCCACATCGCCACTTTTAACGCGTTCGTGTTTCGCATTTTTTTGCCGTCACAATAATTTTATCGCAGTCATTTGACGCGTTAGCGTGAGACTATGGCATGGTACCGCCGTGTTCAGAATACAACGTTAACACAGTGTTATTTTCCCACAATTGACTGCGATGTGCAAAGTTGCGTTAAGCTAATTTTGCGATATTTATCACACGTTCTTGAGAATATCCCCCTATGTTTTCAAAGTGCAGTATTTTTCCTATTGTTTTCAGGATGAAGAATGAGTTGAAAATGTTATTATTTTTCTGGAGTTTTATTGTTTGTTTGAAATTTTATTTTTATTTTTTGTGTTTGTTATTGTGGATTTGTAGATATGAGTGTTTTTGAATGTGGCTTATGTTTTAATTTAATTGCTGTTTTTTAATTTTAGTTTTTAAAATTGAGTTTTGTGGATTAATTTTACATTGTTCATTTATTGTAATTTTATATTTTTATTTTCATCAGTGATTTTTTTGCATAAATTAAGAATGAGTTTGTAAAAATCAATATTGCAATTTTAATTATTTTATATTTTAATAATTAATAATATAATAATTATATTTACTTACATATTTGTTTATTTACATTTTTGTAAATATACTTATTTTTCACACTTTCCCTCTCTCTCTCTCTCTCAATTTCGTTTCCTATCTCTCTCCCTCTCTCTCTGTCTCCCTCTTTCTCTCTCTCTCTCTTTCTCTCTCATGGCAGCCAGCATTTTTACTTCCTCATAACCGGACGGGGGTTTCTTTCTTGGATACTATTGGTGAATATGGGTACCAACACTATTGGCTGGAAGCCTTCGGACTGACTTTAATTGGATGTATATATATATATATGTAGATTATCTACTGGCGGTCGCCAGTAGGTCGTTATAGTTAGGACCTTGTTTCTATTCAAAAAGCGTTTTTTCTTTTCCCAATAACTTTGGCGCCGGTTGACGAATCATCGCAAAATTTTCAAAACTTATGGGGCGCTCCGGTCAGCTCCTATCCTGAAAGTTTCGGGGTGATTTGCCAAGCGGGGGCCGAGCAAAAAGGGGGGTCCCAAAACGTGTTTTCTCCATGTTATTTTCAATAGGAAACTTTAGACACGGCTACAGCCCGAACTGCTGAACGGAATTACACCAAATTTGGCAAAAAGGTAGTGCTTGGTTCAGAAAGCGCCATTTTTTTTTAATGGTGTAAATCCGTTCAGTAGTTGCAGAGAAAATCAAAAAATAAAAGTTTCGATATAAAGAGGCATGGAGGATCCGCGGACCCTCCCGACCACGAGCTTTATTCTAATTGGCTGTCAACACTCTAAACCAGGAAGTGTTGGCAGCCATCTTGTGACTCGGTAGAACCGAGTCACAAGAAAACAGAAAAACAAACGCAAAAAACAAGGAAAGGAGGAAGGGTAGAAACACCCTGACCCCCTAGGCCTGCTCAGGGGGTCCACAAGGACCCCCAGGGCCAAAAAAAGCATTTATTTTTTTTAAAAACCAGCAAAATCCATGGAGGATCCGCGGATCCTGCCGTGAAAATAAAAAAAACGAAGCGGGGGCTCCCGTGCTTTGTTAATATTTAGCCCCCGAGTGGGCCAAGTCCCGGGGGAATGCAACATTGTAATTGCGGGGGCCCACCACCCCCTGGGGCTTTCCTTAAATATTTGCGGGGGCACACGGGCCCCCCGCAGCCCCGGGGACCGCCACCCCCGGGGCTTGTTTTTTATAATGTGTGGGGGGCCTCCAAGGCCCCCCCAAGCCCCGGGGACCGCCACCCCCGGGGCTTTTCTTGAATATTTGTGGGGGCACATGGCCCCCCCGAAGCCCCGGGGACCGCCACCCCTGGGGCTTATTAAAAAAAAAAATGAGCCTGTGTGGGGGGGCTCGAGCCCCCCCACATGCCCCGGGGACCGCCACCTCCCCGGGGCACTAACTATGTAAATTTGGGGGTCTGTTACGGACCCCCGAGCCCCGGGGACCACCACCTCCCCGGGGCTTTCAAACTGAAGGGAGGGGGGCCACGCAGCCCCCCTCCTGGAGCCCGTGATGGCCCTGGGGACTGCCACCCCCCAGGGCCGGCTCCTGCAGTGTCCTGGGGTGCCCATCCCCGGGACACTGCTGTTTGCAATGACACGCAGCCCCCCTCCAAAAAGATAAAAATATGTGGCCATGCCCCGGGGGATGGGGTCCCCAGGGCCGGAATTGGCCATAGGAGGGGGGCCCACACGGCCCCCTTCCCGTTCACATTTTTTTATTTTTTTTAAAAAGGGGTCAGGCCCTGGGGGATGGGGTCCCCAGGGCCCAAAAAAAGGGAAAAGAAGGGGGGCCACACAGCCCCCTTCTAAAAAAAAAAGACTGCGATCGTGCCGGAGGCACCGCCCCCTTCCAGCAACACTCTGCAAAAGCGCCCTGTGGCGCGTTTTAAATTGGGGAATTAATTCCCCTTCAATACTGGGGGTCCCTGGGGCCAACTAGCCCACCAGGTACCTCCAGTAAGCGCCACAGGGCTGCGTTGCAGAGAGGTGGTCCAGGCCACGCCCCTTTTTACACCTCTCTGCAACGCAGCTCTGTGGCGCTTACTGGAGGTACCTGGTGGGCTAGTTGGACCCCAGGGACCCTCAGGATTCAAGGGGACTTTAGCCCCCAACTTAAAACGCGCCACGGGGCGCGTTTGCACAGTGGTGAAGGGAGGGGGCGGGGCCTGAGGTGACATGTGTGCAAACACGCCCTGTGGCGTGTTTTAAGTTGGGGGATTAAGTCCCCTTGAATCCTGAGGGTCCCTGGGGTCCAACTAGCCCACCAGGTACCTTCAGTAAGTGCAACAGAGTTGCGTTGCAGAGAGGTGTAAAAGGGGCGTGGTCTCGGACCACCTCTCTGCAATGCAGCTCTGTGAGTGCTTACTGGAGGTACCTGGTGGGCTAGTGAGCCCAAGGACCCTCAGGATTCAAGGGACTTAATCTCCCAACTTAAAACGCGCCACGGGCGCGTTTGCACACTTGTCACATCAGTCCCCACCCGCTCCCTTCACCACTGTGCAAACAGGCCCTCTGGCGCGTTGTAAGTTGGGGGATTAAGTCCCCTTGAATCCTGAGGGTCCCTTGGGTCCAACTAGCCCACTAGGTACCTCCAGTAAGCACCACAGAGCTGCATTGCAGAGAGGTGTAAAAGGGGAGTGGCCTTGGACCACCTCTCTGCAACGCAGCTCTGTGGCGCTTACTGGAGGTACCTGGTGGGCTAGTTGGCCCCAGGAACCCTCAGGATTCAAGGGGACTTAGCCCCCAACCTAAAACGCGCCACGGGGCGCGTTTGCACAGTGGTGAAGGGAGGGGCGGGGCCTGAGGTGACATGTGTGCAAACACGCCCTGTGGCGTGTTTTAAGTTGGGGATTAAGTCCCCTTGAATCCTGAGGGTCCCTGGGGTCCAACTATCCCACCAGGTACCTTCAGTAAGTGCAACAGAGTTGCGTTGCAGAGAGGTGTAAAAGGGGCGTGGTCTCGGACCACCTCTCTGCAACGCAGCTATGTGGTGCTTACTGGAGGTACCTGGTGGGCTAGTTGGCCTTAGGGACCCTCAGGATTCAAGGGACTTAATCTCCCAACTCAAAACGCGCCACGGGCGCGTTTGCACACTTGTCACATCAGGCCCCACCCGCTCCCTTCACCACTGTGCAAACAGGCCCTCTGGCGCGTTGTAAGTTGGGGGATTAAGTCCCCTTGAATCCTGAGGGTCCCTTGGGTCCAACTAGCCCACTAGGTACCTCCAGTAAGCGCCACAGAGCTGCATTGCAGAGAGGGGTAAAAAGGGGAGTGGCCTTGGACCACCTCTCTGCAACGCAGCTCTGTGGCGCTTACTGGAGGTACCTGGTGGGCTAGTTGGCCCCCAGGAACCCTCAGGATTCAAGGGGAATTAATCCCCCAACTTAAAACCTGCCAGGGGGCGCGTTTGCATGGTGGTGAAGGGAGGGGGCGGGCCTGATGTGACATGTGTGTACTTATCCAATCACCCCGCCAAAACCCAAGCACTTATAAATTCACCCTGCACTCTCCTTGCAGTATTCTAATCATCCAGTTAGTACCCATGCACTCATGCAATGACCCATGCACTAACTCATGCACTGCTACAATACTCTGAGCACTACTGATGCAGCCCAGCCATCGCCTTGTCACTACCCATGCACTCCTCCAATCACCCAGCGAGCACCATGTACTTATACAATCACTCCTCCAAAACACAAGCACTTATAAATTCACCATGCACTCTGCTTGCAGTACTCTAATCATCCAGTCACTACCCATGTACTCATGCAATGACCCAGGCACTAACACATGCACTGCTACAATCCCCTGAGCACTACTGATGCAGCCCAGCCATCTCTTTGTCACAACCCATGCACTCCTCCAATCACCCAGCCAGCACCATGTACTTATCCAATCACTCCGCCAAAACCCAAGCACTTATAGATTCACCATGCACTCTCCTTGCAGTACTCTAATCATCCAGTCACTACCCATGTACTTATGCAATGACGCAGGCACTAACACATGCACTGCTACAATCCCCTGAGGACTACTGATGCAGTCTAGCCATCTCCTTGTCACTACCCATGCACTCCTCCAATCACCCAACCAGTTCCATGTCCTTATCCAATCACTCCGCCAAAACACAAGCGTTTATAAATTCACCATCCACTCTCCTTGCAGTACTCTAATCATCCGGTCAGTACCCATGTACTCATCCAATGACCCAGGCACTAACTCATGGCAAATACAGAGGAGGTCATGCTAATCACAGGGGTACCCTAACGCATAGTGTTCCCTAGTGTATATAGGTGTTTTCACTGTATTCTAAATGTCTTTTAGCATAGCACTGGCTCTAGGGCCAGTTAGTCAGAGTCAGTTACCACCAGTACCCGTCAGCAAAAAGATGGGGGCACAGGAGGACTTTCTGCTCCTCTGTTGGTTCTTTCTGCACATCTCTTGCTTCTTCTTGCACTTTTCTTCATCTTTCTGGACTTCTGTTGCCTCTTTCTGCATTTGTCTTGCTTCTTTGTGCGCTTTTCTTCCTCTTTCTTCACATGTCCTACCTTTGTAGGCATAGTTAGAAATTAGCATTTAAAAAACCTTTGAAATTCACTGAAAAAAACCATAGGTTTCAGGGACGTTATAGTTAGAAATTAGCATTTAAAAAACCTTTGAAATTCACTGAAAAAACCATAGGTTTCAGGGACGTTATAGTTAGAAATTAGCATTTAAAAAACCTTAGAAATTCACTGAAAAAAACCACAGGTTTCAGGGACGTTATAGTTAGTTGGACATTTCACTTGTACAAAACCAGAGAAATTCCCCGTTATAGTTAGTTCAGCTAACAGAGTCACACACCTCCCACCCACCCCACACAGACTCAGTCTCCCATACAAATTCTCAAGCAATCAATCAATAACCGATATAGACACTCATGTAGCTACTCACCAACCCATGCATTCAGTAAGACACATTTAATCACTCACTTATACAGTCAGTCACGCACCTACTAAATCATCCATCCAGACACTTATACACCCACTCATTCTTCAATACACCTTGGCATATATATAAAACATATTTAAACTTTACAGAAACACACAGTCACTGGATGATGTCATCAATGATGTCATCAGTGATGTCATCAGTGATGTCATCAGTGATGTCACTGACCATGTCATGAATGATGTAATATGTGACGTCATCAGCAGTGCATTGCGGGGGCGCAAGTTATAGTTAGCTGAACTAACTATAACGGGGGAATTTCTCTGGTTTTGTACGAGTGAAATGTCCAACTATCTATAACGTCCCTGAAACCTGTGGTTTTTTCAGTAAATTTCTAAGCTTTTTTAAATGCTAATTTCTAACTATAACGTCCCTGAAACCTATAGTTTTTTCAGTGAATTTCAAAGGTTTTTTAAATGCTAATTTCTAACTATAACGTCCCTGAAACCTATGGTTTTTTCAGTGAATATATATATACTTATATACATATATACATATATACACATTACCTACTGATGGTCGCCAGTAGGTAGTTATAGTTAGGACCTCGTTTCTATAAAAATTGCGTTTTTTCTTTTGCCAATATCTTTGTCGCCGGTTGACGAATCTTCGTGAAAGTTTCAAAACTAATGGCCTGCTCCGGTCAGCTCCTGTCTTAAAAGTTTCGGGGTGATTTGTCAAGCAGGGGCCGAGAAAAAAGGCGAGTCCCAAAACGCGTTTTCCCCATGTTAATTTCCATATGAATTTTAGACTAAGCTACAGCCCGAACTGCTGAATGGAATTACACCAAATTTGGCAATAAGGTAGGTAAAATGGTGTAAATCCGTTCAGTAGTTCCTGAAAAATTAAAAAAAGAAAAATATCGATATCTGAGCACCGAGGAGGGTTCGCGAACCCTACCGGGCACGAGCTTCAATCTGATTGGCTGCCAACACTCCAAACCAGGAAGTGTTGGCTGCCATCTTGTGACTCGGTAGAACCGAGTCACAAGAAAAGAGAAAAAAGAAGATGAAAAACAAGAAAAGGGGGAAGGTTAGAAACAACCTGACCCCCTAGGCCTAATCAGGGGGTCCCACAAGGACCCCCAGGGCCAAAAAAGGCATTTTTTTTTTTAAATCAGCAGAATTTGCGCTGGGGTCACGAATCCTGCCAAGAATATTAAAAAAATGAAACGCGGGCTCCCGCGCTTCATTTTAATGAGCCCCCGGGTGGGCTAGGTCCCGGGGGCAATGCCAAAATTAAATAGCGGGGGCCCATGGGGGCCCCGCAGCCCCGGGGACCGCCACCTCCTCGGGACTATGCAAATTATATGCGGGGGGCACGCTGCCCCCCGCAGCCTCAGGGACTGCCACCTCCCCAGGGCTTTGGTAATAAATGTGTGGGGGGGTCCCAACACCCCCACGCTGCCCCGGGGACCACCACCTCCCCGGGCTTTCAAATTTAAAACGTGGGGGGGCCTCGCTGGCACCCCCAAGCCCAGGGGACCACCACCTCCCCAGGGCTTATAATAATTATAAGGGGGGCCTCGCAGGCCCCCCAAGCCCCGGGGACCACCACCTCCCTGGGGCTACAAAGTAATTTAGGGGGGCCTCGCGGGCCCCCCCAATCCCCAGGGACCACCACCTCCCCGGGGCTATGCAAATTGAGGGAGGGGGGCCACGCGGCCCCCCTTTAGGAGCCCTTGATGGCCCTGGGGACCACCAACCCCCGGGGCCGGCTCCTGCAATGTCCCGGGGTGCCCACCCCCGGGACATTGCTGTTTGCTATGGCAGGGCAGGAGCACGGCTCCCACCCTGCCATAGCAAACCCTGCTTTGCTTCATTGAAGCGAGAGCAGGAAAACCTGCTCTCGCTTCAATGAAGCAAAGCAGGATTGCTTTTGATCAAGGGGAGCTGCATGTCAGCAGCTCCCCTTGCTCAAAAGCAATGCCGGCTCCTGCAGGAGGCGGGGAGCCAGCGGCACCGTGGGAGCATTGGGGCTCCCCCCACTGTCCCCAACGCAAAGGGCCGGCCCCGGGGGATGGGGTCCCCGGGGCCAGGAGTGACCCGGGAGGGGGGCCACGCGGCCCCAATCCACGTTAATTTAAAAAAAAAAATGGCCGGGCCCCGGGGGATGGGGTCCCCGGGCCAGAAATGGCCCAGGGGAGGGGGGCCACGCGGCCCCCCTCCCCGCCGATATATATATATTAAAAAAAAATCAACCAGGCCAGGTCCCGGGGGATGGGGTCCCCGGGGCCAATAGTGGCCCAGGGAAGGGGGGCCACGCGGCCCCCTTCCCGTTTGTTTTATAAAAAAAACAAAAAAAACAAAGAAAATGCTCAGGCCCCGGGGGATGGAGTCCCTGTGGCCAAAAGTGGCCCAGGGAAGGGGGACCACGCAGCACCCCTCCCATAAAATAATAATTTAAAAGAAAGAAACTGGCAACTCACCGGAGGCCCCGGCCCCTCCCCCTCAATGCAGCACTCTGCAAACGCGCCCCCTGGCGCATTCTAAGTTGGGGGATTAAGTCCCCTTGAATACTGAGGGTCCCTGGGGGCCAACTAGCCCACCAGGTGCCTTCAGTAAGCACCACGGAACTGCGTTGTAGAGAGGTGGTCTGAGGCCACGCTCCTTTTTACACCTCTCTGCAACGCAGCTCTGTGGCGCTTGCTGGAGGTACCTGGTGGGCTAGTTGACCCCCAGGGACCCTCAGAATTCAAGGGGACTTAATCTCCCAACTTACAATGCACGAGGGGACGCGTTTGCACAGTGGTGCAGGGAGGGGGCAGGGCCTGACATAACAAGTGTGCAAACGCGCCCCCTGGCGCATTGTCAATTGGGGGATTAAGTCCCCTTCAATCCTGAGGGTCCCTGGGGGCCAACTAGCCCACCAGGTACCTCCAGTAAGCACCACAGAGCTGCGTTGCAGAGAGGTGGTCCGAGGCCACGCCCCTTTTACACCTCTCTGCAAGTCAGCTCTGTGGGGCTTTCTGGAGGTACCTGGTGGGCTACTTGGCTCCCAGGGACCCTCAGGATTGAAGGGGACTTAATCCCCCAACTTACAACATGCCAGGGGGCGTGTTTGCACAGTGGTGCGGGGAGGGGGCGGGGCCTGATAGAACAAGTGTGCAAACACGCCCCCTGGCACGTTGTAACTTGGGGGATTAAGTCCCCTTGAATCCTGAGGGTCCCTGGGGGCCAACTAGCCCACCAGGTACCTCCAGTAAGTGCCACAGAGCTGCGTTGCAGAGAGGTGGTCCGAGGCCACGCCCCTTCTTACACCACTCTGCAAACACGGCTTCCGGTGCACTGCTGGTGGGGCGATGAGGTCCTCTTGTGTCCTGAGGATCTCAGGACACAAGTGGACTTCATCCTCCAAGCAGCAGTGTGCCAGAAGCCGCGTTTGCAACGTGGTGTAAAAAGGGGCATGGCCTCGGAACACCTCTCTGCAACGCAGCTCTGTGGCACTTACTGGAGGTACCTGGTGGGCTAGTTGGCCCTCAGGGACCCTCAGGATTCAAGGGGACTTAATACCCCAATTTACAACGCGCCAGGGGGCGCGTTTGCACAGTGGTGCAGGGAGGGGGCGGACCTGATATAACAAGTGTGCAAACTGCCCCCTGGCGCGTTGTAAATTGGGGGATTAAGTCCTCTTCAATCCTGAGGGTCCCTGGGGGCCAACTAGCCCACCAAGTACCTCCAGTAAGCGCCACAGAGCTGTGTTGCAGAGAGGTGGTCCGATGCCATGCCCCTTTTTACACCACTCTGCAAACACGGCTTCTGGTGCACTGCTGGTGGGGCGATGAGGTCCTCTTGTGTCCTGAGGACCTCAGGACACAAGTGGACTTCATCCTCCGAGCAGCAGTGCGCCAGAAGCCGCGTTGTGTAAAAAGGGGCGTGGCCTCAGAACACCTCTCTGTAACGCAGCTCTGTGGCACTCACTGGAGGTACCTGGTGGGTTAGTTGGCCCCCAGGGACCCTCAGGATTCAAGGGGACTTAATAGGGACGTTATAGTTAGAAATTAGCATTTAAAGAACCTTAGAAATTCACTGAAAAAACCATAGGTTTTAGGGACATTATTGTTAGAAATTAGCATTTAAAAACCTTAGAAATTCTCTGAAAAAACCATAGGTTTCAAGGACGTTATAGTTAGAAATTAGCATTTAAAAAACCTTGGAAATTCACTGAAAAAACCACAGGTTTCAGGGATGTTATAGTTAGAAATTAGCATTTAAAAAACCTTAGAAATTCACTGAAAAAACCACATGTTTCAGGTACGTTATAGTTAGTTGGACATTTCACTCATACAAAACCAGAGAAATTTGGCCCTTATAGTTAGTAGAGCTAACTATAACTCGTGCCCCTGCAATACACTGCTGATGCCGTCACATATTACATCACTCATGGCATGGTCAGTGACATCACTGATGACATCACTGATGACATCTCAAATGACATCACTGATGACATCACTGATGATATCATCCATGTGATAATCTGATGCACCTCCTCACACCCTAATAAAACCTTTTATACACCCACTCTAAAATACAGACTACCAATATCGAAACCGTAGACAGACCAATAGCAGTTAGTACATACCCGCTCAGTGATTCCTAGGTCTACACACACACACATCCACTCATTCACCCATACAGTAACTCATACATGCAGTCACTCATCAATACAGCACTACCATATGCACTCATACACCTATACATACACTCACACACCGCCACTCATCCTTAGACTTATTCACACACCTCCTCAGTCATGCAAAGAATCAATCACACCCATTTACTCACCTATACAGTTATACACATACCACCTCACGTATTTATACAAATACTAACACATACTTACTCTCTTATACAATCACTGATACAAGCACACACTCATCTATACAGCCACTCTCACAATCACTCACTCTCACGTATAGTCATTTATATACTCCAACACTCACATATACTGCCTTTCACATATGTAGTTACTTACACATATACCACTGAGACATCCATTCACTCACCAACACACCCATACACACACTTACCCACCCATTCAGACCTTCACAGATGCACTCTTGAACCCATACACCCAGTGAATCACCCACTCACACATCTATGCACAGAGTCACCCACCCCCCACCCACTCACACAGACACTCAGGCACCCATACAGATACTCAGACAACCAATCAATAACCTATATAGACAGTCATGTAGCTTCTCACCAACCCATACAGCCGCTTATACACCAACTGACAGACTGATACAGACATTTACACAGTTTACTCACTAACCCAGGCATTCAGTAACATACGCTTAATCAGTCAGTTATACAATCAGTCACGCACCTACTAAACACTTATACACCCACTGATTCTTCAATACACCTTGGCATATATATATATAAAACATATTTAAACTTTAAAGAAACACACATTCACTAGATGATGGCATCAGTGATGTCATTTGAGATGTCATCAGTGATGTCATCAGTGATGTCACTGACCATGTCATGAGTGATGTAATATGTGACGTCATCAGCAGTGCATTGCGGGGGCACGAGTTAAAGTTAGCTCTACGAACTATAATGGCCAAATTTCTCTGGTTTTGTACGAGTGAAATGTCCAACTAACTATAACGTCCCTGAAACCTGTGGTTTTTTCAGTGAATTTCTAAGGTTTTTTAAATGCTAATTTCTAACTATAACGTCCCTGAAACCTGTGGTTTTTTCAGTGAATTTCTAAGGTATTTTAAATGCTAATTTCTAACTATAACGTCCCTGAAACCTATGGTTTTTTCAGTGAATTTCTAAGGTTTTTTAAATGCTAATTTCTAACCATAACGTCCCTAAAACCTATGGTTTTTCAGTGAATATGTATATATATACATATATTCACTGACAAAAAAAAGGTTATAGGACGTTATAGTTAGGCTAAGGTTTCACTCGTACAAAACCAGT
This sequence comes from Calotriton arnoldi, assembly GCA_963921515.1. NCBI lineage: Eukaryota > Metazoa > Chordata > Amphibia > Caudata > Salamandridae > Calotriton > Calotriton arnoldi. The sequence continues at coordinate 820,575 of CAWUFW010008190.1, read as the reverse complement.
GAAATTCAGCAGTTATAGTTAGCTGATATATAATAAGGTGTATTGGTGAATCAGTGGGTGTATGAGTGCCTGTATGGATGATGCAGTTGGTGCGTGGCTGACTGTATAAGTGAGTTATTAGGATTCACAGTTAATGTATGGGTGAGTGACTGGATGTGTGAATGTTTGTATCAGTTTGTCAGTTGGTGTCTAAGTGGCTCTATGGGTGTGTGAGTGGGTATGTGAGTGGCTGTATGGATGAGTGATTGGTTGTCTGAGTGCCTGTATGGGTGTCTGAGTGTCTGTGTGGGCGGGTGAGGGGGTGTGTGAAAGCCTGTATGGATGAGTGGTATTTAGACAAAATATTGAGTTGGAAATGTCAACCTACACAAATATTGAGTTGTAAATATCATGACACAGAACTATCGACTGCAAGAATATCGTGGTCAAGAATATCGAATTTAAGGTAAGAAATATAGTTTAAAAAAATATAGAAGTCATTAATATTGTTTGCAAAAATATAGTTGTTTAAAATATCAATTTTTTAATTAGTGTTATGTATTTTAGTATATATTTTAAATGTATGTGATGGATTTTTGTTGTATTAGTATTGCTTAGGTTTTTTAATATATGTGTTAAATTTTTAGTAGTCGTCAATTTTATTTTAATTCAATTTTGTGTTTTTTAGTGCTGTAGCGGGTTGTGGGCTTATAGGGGAATACGGTGGGAAGTAATTTAATTATAATAAATTAAATATTTTTTAATGAATTTTTATTTAATTGAGATTTTATACTGTTAATTGTGTTTTTATTTTTTGTAAATTTTATGCTTGGGTTGTTGGGTTTATCGGGGTATAAGGTGGGAAATAATTTATTTTTAATTAATTATCAATTGGTTGCTAGCTAATATTAATTAATTAATTGGTAATTAATTATGGTAATTGTGTAATTTTTTAGGTGAAGGATGTGGGGTAAAGGGTGGGAAGTAATTTATTTCAAATTAAGTACTAATTCGTTGATAATTAATGACCAATAAATGATAATTAATTTTGTTAATTGTTCAATTATATTTTTGAGGGTGTGGGTTTTAGGTTTATAAAGGTAAACGGTGGGAAGTTATTTATTTTTAATTAATTAATAATTGGTTGTTAAGTAATATTAATTAATTATTTGAAAATTAAATATGGACATTGTGTAATTAATTTTAGGTGCGGGTTGTGGGGTTTATAGGGGTAAAGAGTGGGAAGCAATTTTTTTTTTAATTAGTTGATAATTAATATTAATGAATTAATTGATCATTTTTTGTGTGTGGGTTTTGGTTTTATAGGGGTAAATGGTAAGGAGAAAACTAATTTTACCTACTTTATAATAAGTTGTTAAATATTATTAGTTTTTTAATTGAAAAACAATTTTAATTGTGTAATTAATTTGTTTACAGTTTCATTTTAGGTATAGGTTGTGGGGATTATAGGGGAAATGGGTGGGAAGTTAATTAATTTTTATGTGTTTTAATTTGTTTTTAATCAATAATATTTCTTTAATTGATAATTATGTTAATTAATTATAAAAGTAAATTTTTTAAAATTTAAATGTGAGTTGTGAATTGTGTGGTGTTGTATGGTAGGAAGTAAATAAACTAATTTGATGTGTTCATAAATAATTTCTAAATAAAAATCTTTATTTGTTTGAAATTATTTTTTTCTTTATTTAATACAATTTTTGCAGTTATTTGTGATATGTATTTAACATTATAAAATGTTTTTTTTCATATTAAATATATTTATATTTTAATTTTTAAAATGTTTTCATTTATTTTGATTTTAAATATTTTTTTGCTGTCGTTGACATTTTGTTTGTTTTTAATTTTGAACTTACTGGAGTGGGAGTAGTACATTTTACCCCTCCACAGTCCAACTCTTTCCCTACTGTTGCACTGACTGGAGTGGGAATAGTAATATTTACCCCTCAGCTATCCAACACTTTCCCTACTGTTGCACTCATTGGAGTGGGAATAGTAATTTTTACCCCTCCGCAATCCAACACTTTCCCTACTGTTGCACTCAATGGAGTGGGAATAGTAATTTTTATGCCGCCGCTATCCAACACTTTCCCTACTGTTGCACTGACTGGTGAGGGAATATTACATTTTATCCCTCCGCTAGCCAACACTTTCCCTACTATTGCACTCATTAGAGTGGGAATAGTAATTTTTACCCCTCTGCTATCCATCACTTTCCCTACTGTTGCTCTCATTGAAGTGGGAATAGTAATTTGTACCCCTCCTCTATCCAGCACTTTCCTTATTGTTACAGTCATTGGAGTGGGAATAGTAAGTTTTACCCCACCGCTATCCAACACTTTCCCTACTGTTGCACTGACTGGAATGGGAATAGTAAATTGTATCCCTCCGCTATCCAACACTTTGCCTACTGTTGCACTCACTAGAGTGAGAATAGTAATTTTTACCCCTTCGCTATCCAATGCTTTCTCTATTGTTGCACTCATTAGAGTGGGAATAGTAATTTTTACCCCTCCTCTATCCAACACTTTCCCTACTGTTGCACTCATTGGAGTGGGTATAGTAATTTTTACCCCAGCGCTATCCAACACTTTCCCTACTGTTGCACTGACTGGAGTGGGAATAGTAAATTTTGTCTTTCCACTATCTAACACTTTCCCTGCTATTGCACTCACTGGAGGGGGAATAGTAATTGGTACCCCTCCGCTATCCAACAGTTTCCCTACTGTTGCACTGACTGGAGTGGGACATTTAAGTTTAAAGATTTTTAAATAGTTTAATGTTTTAATTTATAATAGAATGTTTTTTAAATAGATTTTTTTTTATTGGTATATGTCCATATATATATATTTATTTGTTAAATATATATATTATTTTAAAATTATAAAATAAATTAAAATTAATCAGTTTAATAATTGTTTTAAAGTATATATATATATATTAATTATTATATATGTGTTTAACTTTTTTAAATTAACTTAATTTGTTATATTTGTTAAACAGTATATTAAATCTAATTTTTTTAAATTAATTTCATTATTTAAGATATTTAATTTGTATTAATTAATTTCTATATATATATATAAAAAAACAATATTTTGTACAAGTATATTTATGACATCAATATTTTTTTCAATATTTTTGTACTTACCATTATAAATATAGGATGTCGATATTGTTGACATCAATATTTTTTTTTTTTTTTTTTTTAAACTCTTTTTATTAAAACGTATATGATAATGAGATAGACATTGAGAAAATATATCTGCGCCACATTTAGTTTTACAATTTTGCAATCTTGTCATTTTACAGTACATTGAAACATGAAGACAACTCTCTGTTACTTCACAGTGTTGATATTACAGTCATCAGTAAGCCTGCCAGGCCCCCCATATTTTCACCCCCTTTTGGGGACACCCCCTGCTTTTATAAATCACACATTCCGCCTGCCAACACCAGTCTAGGTCTAATGCCCACTCTTCCACTGTCGGGTCAGTAATCACCCCCCATTTCCTAGCCACATTCCTTTTTGCTACCACCGCTGCCAAAGATAACCAACGTTTTGTATGTCTCTGCCAGTCCTCATTCCCGGAGGTTGCAAGCAAGAACCACTTAGGCTCCAGAGGGACCTCGGTACCAACCACCGTCGCCATAGTGGTGGCGATAGACCACCAGTATACTTTCAGGATCGGACATTCCCATATAAGATGGTAAAAGGAACCTCCTGAGCCACATCCCTGAGACACAGATCATGATCACATCTCCCCATATGGTGTAGGACAGTCCTGGGGTAGTGCACTCTATGTAGCACTTTCAGCTGTATAAGTCTAAAGCGGGACCTTATTGCCACCTCCCTGGGGCCATGGAGCACCTCGATCCATTCTTCATCCTCCAGTGAGCCCACATCTTGTTCCCAGGCCGCCCGTAGTGTGCCCACTGGGTCTGGGGTGTTATTTATAAAAAAATTTATAAAAGAGGGAAACAGTTTTGTCAGGTATGTATTCTGTCAAGACCCTGTCTTCTAGAGGTGATGAGGCCTCCAATCCGTCACCCTCTCTCATGTATTTCCTCATTGCATGACCCAGTTGGAGGTATTTGAGCCACTCCCCTTTACCTAGGTCAAATTCTTCCTGTAGGTCCACAAACGTTATGTATGCCCCTCTTCTCCATATGTCTCCCACAGTCTCATCCCCAGTAAATCCCACTTTGTGAAGCCCACCAATTGAGTTATTTCTTCCAGCCAGTCTCCCGCCCAGAGGGGTTTCATTCCCATGAGTCTGTTCTCCCAGCCCAGGTATTTTGTTGCTGCTCTCCATACTTTAACTACCATCTTCGTGTGGTGTGGGAGAGTTTTCTCAACATGTTTGGTATATAAAAGTGTCCTTGGTCCCTTCTCGCCCATGGCCTCTCTGTCAACTCTGTACGCCGGTTCAGCTCTGTCATCAAACCTCCATCCATTTACATTAGCCAATTGTGCCGCCCAATAATAACTACGAACATCTGGAACCGCTAGGCCTCCTTCATCTATACCCTTCTGTAGTTTAGTCAGCGCAATTTGTGGGGCTGCTCCTCTCCACAACAATGTGCAGAGTTTAGAGTCTACTCGCTTGAAGAATGAGGGGGGTACCTCCTATGAGGTGTTTTGCAGTACATATAGCATTCTGGGGAGTGCCATCATTTTAAACATGGAGGCCCGACCCATCATGGTTAGGGGGAGGGTCCGCCAGTACTTCGCATCTGTCATGAGTCTATCGAGTTGCCAGCCCACATTTTTGTGGTAGAAGACTTGGGCGTCTCTCGTTATATGAATTCCGAGGTATTTGAAACAGTTTTCTTCTATGGGGATATCGCATCTCAAGGTTAGGGTGGGAAGCCCTCCCGATAAGGGGTAAAGCAAAGATTTGTCCCAATTGATCCCATATCCGGAGTACTCTCCGTAAATTAAAAAAATCTGTAGTATTCTATCTATTGACTGTCTCGGTTTTTCGACATATAACGGAATATCATACGCATAGAGCGATATTCGATCTTCCCATTCCCTTCCCACCGGGATTCCCCAAATAAGGGGGTCCTGACGCACCCATGCCGCCAACGGCTCTATCGCTAATGCAAATAGTATAGGGGACAGCGGGCAGCCCTGTCTAGTTCCTCGTCGTAGACCAAACTCTCGGGACACCGTGGCATTAACCCGTAGCCTTGCCATTGGCTGTTCGTAGAGGAGGTTGATCCAAGCTATAAATTTAGGGCCCATCCCCACGCGCTCAAGCACCGCAAACAGATAATTCCACTTTACACTACTGAATGCCATCCTAGCGTCAAGGGATAGTAGGGCCGCTTGTTTACCTGGGAATTTCACTGTTAAGTGAAGTATGCCAAATAATCTACGAAGGTTCAATCTGGTACTCCGATGAGGCATAAAGCCCGACTGATCCGGATGTATTAGGGTGGAGATCACCCCGAATAGACGCAAGGACAAAAGTTTGTCCAGCACCTTGACCTCGTAATTGAGTAGCGAGATCGGACGGTATGACCCGCATGCCGTGGGAGGCTTTCTGGGTTTTGGTATTACTGTAATAATGGCTGTTCTTTGGTCTAGGGGCAATATTTTATCTTGTTGTGCTTGCTCGAATATGTGTAGCAGGTGCTCTGCCATTATATCTAACGTTGTCGTATACAGTTTTATTGGAGCCCATTAGGCCCTGTGGTCTTCCCTGATTGCAGTGATCGGGATGCTATTTTGATTTCTTCAATAGTTAGGTCCCCCTCTAATGCTTCTCTCTCCTCCTGCATAACCCTTGGCAGTGAAATGTCACGCAGGAAGTCCCGGACGGCCTCCAACGAGTGTGTTGTTCGGGATGTATAAATCCCTTCATAGTAGTAAGCGAATTTCTCCGCTTTTTCAGCCCCTATTCCATAATGTTCCCCCCCTTCACCTATCCGCCCAGGCACCCATCCTCTACCCGTCCAGCTCTTATCCAGCCAGGCCAAAAGCCTGCTTGCCTTGTCCCCTATATCATATAGCTTATGTTGTGTCGCTAGCGCCTGCGCCCTTGCGCTATCTACCAGCAGGTTTCGCAACTCTTTTTGCTTTACCTTTAGGCGATGTCTATCTATATTTGCCTGGGGGTCTGAGCCCAAAGCCCTGCTCTCCAATTGGACCATCTCACGTTCCAGTGCTGTACATTTAGCGTCTTTTTCTTTCCTGAGTGCCCCAATTTTTGCCAGTGCACTACCTCTAATAACTGTCTTAAAGGCCTCCCAAAGGTTCACTGGGGAGGGGACTGTGCCCAAATTTTCTAAAACATAATGCTCTGGATCATCTCTGATCTTGTCTACAAATTCTTCGTCTTTGAGGAACCATGGGTCTATGCGCTGCGGCAACGTGTAGTCCCGAACGGACCCATGAGCGAGACCTCGACCGGGGAATGGTCCGACACCCCCCGAGCCACATGTTGAGCATTTACGAATTCTCCCAGCCCTGAGCTTTGTGTAATGAGGTAATCCAATCTGGAAAGGCCCCCTGTTGCCGCAGATAAATGGGTGTATTGCTTTTTGGCTGGATGCTGATGTCTCCAAATGTCCCCCAGGCCCATAGCTTCAAGAAATCCCCCCAATTGGCCTCTCTGCCTGACAGTGTTTGCCCCCAGGGGGCCCCTGCCTGTCGCGTCCAGCTTGGGTGATATGATATCATTCATGTCCCCACCAAGAATCAGTCTGCCTTCTGGCAATTGAAGCAGGAGTGAACCTAGCGCCTCAAGAGCCGCTGATTGTATGCCCGGGGGGAGTACATCGAGCATAGGTTGAGCCTTTTCCCCTCCCATGTCCCACTCACTATTGCGTAGTGGGCCAGCGGATCCATCCAGGTCATATTTTGTATAAAGGGAAACCATTTTCGTATCAAAACTCCCACCCTCCTGGAACTAGAGGTAAAACCTGAGTGTGTTACTAGGGCATAACCAAACCTGTCCAGGGCTTAGCAGTAGTTGCCTTTCAGGTGTGTTTCCTGTAGGAGGACCACATCTGGGGCATGCTTCTTTATGAACTGTAAGACTGTTGATCTTTTAAGTTTCCCTTTGAGGCCATTGACATTCCAGGACCAGGCCCTCAGCAAGGACTGTGAGTATTGTTGACTAGCCATTCGGGCTTGGACTCTTGTCCGATACCCACATCGTGGCGGGTTGCATAATTGGCGCAGACTTCTGATCTTTCACTCTGAGTAAATCTCTGATATTATTCTTAAAGAAACATTTCCCCACCCAACTCCCCACCCTCCCCCACACTGCAACCCTGCTTTTAAGGTTATGAAGACCCCAACTTTCAAACCTGCAGAGCGCCTGTCACCCTTTAACTAACATAACCGTTCTAACTAATTACTAATATATGGGGAAGCTCAGTCCAACCTGACTCAATCTACCAACTTTATCATTTTCCTATCCGACCAAGCCAGTCCTATCACTGTAGCCTAAATTGTACTCTTTGGGGGTATTCTTGCATAAGTTCTAATTAGGCCGGAGTAAGAGTCCCAGTGTTCATCTGGCCTCCCTGGGGTATTATGTGCATGGGAGGCATCGGCCCATTTCTCGTCTTACCTGCGCCTTGGTATCACCTGTTACTCATGTGCTTCCTCAGCACCTTGTCGGCCCTCCGGCAGTGGGGACCCATCTTGTTGATCTTCCACTACTTCAGGGAGTTTTTCTCCCCTGATGCGCCCCTCCCTGTGATGCATCCCTTTGTCAGGGCCTCTGCCGACAGTGCGCCATCCTACCAGGCTTTCCCACGTCTCCTCCGGTTTGGTGAAGTGCCATGTTTTCCCTTCGGCTATTACTCGTAGTTTGGCTGGAAAAAGCATCATGTATTTTAAGTCCTTGGCTTTCAGTTCTGTTTTAACTGCTTCAAAGCTTCTGCGTTGCCTCTGAACTTGAAGAGTAAAGTCTGGAAAAAACCTTATCCGGGTATTTTCATATTTCAAATCTCCTTTTGATCTCGCCATTTGTAATATAGCGTCCTGATCTCGATGATTGAATATCCTGGCTATGATAGTAAATGGTGGCGCACTGGGTTTGGGGGGCGGTACTGGTGCTCTATGCACCCTCTTGACGGAGAAGAATCGTGATAGGCTGTGGGGCTGTAGTTTGTTAGTTATGAGGTCCTCTATGAATAGGTTCATGCTGGGCCCTTCCGCCCCTTCCGGAACCCCCACCATGCGTATATTATTCCTCTGTGCCCGGCCTTCCTGGTCTTCCAGCGGTTCAGCCATGTGCGCAGTCTGTTGGGTTAGGCTATGTACTTGCTCCTCAAGACGTTTCGTTTTGGACTGGAGTTGACACTTTTTCGTTAAGTTTGCAGAGGTCTGCCCTGATTTGAGTCACTTCTGTTGGCACCGCATCTAGTTTAGGTTCTAATGAGCCTTTAACATCTTGGATCGTGGCCATTATGGCGGTTAATGACGGTTCCTCCGCCCCTCCTTCCTCCTCCATGTTTGACGGGGCTTCGTGAAGGTATAGTTGTCCAGTTTATTAGATTGAACAGGGCCCGTTCCTTTGGGTTTCCCCATTTCTGTTTCGCCTGTTGCCTAAGTAATGTGTGTGTCTTGGTGTCCACTTATTCGCCATGAGCTTCGTTGCTGGGAGCCTCACCTTTGCACCGTTGGCGGGTGGCCTGGTAGACCCTCAGACTATCTGTTAATTATGGCCCTGTCTGGCCGTCAGTCCCAACTTTCAGATGGGGAGTGTCGCAACACGCCCAGGGATTAAATGTGAGTCTGACTCCTGCTGATAATCCAGGCCCGGGCCCAGTGCGTCTGTATCTGTACCCCCCACTCGCGGGTCTGTTTTTCCCAAGATTGTGTTCCCTTGTCTCGGCCAAAGAGGAAAGGAATGGGAGTGGGGTGGGGAAGCAACCCCCGTCCGGATTTTCTGCTCTGGGTCTTCTCAGCTGGCACTTTCTCCTCTCAGCTAGGCCGCCGCCGCTCCCTTGCTGGGAGTGCGTGCTCGCGCTTGCTGCCTTCTCCAGCCATTGGGCCCCTTTATGTCTGGTTCACCTCCTTCACTATGGCCCAGGCTCAGTGTTCATATGGGCCGTTCCTGCTACCCGGATTAATCCGCTACACAGCTCATATCAGTCTCGGCGGCCGCTCAGCTCTCACTGCGGCCCCGCCACGTCACTCTGATGAATATAGCATGCTACAACACATGCTTTTACATCACATTCCATTACAACGCGGTCGTTACAACGACTGTGTTGCTAGAACGCGATACCTTTACAAGGCAAGTCATTAGATAGACTTGCTCTAGATGGCGCTCCAACCTTAGGAATAGTATAATTTACTATTCTAACTCCACCCTGCGCAACAGTAGGGAAGGTGTTGGAATAGTTGTAAAGGTAACGCAATGTGACAACCGCGTTGTAAAGGCTGTTTCCCCACTCTGACTCACCTGCGAGGCCGCGCATTTACAGCACCAATTCCCCTTCAGTGTACGGCTTGGATTCTGGCGGCAGCCCCACCTCTTACTTTGCTTCGGGTCGTTCAAACTTTTAGACCTGCGTTCTTTCTGCGCTCGATTGTGCTGGGTTCCGCCTCTCGCTTGGTCTTCCCCGCATTTGACTCTCAGCTGCAGTGGGTTCCGCCCCCCTCTTGGTTCTCCCTGCCGCCGCGATCTGTGCACGTCTCTGGCTCCGACGTTGCGGTTCACTTTCATGGCACCGACTCCCTCCAATGAGGTATCAGTTAATTCTACCCGTTCACACTTTATTTCCAGCTATCGGAGGGGGCTAATCTGAGGATTTGGTGTGAATTGTGAGGGCTTGGTCCAGAGCTCCTCTTGTCTGCGGCCATTTTGGTCGGTGGCTAAACCACGCCCCTTTTGACATTGATATTTATAACTCGATATTGTGGTATGGGGATAATTTAGGTGTCGCTATTCTGTGAGTGAACCTGGATGAGTGAGTGGGTGAGTCAGTGGCTGTATGGGTTAGTTAGTGCATTTGTGAGGGGCTGTATGGGTGAGTGGGTATGTGTGTGGCTGTGTGGGTGATTGAGTGGATGTGTCAGTGGTATATGGGTGAATAACTGGGTATATGAAAGGCAGTATAGGTGAGGCATGTGCTATAAGAGTGACTGTATGGGTGAGTGAGTGAATGTGAGAGTGGCTGTATGGGTGAGTGTGTGCTTGTGTCAGTGACTGCATAGGTGAGTGAGTATGTGTTAGTATTTATATGAGTAAGTGTGTGTGTGTGTGTGAGACTGTATGGGTGAGTAAGTGGCTATGCGATTGACTGTATGGGTGAGTGAGTAGGTGTGTGAGTAGCTCTATGGGTTACTGACTCAGTATGTAAGGGGCTGCATGGGTGTATGAGTGGATATGTCAGTGGCTGTATTAGTGAGTAAGTAGGTCTATGAGTGGCTGTATGGGTAAGTGAGTGGATGTGTGTGTAGATCTACCAATCAGTGAGTGGGTGTGTAAGTAGTGGTATGGGTCTGTGAATGGGTTTATGAATGATTGTGTGGGAGTGTGCTTATGAAAGGTTCTATGGGGGTGTGAGTGGGTGCCTTAGTGATTTTGTTACCTCCAGCAAGTGGGTTTGCTGAGAGCTTTTTGTGGGCATGCCCCCTTTCTCCACCACTATGCAAACGCACCTCCTGGAGCACTACTAGTTGGGGGATGAAGTCCCCATGGCTCTTGAGGGTCCTTAGGGGCCAACTAGCCCTCCAGTAATACCTACACAGCTGGATTTCTGAGAGGTCATCAGAGGCCACACCCTCTTTCTCCACAACTCCGTAAACGCGCATCCTGGCGCACTGCTGCTTGGGGGATGAAGTCCACTTTAGGCCATCAGCAGCAAGAGGACTTCATCTCCCAACCAGCAGTGCAGCAGGAGGCACGTTTGAAAGAGTGGTGGAGAAAGGGGGGGCAGGGACTCCAGCGAGTTGCCAGCTTTTTTTCCTATTTGTTAGGAAGGGATCCCCCCTTCCCTAGTCCGTTTTGGACCACCGGGACCCCATTTCCAGGGCCTTGCCTTTCTCTTTTTTTTACAAGGAAGGGGGCAGCATGGCCCCCCTTCCGTGGGCCAATATTGGCCCCCGGGACCCCATCCCCCGGTGCTTTCCCTTTATTTCTTAATTTTTTTACATGGGAGGAGGGGCCGTGTGGTCACCCTCCCAAAGCCAATTTCAGCCCTGGGGAACCCATTCCCCAGGGCCAAGCCTTTATATGGTTTTTTTTTTAGCAAAGGGGAGGGGGCTGTGCGGCATTCCTTACCAGGCCGATTCCAGCCCCGGGGACTCCATCCCCCGGGGCCAGGCCTTAATATCTTTTTTTTTTTTAAATGGGAGGGGGGGCTGCATAGCTCCCCTTCTTGGGCCATCTTCGACCCCGGGGACCCCATCCCCTGGGTCCAAGTCACTTTGTTGGGGACCGCGGGGAGACTGAAGCCACTGTGGTCCCTGTCGGCTCCCCACCTCCTGCAGGAGCCGGCATTGCTTTGAAAACCTCCCTTGATCCGAAAGCAATGTCTATTTGCCTGCTCGCTTCAAAGCGGCCAAGGAAACAGACACATGCTCAGCTTTCGGCAAGTGAGAGCATTTTGTGCTCTCTCTTGCTGAAAGCTGAGCACTTGTTTGCTATGGCACCATTCCCACCAAGCCATAGCAAGCTGCAATGGCTGAAAACTTTATGTAGCGGGCATCCCAGGACATTGCTGGAGCCGGCCCTGGGGAGTGGCAGTCCCCAGGGCCATGTAGGGCTCCACGAGGGGGCCGTGCAGACCCCCTCTAATGTTAAATTTAGCCCTGTGGAGGTGGTGGTCCCCCAGGGCTGCGGAGAGGCCGTAGGGCCTCCCCCACATTATTTTTTGTTCTATTGCTCCCCTGCATTTTTTTAAAAGAATTTATGTGCCCCAGGAAGTTGGCGGTCCCTGGGGCTGCGGGGGGGGCTAGGCAAGCCTCCCCACATTCCTAATGTTAAGTGCCCCAGGAAGCGGCAGTCCCCGGGGCAGCAGGAGAGGCCATAGCGCCTCCCCCGCATTATTTTTCAGTTTAACTCTGTCCCAGGGAGGTGGCAGTCCCAGGGGCAGTGGGGAAGCTGTGAGGCACCCCGCATATAATTATGTGACTGCCCCGGGGAGGTGGCGGTCGCTGGGGCTTTGAATAGCCTGAGGAGGGGGGCCTGTGCGCCCCACTTCTATATTTTCATAATGCCCCCGGGACCTGTTCCACTCGGGGGGCGATTTCAAACAAAGTGCTGGAGACCGTGCTTCGGTTAAAAAAAATAATCAGCGGGATTCACAGATCCAGTGCGACTCCCGACTATATCGGACCCAAGATGCTTAGGGGATCAGAGTGTTTCTACCCTGACCCTTTTTCTTGTTTTTGTTAACATTTTTTCTTGTGACTCGGTTCACAAGATGGCTTCCAACACTTCCTAGTTTGAAGTGTTGGCAGCCAATCAGATCTCAGGCGCGAGATCAGGAGGGGTCGTGGATCCTCCGTGGCCTCAGTTCTATATCTGACAAATCTTTGAATTTCTTCGCAAGTTTACACCATTTAAAAAAAAGTTTGCTTTCTGGAATAAGGGCTACCTTTCTTCCAAATTTGGTGTAATTCTGTTCAGCAGTTCAGGCTGTAGCCGTGTCTAAACATTCCTATGAAAATTAACATTGAGAAAAAGTGTTTTGGGACCCCCCCCCCGTTTTCTCGCCCCCTCCCTTGACGGATCACCCGTGAAATTTTCAAGACAGCAGCTGAAGTGACTGCCTAATTAGTTTTAAAAATTTCTCAAAGATTTGTCAAACGATGCCAAAGTTATTGGCAAATGAAAAAACACTTGTCCTATGGAAACTACATACCAATTATATATGGATCCAAGCAGTTTCGCCCAACGACGTACGCCTGCCCTTTGATGCTGGTGCCTGCCGTGGTGGCAAAAAATCCACAAAAACGATCAGCAATCCTCGTACAGTGAAAAGGAGGCGGCACACCGAAACAGTCCACAAAGGTTTTAATGTGCAAAGAACAAAGCGTTTCGGCCTGACGGCCTTCGAAATTGATACATTTTGACTCACAGTTCCGTTAAATACTACATCATAATAGAAATAGAAAACATCCAAATGGGTGTTTTTTAGAGAATGATGTGTAAACAAACATATATATACATCTAAATTCAAATGATGTTATCATAAACAAATATAAAGGATTTAACATGCATGATTGGCCTACAAAAACAAGATATATGTAAATTGAAAATAAATATGAAGCAATGAATCATGCGATCGTAGAGTTTACCATGTGACTACATAAACATAGTAAAAAGATTCCTGTGATACCCGTGAATATCATTCTAACATTCAATAAAGTTGGAATAATACAAAGTTGTGATCAACAAGGAAATCCATGTTACCTACGGAAATAAATACGTCCGTAAAAGTAAAAATGCGAAGGCATATTAACCATAAGAGAAACACAGGAGATAGGCATATCATAAGCTAACAGATTGCAAACCCCATAGATCTGCCAACTAAAGATCGCATGTGTAGGTGTAAGAAATACTAATCATAAGGAGGGTAAAAATACCCCATGAAAATTCATTTGTTCACCATTGAATGTATATTCATTGCATATAACAGAACCCTGTATCGCATCAGATAACGCAATTAAATTCCTCAAAATGAATTACATAATGCAAATTATATATACACATATCAAGATAATCAGAACATTGGAGTCACACATCCCGCATCAATTGATCAATAATGTATAGATCATTAATAACTGTATTAACAGCAGCAGTGAGCATAGCCAGATAATTTAAGAATAGAGAAAGAAAAAGTGCAAAATAGGAGAAAGTGAAAGAATCAAAAGTGTTCATAAATATAAGTCCAATATGAGAAAAGAACAAGCAGGCATACATAACAGCCTCAGCCATAAACATAATCTAAAACATATCGATTAGATTAATGGGTGGCATGTAAAAACATGCACATATAATGGTACCATATATACAGGGCATATGCCTCTATGCCAACGATTGGCATACTGTCAGACCTCAGAGGAATACGTGCTCTCCGTGCACCCTAAATAAAAATAACAGTATCCATAAACAAAAAAATATACATAAAAAGCATAAATAATTGTTATTCAACAAGAAAGAGAGGAAGGAATTGCATAAGTAACTACTTTCAAATGCATACAATGAAAACGAGTATACGTGTATTAGATCCCTATATGTGTAGGCAATTCCTCTTCCTTATTTAATCCAAAGGGCATTTTGGTGTTCAAGTCAATAATGTACCGGGACTCCAGGATACGTAGTTGTTTTTCCCGGTCCCCCCCTCTAATGTGTTTCAGTACTCTGTCGAGACCCACATATTTGAGGAGTTTGTTGTTGCTGTCATGGACATTATAAAAATGTCTGGCTACTGGATAATTGAAATCTAGATTTATTATTGCCCTTAAGTGCTCCAGGATCTGTTTTTTGACAGGCAGTTTTGTACTGCCTATATAGCGGAGTGCACATGGGCACTCCAAGGAGTAAACAACAAAATCAGTAGTGCAAGTAATACATTTGGATATTGCTCGCTCCTTGCCATGTGAAGTTTTAAAAGTCTTGCAACTTTGACTATTTGCACACGCCTTACAGGCATTGCATTTGTGAAACCCTTTACTGCTCTCTAGCCATGTTGATGTTGGTTCAGTCTGATAGTAGCTCTTAACTAATTTATCCCTAAGGGAAGTCGGTCTCTTGTAGGTTATAGTAGGTGAATTACCTACAATTTGCCCAATAATAGGATCTGCTTGTATAAGACCCCAATGCGTCCTCATAATGGATTTCAACTTATTAGATCTAGCACTGTATGTCGTGATCATTCTGGGAACATCAGAGGTGGTTTTCTCACCTATTACAGTATCTGATTTGAATAAAACATCTATCTGTTTTGTATCTTTTAGTTTGGAAGCTGCCTGAGATAGAACTTTGTCAGAGTGTCCCCTTGCTTTAAAACGGTGTATCATGTTCTCCTGTTCCTTTTTGTAGCTATCATCAGTGCTACAATTTCTGCGAGCCCGCAGTAGTTCCCCATAGGGGATACTATTAAGGAGAAACATGGGACGATGACTACGTGCGTGCAGGGTACTGTTACCTGCTGTTTCCTTTCTAAAAAGATTGGTAAGCAGTTTGTTGTCCTGAACAGCTACGTGTACATCCAAAAAGTCACATTCTGTTTCACTGATCTTATACGTGAAACTTACATTTAAATCATTGCATGATAGGTAATCGATAAATCTTATGGCTGACTCCTTATCGCCATCCCAGATGATAAAAAGATCATCAATATACCTCAGCCATAATGGCACTTGCTTGGTAAAGGTCTCATTAATATCAGTCCATACCACCTGCTCCTCCCACCAGCCAGGCTGGGGGTGAAGCAGGTGCCCATGGCAGTGCCAGACTTTTGACGATATAGAGTTTTATCAAAGAGAAAGATGTTTTCTTGTAAACAATATAACATCATAAGTTTCAACATCACAGTGTGTTCATACAGATCAATTGTTCTCCTTTGTAAATAGTATAAGCAAGCCTCTGCACCCTTCTCCTGATTGATACAGGTGTAGAGTGAGCAAACATCCAACGAGATTAGCAAAAGGCCCTTATCCCACTTTACATCATGAATCCGTCTCAGGAAATCGGAACTATCTTGACAGTAAGATCTTAGGTCTTTAACAAAGGGAGCCAAGAAATAATCCAAAAAGATAGAGGTGTTTTCCAAGAGTCCTCCTTTGGAGGAAACGATGGGCCTCCCTGGTGGTTTGGTGGTGTGCTTATGCACCTTGGGCAGGAGATAAAGACAAGGAACTCGAGGATTGTCATTCCTTAAAAATTTCAGTTCGTCGTCCTCAATAAGACCCACTTGCCACCAGTTCTGTAACATCTTATGATATTTTGTGATCGTGTTTTCATATACTTCCCAAGTTATTTCCTCATAGCAACTTGAGTCGTTCAGTTGTCTCATCGCTTCGGCTTTATAGGCTGTGGTATCCATCAACACGACATTTCCCCCCGTGTCTGAGGGTTTTATCACAATTGTAGAATCCAGTAGTAGATTGTTTAGGGCATTTCTTTGACTTTTCGTTAAGTTATCCTTAATCCGATATTTGTCATTAGTTCTCAGATGTACCAATTCCTGCATCATGACAGAGTGGAAGGCCTCAACATTGTTGTGTGGGACATTCGGATTAAACTTCGATTTTACCTTCAGACCACTTTTGCCTGATGAGTTTATAGGAAAACCCAGGGTATTGAGAGTATCACCCACATTGCTGCTAGTAGTATTAGAATTATTGTCCAATTCGTTAATGTCCAGTATGGAATTGACCTCATCTAGAGTGAAATGTATTGATGAACTTGAGGTAGATTTAGGAGTCATGGCACGATTTTGATGCTTGGGCATCAGATGTAACTTCATCAGTTTTAATTTTCTAATGAAGAGAAAAAGATCAATTCTAATGTCTACATAGTTCCAGTCAATTGTAGGACAGAAGGATAACCCCAACCTGAGGAGAGATTCCTCTTCCGGAGCTAGATCATGTGAGGAAAGGTTGATAATTGATTTGTCGATACTGTCCTTACCTATGGCGCTTTTATGCCAGAATTTATTGCGGCTCCCTCTTCTCGTTAATCTTTGTTTTTCTGTTTGTTTGTGCCCCTTCCCCTTGGTCTTCCCCGTCCTCTTCCTACTCCTTCTTCTTTTAGAGGTGTTCGGTCGTTTTGTTCCTTCTGTTGTTTGAGCAGTTGGAACTCGTGCAGGAAGGTCAGGGGGCGCAATCCTAAAGGGACTGCTGGAGTTAATCTTTCAGAATCCGAGCTCACATCTGAACTGGAATCCGTAGAGGTTTCGTCACGACCTTTTTGATGTTCAATGAATAGTTGTTGAATGAATTGACGGTCCTGTTGAGCCCAATCAAAGCATTTGGCATAAGTTAGGATTCTTCCCTCTGCATAATCCCTCTTGTCACGCAGAAACTTACGCTGTTTCTTGGCTTTAATTGTATCTTCGTAAGTTTTCAAACGGCCCTCCAATGATTTTAGAAACTCAATTACAAGTTTGTCCTCTTTGAGTACATCCAATTTTGAACGGACAGTGGTCAACTCCTCCCTTGTTTTTTCCAGATACATTTTCGCATATTTGACAAGGATTTCGAGTATTTCCTTGCAAGTTTTAGCCATGAATAGTGCCCATTCGGTTTAGAGTTCCGGATTAGGCTTTTCATAGGTGGGTATGATAGAAATCCGTAACCCCCTTGGGACCCGACCCACCTCGATGTAATTCGTGAGAGAGGTTGCTTCCCACCACTTGTTTAGTTCTCTTTTGGCCAATTTTTCTAGTAGATTTAAATTCTGTTTCAAAGTTAAATCTGTACTTCCTGTTGTAGTTCCAGGAATGCTTGTGGGTAGGTTTAGATCAACGTTTTCATTGAATAATGATAATGCAACAGCTTGCCTCTCCATTTCCCAAGCATTCATGTCAAGTGCTATACCAAACCCTCATGGTTTGAAACGACCCGGCAGTGAAGATACACACTGCCGTGTGACAAAACTCCAGATGTTAGAATCCAATTGGGGATACTTTGGCAGGGAGGAGAAGACGGGAGGACAAGTGAAAGTATCCTAACAAGTGGAGCCCTCCGGCCCCTGCAGTCCGGTACCACCCGAGCCCCCCGCCTCTCACTCACCGGCCAGTTTGAGTAGTAATCGCCAATCTTGTATGACAAAAGTCCAAACTGGAGCAGCTGGGACGGCATGTAGAAGTAAGGATCCAAGCAGTTTTGCCCAACGCCGTACGCCTGCCCTTCGATGCCGGGGCCTGGCGTGGTGGCAAAAAATCCACAAAAACGATCAGCAAGCCTCATACAGTGAAAAGGAGGCGGCACACCTGTCACCATGTCATTTGAGATGTCATCAGTGATGTCACTGACCATGTCATGAATGATGTAATATGTGACGTCATCAGCAGTGCATTGTGGGGGTGCGAGTTATAGTTAGCTCAACTGACTATAACGCCGAATTTCTCTGGTTTTGTACGAGTGACATGTCCAACCAACTATAACGTCCCTGAAACCTGTGGTTTTTTCAGTGAATTTCCATGGTTTTTTAAATGCTAATTTCTAACTATAACATCCCTGAAATCTATGGGTTTTTCAGTGAATTTCAAAGGTTTTTTAAATGATAATTTCTAACTATAACGTCCCTGAAACCTATGGTTTTTTCAGTGAATTTCAAAGGTTTTTTAAATGATAATTTCTAACTATAATGTCCCTGAAAGCTATGGGTTTTTCAGTGAATTTCAAAGGTTTTTTTAAATGCTACTTTCTAACTATGCCTACAGAGGTAGGACATGTGAAGAAAGAGGAAGAAAGGTGCAGAAAGTAGCAAGAGAAATGCAGAAAGAGGCAACAGAAGTCCAGAAAGACGAAGAAAAGTGCAGAAAGAAGCAAGAGATATGCAGAAAGAACCAACAGAGGTGCAGAAAAAGGCTTTGTTGCAAAGTCATCCTGTGCCCCCAACTTTTTACTGACTGGTACTGGTGATAACTGACTCTGACTAACCAGGCCCGGAGCCAGTGCTATGCTGAAAGACACTTAGAATACAGTGAAAACACCTACATACACTAGGGTATACTATGGGTTGGGTACCCCTGTGATGGGCATGACCTCCCCTGTAAGGCCCTAGTACATAAAGGGCAGGGGGATTTAAACTACTTCTAACTCAGAGGTGCATAAAGAGGCAAGAGAGGTGCATAAACAGGCAGGAAAGGTGCAGAAACAGGGAACAGGTGTGCAGAAAGAGGCAAGTGAGGTGCAGAAAGAAGCAAGAGCAGTGCAGAAAAAGCCAACAGAGGTGCAAAAAGAGGCAAAAGGGGTGCAGAAAAAGGTAGGGTAGGAGTGGTGCACAAATAGACAAGAGAGGTACAGAAAGAGGCAGGAGGGGTGCAGAAAGAAGGAAGAGAAGTGCAGAAAGAGGCAAGAGAATTGCTGAAAGAAGCAATAGAGGTGTAGAAAGGAGCAAGAGAAGTGCAGAAAGAGGCAAGTGAGGTACAGAAAAAAGCAAGAGCAGTGCAGAAAGAACCAACAGAGGTGCTGAAAGAGGCGTGAAGGGTGCAGAAAGAGCAAGAGAAGTGCATAAAGAGGCAACAGAGGTACAGAAAGAGGCAAGAGAGGTACATAAACAGGCAGGAAAGGTGTAGAAACAAGCAACAGGGGTGCAGAAAGAGGCAAGAGAGGTGCAGAAAGAGAAAAGAGGGGTTCAGAAAGAGGCAAGAGATCTGCAGAAAAATGCAACAGAGGTGCTGAAAGAGGCAAGTGGGGTGCAAACAGAGGCAAGAGACTGCAGAAAAAAGCAACAGAGGTGCTGAAAGAGGCAAGTGAGGTGCAGAAAGAAGCAAGAGAGGTGCAGAAAGAGGCAATAGAAGTGCAGAAAGAAGCAACAGAGGTGCAGAAAGAGGCAAGAGGGGTGCCGAAAGTAGGAAGAGAAGTGCAGACAGAAGCAACAGAGGTGCTGAAAGAGGCACAAAGGGTGTAGAAAGAGGCAAGAGAAGTGCAGAAAGAACCAAGAGAAGTGCAGAAAGAAGCAACAGAGGTGCAGAAGGAGGCACGAGGGGTGCATAAAGAAGGAGGAGAAGAGCAGAAAGAAGCAACAAAGGTGCTGAAAGAGGCACAAAGGGTGCAGAAAGAGGCAAGAGAAGTGCAGAAAGAAGCAACAGAGGTACAGAAAGAGGCAAGAGTGGTGCAGAAAGAGGGAAGAGAGGTGTAGAAAAAGGCAAGAGAGTTGGACAAATAGGGAAGAGGGGTGCAGAAAGAGGCAGGAGAGGTGCAGAAAGAAGCAGCAGAGGTGCCGAAAGAGGCAAGAGAGGTGCAGAAAGAAGCAAGTGAAGTGCAGAAAGAGGCAACAGAGGTGCCGAAAGAGGCAAGAGAGGTGCAGAAAGAAGCAAGTGAAGTGCAGAAAGAGGCAACAGAGGTGCAGAAAGACACAAGAGAGCTGCAGAAACAAGCAAGAGAAGTGAAGAAAGAGGCAAGAGAATTGCTGAAAGAAGCAACAGAGGTTTAGAAAGAAGCAAGAGAAGTGCAGAAAGAGGCAAGTGAGGTGCAGAAAGAAGCAAGATCAGTGCAGAAAGAACCAACAGAGGTGCTGAAAGAGGCCACAGAGGTTCAGAAGGAGGCACAAGGGGTGCAGAAAGAAGGAAGAGGAGTGCAGAAAGAAGCAACAGAGGTGCTGAAAGAGGCACAAGGGGTGCAGAAAGAAGGAAGAGAAGTGCAGAAAGAAGCAACAAAGGTGCTGAAAGAGGCACAAAGGGTGCAGAAAGAGGGAAGAGAGGTGTAGAAAGAGGCAAGAGAGTTGCACAAATAGGGAAGAGGGGTGCAGAAAGAGGCAGGAGGGGTGCAGAAAGAATTAACAGAGGTGCCAAAAGAGGCAAGAGAGGTGCAGAAAGAAGTAAGTGAAGTGCAGAAAGAGGCAACAGAGGTGCAGAAAGACGCAAGAGAGATGCAGAAAGAAGCAAGAGAAGTGCAGAAAGAGCTAAGAGAATTGCTGAAAGAAGCAACAGAGGTTTAGAAAGAAGCAAGAGAAGTACAGAAAGAGGCAAGTGAGGTGCAGAAAGAAGCAAGAGCAGTGCAGAAAGAACCAACAGAGGTACAAAAAGAGGCAAGAGGGGTGCAGAAAGAGGTAGGAGAGGTGCACAAAGAGGCAAGAGGGGTACAGAAAGAGGCAGGAGGGGTGCAAAAAGAAGGAATAGAAGTGCAGAAAGAGGCAAGAGAATTGTTAAAAGAAGCAACAGAGGTGTAGAAAGAAACAAGAGAAGTGCAGAAAGAGGCAAGTGATGTGCAGAAAGAAGCAAGAGCAGTGTCAGAAAGAACCAACAGAGGTGCAAAAAGAGGCAAGAGGGTGCAGAAAAAGGTAGGAGGGGTGCACAAAGAGGCAAGAGAGGTACAGAAAGAGGCAGGAGGGGTGCAAAAAGAAGGAAGAGAAGTGCAGAATGAGGAAAGTAAGGTAAAGAAAGAAGCAAGAGCAGTGCAGAAAGAACCAACAGAGGTGCAAAAAGAGGCAAGAGGGGTGCAGAAAAAGGTAGGAGAGGTACAAAAAGAGGCAAGAGGGTGCAGAAAAAGGTAGGAGGGGTGCACAAAGAGGCAAGAGAGGTACAGAAAGAGGCAGGAGGGGTGCAGAAAGAAGGAAGAAAAGTGCAGAAAGAGGCAAGAGAATTGCTGAAAGAAGCAACAGAGGTGTAGAAAGAAGCAAGAGAAGTGCAGAAAGAGGCAAGAGAGGTGCAGAAAGAAGCAAGAGCAGTGCAGAAAGAACCAACAGAGGTGCTGAATGAGGCAAGTGAGGTGCAGAAAGAGGCAAGAGATTTGCAGAAAAAAGCAACAGAGGTGCTGAAAGAGGCAAGTGAGGTGCAGAAAGAAGCAAGAGAGGTGCAGAAAGAAGGAAGAGAAGTGCAGAAAGAAGTAACAGAGGTGCAGAAAGAGGCAAAAAGGGTGCAGAAAGATGTAAGAGGGGTACAGAAAAAGGCAAGAGAGGTGCAGAAAGAGGGAAGAAGTGTGCAGAAAGAGGGAAGAGGGGTACAGAAAGAAGCAAATGAGGTGCAGAAAGAGGTAACAGACGTGCAGAAAGAGGGAAGAGAGGTGCAGAAAGTAGAAGAGAGTTGGAGAAAGAGGCAAGAGAAGTGCAGAAAAAGAAATGTGCAGAAAGAAGCAACAGAAATGCAGAAAGAGGCAAGAGAGGCGCAGAAGGAAGCAAGAGTGGCTTGCACACCATTAGTACCAATTTAACACCCACATTTAACAATAAGCAACAGGTGACCATTCTAGGTTTGCAAAGGGCCTTCCACCACGCTGTAACACTTGTCGCTGCATTTTTGGTAACGTTTGAGCCGTTTGAGCTAGAAACAAGGTTTTTTTTGTTCAAATCTGCAGATTAGGGAGCAGATGATGAATTATGTGGCTAATGCAGGAAATGTATAATTGTGCGAAAGTTGGTGCAGCCAAACATTCACATAATTCCAGTGGCCCTGCTCATACCTCTGACTAGGTCCACAAATGCTCCTCAGTTAATCCTTCTTTTTTTTTCTCACTGAGTTCATAGTTGAGCTTCTATGGAAACGAGGAAGACTAAACCTGAGGTTACCACTCCACAACACAGACTACCATACCACATAATTACTCTCCATAATAAATAATCCCACACCACTTGGCCAATACTCACCAAAATTGAATTCACTGGAGGCTGTCAAACCTAGCGTTCCTCAGCTCCAACCTGCAAACCCTACAAATCTCCAGCTGCAGTCTCGCCTATCTCTGTGTTCGTGGAACATTAGTGGTCTTCATCATAAAATGACCTCATTGGAGACCCGAAATTTTATTTTCAGTCATGACTTAATCACCCTTCAGGAAACATGGGCCACCCACAACTTCTCCATTGTAGGATTTATCGAATATTGGAAACCAGCCGTTAGAGATTGTAATTATGGACGCCCCAAGGGGGGCTTGTCCATCTACATCTCATGCAGTCTAAAGGGTCCAACAGAGCTTCTAAACTTCGATGAGGACTGGTTGCTTGGAGTTAAAATCAGCTTGTGGAGACAACAGCGACCCCTGCTGCTTCTTAATGTCTATATTAATCCAAGTGCATGAACAAAAAGGGCTCACTTAAACCATCTGCTTACAACTCTGTGTGACTTGGCTGTGGACTTTCCTCATGCTGACTGCCTGCTCACCGGGGACTTCAACACCAATCTTTTTCAAGGAAATCCGTCGGATTTTGGAGGTTTTCTACCACTGCCATCGCCGGTATTGAAGGCTCTGTTTAAACCCCCAAATCAATCACATTGCGGCTTAGGGGAGCTCTTTGTGTTGCAACTTTACAGCGCCGGTTTCATTGTAATGAACGGTAGGTTCACACAGGACATTCCCCCAAATTGGTCATGGACAAATGGTCGAAAGTATTCTTACTTAGACTATACCATCTGCAACTCAGCCCTGTTCTCATACCTGGAAAACTATAGTATCAAAACTCGATCAGAGAGCGACCACCGCCCACAAGTCGTCTCTGTCAACGTAAACCCAGCCTATCACAATTCTGCTCCAACAACCTACAAGGGAGTTCACTCTGAAAACTTAAAACGTTTAAGATGGAATGACGACACCAGTATTAACATCATGAATGAATGTTTATTCCTTACACTAGGCGGCCCTCCTTCGACAGCCTCTCCCATTGTTGATTGGTCAAATTTCTGTTATCATTTGTTAAGTCTTTTTCCATCTCATTCGCCCTCTCATATGGTTTCTCGCAGCACCCAGTTTCCAATTTCAAGCCAAACTATGGTACTAAAGAATATCAGAAATACCGCTCTACGGGCAACTAGGAAGCATCCAGATTCTAATGATCGTCTGAATGACTATAAAATTGCACAAAAAAACTTCAGACAGGCACACCAAAAGGATAAACAATCTTACCTTGACCAATTTTGGTGTAAACTTCTCTGGGAAAGTAAAAACCACAACCCAAGAAAATTTTGGGCGTTATTGAATAGACAAATCAACGGAACAACTAGTCAGGGGAGTGCAAACATTGCAGAGGCAGAATGGGTCACATTTCTGACTGACCATTTTAGGGCCAATGGAGGAGCAGATCCTACAGCAATGAACAACCCTACACTGATCAAAGATGGGCCCACAGAGTGCCAGGACTGTTCTTACGAGTTGACGCAACCTCAATGCGAGAAAATCTCTATTACTCAAGCAAGGCTGGCTAAAATATTATCAAAGCGAGACCAGATGGAGCGCCAGGTCCAAACGGCCTGCCACAGGTCCTGTTTAAAACAAATATCCCTCTCTGGTCACAACAACTAGCAACCCTCTTCAATTTCACACTGAGTAGTTCAATTATACCTGACTGCTGGCGAGGTGCAATAATCCACCCAATATATAAGTCTGGCTCCATTCGTCCCCAAATAACTACAGGTTGATAGCCCTACTGGACAATGAGGCAAAGTACTTTGCGAGTATCTTACTCGAAGAACTGAGCTCCTGGGCTGACCAGAAAGGTCTGATCCCAAAAAACCAAACTGGCTTCACCGCAAACTCGGGCACTATGTCTAACTTAATGGCATTATCAATACTTATTGATAAAGCACTTATTTCATCCAAGGTAGTTTTTTGTTGTTTTGTTGATTTTAAAGCTGCTTTTGACCGGGTCCATAGGGCAGCACTCTGGGCGAAGCTAATGAAATGGGGAATCCCGGTCAAACTTTTGGAGGCCATTGTTCAATTACATACTAACACCTGGATACAAGTTAAGCTTGGCACCGGCTCACATCTGTCTTGAAAAATCACGACGACAAGAGGAGTTAAACAGGGATGTGTGCTAGCTCCATTGCTCTTTAACTTGTTCATTGCCGACCTTTCAGCGGAACTAGATGCGATAAACAGCCATCCCCCTAAGATTGGTGGTGTCCAGTTAAGCAACCTTCTGTACGCCGACGACCTTGTCCTCTTCAGTCTCACACGAGTAGGGCTGCAACGACTGTTAAATAAACTACATAGTTATACCGTCACGAACAACCTAGAGGTTAACTTAAAGAAAACCCAAGTAGTCATATTCGGCAGAAAACACTATGGAGGTGGTGGCTGGGCGTATGACAACTCTGGACTTGCAGTAGGAAAATCCTACAAATACCTGGGGGTTAATTTCGACTCCAGGGGCACCCTTGCCAAACATCGCAGCAACATCTCAATCAAAGCCATGGCTCTCCAAGTGAATTTTTCAAAACTTTCAAAAACATTGACGGGCCCGAGCCTAACACCAATGTTGTAAGTCATGAAAGCCAAAATTGGCCCCACGTTGTCATATGGCATTGAAATTTCTCGGGGCAAACTAAGTGCAACATTAAACCAACACGTGACTAAGATCTATAAAAGAGTCTTTCATATGCCAAAATCCGCTTCTGCTGCACAGATACAATTAGAATTGGGCCTTTTAAATTACGAAATCTCAGGCGCAGGTGCTTATTTAAATCTGTGCCATAAGTTAAGGCAGGCTGGAGCTGGGTCGCTTGAGTCACTGTTGTGGTCAGATATTAGCCTTAATAACCCAGGTGGGTCCTACAGTCAGTTCTTCCATGAATGCGTACAGCAACTATCAGCAAGCGATCTCTGGAATCTTAACCCTAGTAACATAGTCTTCAAAACTAGTATCAAGAAGCGCATCCGTATGTGGTCTCATAATACCGACAAAGCTCTTTTTGCCAAACGCAAGCATGCATGGGCAGTAATTAACTCTTACCAGCTGGCTTCTCTTCCATCATACCTGTCCTGCACATACCCCCTGTACTTAAAACTGCGGTTTATGGCACTTAGATTGGGGGAATGGCACTTTTTGAAACATTTACCTCTTTGGCGTCGTACATCAGATGACCTACAGTGCAGGGGCTGCGGGGACTTGGTGGAGTCTCTGGAGCATGTTGGATGCCTCTGCCCTGCATTGCTGGCCCAGCACAGACTAAAACTAAGGCCAGAGTGGAACAGATTGGGAGTCTGGTCCTGTAGGCAGGCAATTATCGCGGCATTGAACCCAGAGAACACAGCTTTAAACATAAGCCTCACAATATTTATTCACTGTGCATGTCGCAAACTCAATCAGCAAACTGTAGGCCCGGCAACAATCTCGAGGAAGTGCACAGGTGACTAAAACAATAGCAAACCCATGAAGCTTTATTTCAGTATAACCTGTGTTCTCCGCCCCTGCAATACTATGGAACGCGATCCCGACGACTCAATACTGACTATCGACAACCTGACAGTTGCTTCACTGAACTGTTTTTATCTTTTGGGTCTCTCTGCAACTCAGTGTCTTATTTGTAGTTTTTAGCAGCAACATCAATTCTTTTTTTACACTAGTAATTGTTTTTAATCATATTTTGCTGCTATCTGGTTTTAAAACACGTAGTCCTATTACATTTTGGTCATTTTAATCTCTCAGTTTTGTATACGTATGGTATGTCTGTCTTGCTTTCATGATTATATTTTTAATCAAATAAAGTACCATTCCATGAGTAGTTCCACTCCACATAATTCCTATACACAAAATACCACATACTTTCTATCCACATAATTTCACTGCACAACATACCACATAATTCCACTACACACAACGTACATCCACTCCACTCCAAAAAACATTAGTAAAAAACTTTTACATTTACAACGCCAATAGCTCTAACTCTCGCAAATGCGAAACCTATTACATTGCAAACACTTCTTTAACTAGTAGTCGTGTTTGCAGAGTGGTGGAGAAAGGGTGCTGGGCCTCCGACCAGCGCTCAGGAATTCCGCTGCATAGGATTTACAGGAGGTACCAGAAGGGCTTCTTGGCCCCCAAAGTCCCTCAGGAGTAAAGTGGACTTCATCCCCCATCCCGTTGTCTGCCAGGAGGCGCGTTTGCAGAGTGGTGGAGAAAGGGGGCATGGCCTCCGAAGACGTCTTAGCAATCCTACTGTGTGGGACTTACTGGAGGTAACAAGAGGGGTACTTGGCCCCCAAGGACATCCTTGGGGCCAACTACCCCTCCTATTACCTCCAGTAAGTACCACACAGCAGGATTGCTAAGTTCTCATAACAGGCCACGCCCCCTTTACCCGCCACTCTGCAAACGCGCTCCCTGGTGCGCTATTCGCTGGGGATTGAAGTCCCCTTCACTGCTGGGGGTCCTTAGGGGCCAACTAGCCTACCTCTTACCTCCAGTAAGCCCCACACAGTGGTATTGCTGAGAGGTAGACACAGGCCATGCCCCCTTTCTCCACCATTCTACAAACACACCTCCTGGTGCGTTCTAAGTCTGGGGATAAAGTCCCATTTCCTCCTGAGGGTCCCTAGGGGCCAAGTAGCCCTCCTGTTACCTCCAGCAAGCCCCATAAAGCTGAATTGCTGAGAGTGGTCCGAGGCCATGCCCCCTTTTTACACCACTCTGCAAACGCGCCTCCTGGCGCACTGCTGCTCGGGGGATGAAGTCCACTTGTGTCCTGAGGGGGTCCCAAAATGCGTTTTCACCATGTAAATTTCCATAGGAAACTTTAGACACGGCT
This sequence comes from Calotriton arnoldi, assembly GCA_963921515.1. Classification (NCBI taxonomy): domain Eukaryota; kingdom Metazoa; phylum Chordata; class Amphibia; order Caudata; family Salamandridae; genus Calotriton; species Calotriton arnoldi. The sequence continues at coordinate 793,461 of CAWUFW010008190.1, read as the reverse complement.
ACAGCCCGAACTACTGAACAGAATTACACCAAATTTGGCAAAAAGGTAGCTCTTGGTTCAGAAAGCGACCTTTTTTTTAAATGGCATAAATCCGTTCAGTAGTTTCTGAGAAATTAAAAAAAGAAAAATATCGATATCTGAGCACCGAGGAGGAGTTGCGACTCCTCCCGGGCACGAGCTTCACTCTGATTGGCTAAACCAGAATGTGTTGGCAGCCATCTTGTGACTCGGTAACCGAGTCACAAGAAAAGAGTGAAAAAAAGGTGAAAAACAAGAAAAGGGGGCACGGTAGAAACACCCTGACCCCCTAGGCCTGCTCGGAGGATGAAGTCCACTTGTGTCCTGAGGTCCTCAGGACACAAGAGGACCTCATCGCCCCACCAGCAGTGCACCAGAAGCCGCGTTTGCAGAGTGGTGTAAAAAGGGGCGTGGCCCCGGACCACCTCTCTGCAATGCAGCTCTGTGGCACTTACTGGAGGTACCTGGTGGGCTAGTTGGCCCCAGGGACCCTCAGGATTGAAAGGGACTTAATCCCCCAAGTTACAACGCACCAGGGGGCATGTTTGCACACTTGTTATATCAGGCCCCGCCCCCTCCTCCACCACTGTGCAAACACGCCCCCTGGTGTGTTGTAAGTTGGGGGATTAAGTCCCCTTGAATCCTGAGGGTCCCTGGGGGCCAACTAGCCCACCAGGTACCTCCAGTAAGCCCCTCAGAGCTGCCTTGCAGAGAGGTGTAAAAAGGGGCGTGGCCTCGGACCACCTCTCTGCAACGCAGCTCTCTGGTGCTTACTGGAGGTACCTGGTGGGCTAGTTGGCCCCCAGGGACCCTCAGGATTAAAGGGGACTTAATCCCCCAATTACAACGTGCCAGGGGGCGCATTTGCACACTTGTTATGTCAGGCCCTGCCCCCTCCCTGCACCACTGTACAAACGCGCCCCCTGGCACATTGTAAATTGGGGGATTAAGTCCCCATGAATCCTGAGGGTCCCTGGGGGCCAATTAGCCCACCAGGTTCCTCCAGCAAGCGCCACAGAGCTGCGTTGCAGAGAGGTGTAAAAAGGGGCGTGGCCTCAAACCACCTCTCTGCAACGCAGCTCTGTGGCACTTATTGAAGGTACCTGGTGGGCTAGTTGGCCCCCAGGGACCCTCAGTATTCAAGGGGACTTAATCCCCCAACTTAGAACGCACCAGGGGGCGCGTTTGCAGAGTGCTGCAGGGAGGGGACTGGGCGTCCGGCGAGTTGCCGGTTTCTTTTTTCAAATTATTATTTTATGGGAGGGGGGCTGCGTGGCCCCCCTTCCCTGGGCCACTTTTGGCGACGGGGACCCCATCCCCCGGGGCCTGAGCATTTTCTTTTTAAAAAAAGCAACAAAAAACAAACAAACAGGAAGGGGGCCGGTGGCCCCCCTTCCCTGGGCCACTATTGGCCCCGGGGACCCCATCCCCCGGGGCCTGGCCTGGTTAATTTCTTTTTTTCTATATCTGCGGGGAGGGGGGCCGTGTGGCCCCCCTCACGGGCCACTCTTGGCCCAGGGGACCCCATCCCCCGGGGCCGGCCCTTTGTGTTGGGGACTGTGGGGGGAGCCCCAATGCCCCCACGGTCCCGCCGACCCCCCGCCTCCTGCGGGAGCCAACATTGCTTTTGAGCAAGGGGAGCTGCTGACATGCAGCTCCCCTTGCTCAAAAGCAATCCTGCTTTGTTTCATTGAAGCAAGAGCAGGTTTTCCTGCTCTCGCTTCAATGAAGCAAAGCAGCGTTTGCTATGGCAGGGCGGGAGCCGTGCTCAAGACCTGCCATAGCAAACAGCAATGTCCCGGGGGTGGGCACCCTGGGACATTGCAGAAGCCGGCCCTGCGGGGTGGTGGTCCCCAGGGCCATCAAGGGCTCCTGAAGGGGGGGCCGCGCGGCCCCCCTCCCTCAATTTGCATAGCCCCAGGGAGGTTGTGGTCCCCGGGGCTTGGGGGGCCCGCGAGGCACCACCCTAATTTACTTTGAAGCCCCGGGGAGGTGGTGGTCCCTGGGGCTTGGGGGGGCCTGCGAGGCCCCCCTTATAATTAGTATAAGCTCCGGGGAGTGGGCGGTCCCCGGGGCTTGGGGGGCCAGCGAGGCCCCCCACATTTTAAATTTGAAAGCCCCGGGGAGGTGGCGGTCCCTAGGGCAGTGTGGGGGGGGTTGGGACCCCCCACGCATTTATTAACAAAGCCCCGGGGAGGTGGCGGTCCCCGGGGCTGCGGGGGCCCCCGCGGGCCCCCGCTATTTAATTTTGGCATTTCCCCCATGACCTGGCCCACCCGGGGGCTCATTTTTTATTTTCTCAGCAGGATTCGCGACCCGAGCGCGAATTCTGCCGATTCTTTTTTTTTTTAATGGTTCTTTTGGCCCTGGGGGTCCTTGTGGGACCGCCTGATTAGGCCTAGGGGGTCAGGTTGTTTCTAACCTGCCCCCTTTTCTTGTTTTTCATCTTCTTTTTTCTCTTTTCTTGTGACTCGGTTCTACCGAGTCACAAGATGGCTGCCAACACTTCCTGGTTTGGAGTGTTGGCAGCCAATCAGATTGAAGCTCGTGCCCGGGAGGGTTCGCAAACCCTCCTCGGTGGTCAGATATCGATATTTTTCTTTTTTTAATTTCTCAGGAACTACTGAACGGATTTACACCATTTAAAAAAAGGTCTCTTTCTGAACCAAGGGCTACTTTCTTGCCAAATTTGGTGTAATTACATTCAGCAGTTCGGGCTGTAGCTTTGTCTAAAATTCATATGGAAATTAACATGGGGAAAACGCGTTTTGGGACCCCCATTTTTTCTCGGCCCCCGCTTGACGAATCACCCTGAAACTTGCAAGACAGGAGCTGACCGGAGCGGGCCATTAGTTTTGAAAATTTCGCAAAGATTCGTCAACCGGCGCCAAAGATATTGGCAAAAGAAAAAACGCTTTTTGAATAGAAACGAGGTCCTAACTATAACTACCTACTGGCGACCGCCAGTAGGTGATATATATATATATATTTGTTTGACAGCATAGCAATCCTCTTCTCATTTTATAGATTAGCAAGCACTGACACATTTCGGTCTCACAACCTTGTTCACAGGTACAGCCATCAAACAAATCTTTTTCAGCTGTGGGCAGTCATTCGCATATGGTTTTAAACATTTTTGGCCCCCTAGTGGATCTCCTTGGTGTTTTCACTGCATTTTAACCCTCATAGGCAATGTTATTATTTTTCCTGCTTCAAGAACATGGAATCATGTTTTTGATGATGAAGGTAATACTAAGCAATTTGCACATTTTAATTTGCACCTGAAAGGGCCCTCTTTGTGGGTACAGTTGCATTGCATTCTGGGGATAGTAGTCCTTAACATTCATTATTAAGCCCTTCAGTGGGTAATGTCGCCTCCCTTCTGCATTGAGTGGCCAGATTGCAAAGTGCAAGTATGGCGATATGAGATAGTAACTGGTGAATGTTGAGAGAAATCATATATATACATATATATTGGAAGGTGGTTCATTAGTAGGTGTAGGTAGGTACCTACCACTAGTAATAAGGCCACAATCACAATATAAGGCCCGGTCATTAAATAAGTATGCCACACCACAACATAAGAATCCAAAGCCACTTTATAAAAATAGGAAATATTTGTATTATTAAAATGACACCAAAGTGACAAAAATCCGAAGTAGGGAACCAGATACATGAATTTCTAAAGTTTAAAAGTAAAACCACAGCTTAGAAGCAAATAGCTCCCCAAGGGTCAAAAAAGATTGCGCTGGACTGGGACAAAGTCAAAAGAGTCCAGGTGGCTCATGATGTAACACTTTTATACTTACTTCCAGAAGTGTTTCCTGATGTAGGAAAGTGGTCCAAAGCACCAGCTGTGGGTTCAGAAGCTCTGGTTTGCCTTTTGGGGTCTGGGACTACACCTCCCACAGTGCACCTGGTCAATTCAAGTAAAATCCAGGTGAAGCTTGTCAGCTGGAGTTGTCCTCATTGTTGATGTTGCAGGTAGTCCTCCCAGCACTTTTCTACCTGTTGCTGATCAGAAAGTCCACTCCTCATCATCATCTAAAACAGGCAAAGTCGTTCTGTTGTGAAGGCTTGTTAGTGCAGCAGGTACAGTCCTTAAGAATGCAGTCCTCTCTTGTGCAGCTCAAGGGTCCAGCAGGGCAGTCCTTGTTCTCCAGACATTTCTTTGTGGTCTTTGAATGTCCACAACACCAATCTAAGGTTCCATGGTCTCTGAGTTGCTCCTTGGAAAATTGGGACTACAAAACTCACAATGCACCTGGCCAAATCCTTAAGAGTCCACTGAACGCTGTCCAGCTGGGTTCTTCTCGTTGGAGATGATGCACGTGGAGTTCATTTAACCTGTTGCTTTCAGGGAGTCTACTCCTTCATTTCAGATCAAGGCAAAGTCCTTTTTGGGCTGAAGATCAAAGTATGCAGCAGGTGCAGTCCTTATGAGTGCAGTCCTCTCTTGTGCAGCAGGACAGTCCTTCTTCTTGTAGTTTCAAGGCAGGGATCAGAGTTTCTATGCAGCTCTCCCATATTTATCCATGCTTCGGGCATGACAAGCAGGGGGAACTCCTGACCAATGGGGTGTAGGGTGCCACCCTCAAGTATGAAAATTCCAATAACTTCCTCCAAAGTGTGGCATATCCTGACCTAGAAAAGACTATTCTTTTAAAATTCAAAATGGAGGGACTCTGTCCTGGAGGTTAAGATCTGACTAAGCCAACCCACTTATGTGACTAAGTTTCCCTAACTCTCCCTTTCCAGCCCCTCTACTAATTCAATTACTGGGGCTTTTGTCTGACTGGGAGTGCCCGATCTGGGGGTGAGCCTGTGTCCTGTCCTGTCATTCCCTCTTTGACTCTCGTTAAGTAAGACATGACACTATGCTGCTGGTAAAGAGACCAATTTGATCAATATTGCATTGTTCAATGAGATTTGTTTTAAACTGATTATTTTTTACTGCACTTAGGTTTCTATATGTTCTAGTGCACTGCTGGCACTTTCTTACCTCATTTGGGAGGAAGTGGGTCTTGAGTACTCTCTAAAACCTTTTCTAGTCCCGAGTGGAGCACCATTTTTCCTCCACTCAGTGGGGACATCTCTGCTCACCATCTTGCTGGGTTAGCGGTCTAGTTGTTAGACCTGCTTCCCAGCTCCTATTTAATGAGAGCCACGATGCGGACACACAGTGGACTCTCGTTAAGTAAGCCATGACAGGCTTCTGGTAAAGAGACCAGTCTGATTAATATTGCATTTTTGAATGAGACTTGTTTTAAACTGATTGCTTTTTACTGCACTTCGGCATGTTGCAGGGTGCATTGCAGGGGAATTTGTTCAACTGTTTTTAGGTTTCTATATGTTTTAGTGCACTGCTCACACTTTCCTACCTCTTTTGCGAGGGAGTGGGTCTTGATTACTCTCTAAAACCTTTTCTAGTACCAAGTAGAGCGCCATTTTTCCTCCACCCGGCAGGGACATCTCTCGTCGCCATCTTGCTGGGTTAGTGGTCTAGTTGTTAGACCTATTTCCCAGCTCCTATTTAATGAGAACCACGATGCGTATGTGCAGCAGACTCTCGTTAAGTAAGGCATGACACTTTGTTCTGGTAAAGAGACCAGTTTGCCAAAGGCAAGCCCGTCTGTGCCCGTCCGAGTCTGGAACGCGGCCATAACCAGACATGCTGCCCAAATTTTAAACACCCAGACCATTATATGGTCTAACGACTCTCTCCTGGCTATGAAAAATGATTCATGCCTTGGTAAGACCTGCATGGACTTGGGGATGGGGAATGCCGAGTATTACTGCAAGGCGTGTAATTTTAAGTTGGACATTCCTATAGGGTCCATGGGGAATTGCATTTTCCACAAGATCCCTTAATGCTAATGCTAACAGTTCAAAAGTTAGAGCCTGCCTTATTGACTGCATATCTCTTCCGAAACATGTTGATGACATTTGGCTTTCCCTAGCTGATAACACCTGGGACCTTATGTTCCTAACAGAAACCTGGCTGAAGAAGGGTTCAAACCCTGACCTGGCCGTGGTTGTATGGATTTCAAATTGTGTGCGCAAACTAAGGGTGGAGCTAGGGTGGGGGTTGGCGTCGCAATCATTTCCAAAGACAGTTGGGAGGTTTCCACCTCTAGGCTGGGCCAAATTGGGAACATTGAGGGCTTAACCTTTTGTGTCAAGCTCTCTTCATCTTTTTCCTTTCCAGGTCTATTATTATAGAGGCCACCGAATTGCTTCAACAGTTGTACTCCAGAACCTGGTGACACTATTGCTGAGTTGTCACTTCAATATGCCAATTTTACAGTCTGGGAGATTTCAACCTACATGTTGATAATCCAAGCTGTCCCCAGGTTCTCCAGCTAACGTCAACATTAGATGGCCTTAACCTCTCTCAGCTTGTAACCTCACCAGCCCAGAGAGAGGGCCATATGCTGGACTTAATTTTTACGAATATTCAAAACCTTAGAGTGGAGGTTCCTTTGCATCTGGTATGGACGGACCACTTCCTAGTATCATTTGCTTTTAGTTTTGAAGCTAATCCCTTAATAAATAAGAAAAATGTGGAAACTAGGAGGAACTGGAGGAAAGTCACCATAGAAACCCTAGGGCCGGCGCTACAAGAATCTGTGCCACTGCTTATAGGCAATCCTGATAGTGACTCGTCCTGATTTGATGCGTGGGTTACGAATGCCTTAGACACAGTTGCTCCGCCAATGTCAGCTACATCTAATAGATCTGAGCCTTCAGCCCCTTGGTTCTCGACCGAACTCAAATTGGAGAAGAGCCTCTGTAAGAAATTAGAGCGTTGTTGGAAAGTCTTATAATTCTGCAGCAAAAAGTACCTATAAAGAGGGTCTGAAAAATTCAGCAAACTAATGTGGAGTAAGATGAGGGAATACTTTGTAAGTCATATTGAGAGTCCAGATAACTCCACTAAAGACATTTTTAATATTGTAAAATCCTTTACCAGCCCGGTAGCGATGGATAGTACCTTCTACCCCTCTACTTCTATTTGTTTGAGCCTATCGGATTTCTTTGAGGAAAAAAATCCAAAAACGTTATTCCTCATTTCCACTGGATGTGGAACCAGCTGCTAACCAGCAACGATGGCACACCGATTCCCTCACTTCCTTTCTGGAATTCCTCCCTATATCACCTGAGGACTCATTGGTGGAACACTTGAAGTGCAAGTCTGGCTCTCCGGGGGACCCTTGCCCATCTCAGTTCCTTAGAATGCTGGCCCCCTGGTTAAATCCAATATTAAACCAGATTTGGAACTCTTCCCTGAAAACTGGCATTTTTCCAGCTGCATGGAAACAAGTGTTCCTGCTGCCTTTACCAAAAAAAACTAATGCTGACCCCGGAGTGCTCAGCAATTTCAGATCTATCTCCCTGCTGCCAGCTCCCGCCAAAATCTTAGAGAAGGTGGACCAAAACAGTTAGCTGACTTTGCATAAGTTAATGGCCTCCTACATATTCACAATCGGGCTTCCGAGCTGGGTACATCACGGAGACCTCTCTGCTAGAAGTCTCTAAATCAGTGAATGAGACTGTGGACGGTGACGCATCTGCCATGGTAGTACTTTCGACCTGTCGGCAGCATTCGATACGGTCGCTCACCCGATCCTGTTGAGATTAAGCCACTTGGGCGTACAGGGGACCGCACTGTCCTGGATTCAGTTCTTCCTGGAAGACCATTCCCAACAGGTCTTTCTTCGTCCTTTCTCATCCTCACCGAAACCATTGCTGTGCGGATTGCCACAAGGTTCGGCCTTGAGCCCATTGCTCTTTAATCTTTACCTTGCCCCACTGGCCACCCTTATCATATCCCGGGTTGTGAAGGTAGTTTCCTATGCGGATGACAAGCAGCTGGTGTTTGCTTTTAAAGAACACTCTGCGTCAGCCTTCCATAAATTTAAGGACTGCCTGAAAAATATTTCTATCTGGGTGAATGGTAATTGCCTAAAACTGAATGCTGATAAGACTGAGGTCCTGTACTTCAGTATGGCGCCACCCCCTCCATCAAATCTCTGGTGACCTATGGAGTTGAATCCCCCCCGATCCCGGCTGTTTCAGCAAGAAATCTGGGAATCAGACTGGATACGGATCTCTCAGTCATGGCACAAGTCTGACAGAACTCCTCTACATGCTTTTGGAAGCTGAGATCTATCAGGAAATTCATATGCTTTCTGCCGGAGGAGAGCCACAAGGTCACAGTCCATGCACTGGTGACCTCTCAGCTGGATTATGCTAATAGCATTTATTTAGGGCTACCTGCCTATCTGATTCACAGACTACAGATAATTCAGAATGCAGCAGAAAGGTTAATTAGACGGGTACCCTTCCGGCACCATATCCCTCCTCATTTGAAACAGTTGCACTGGCTCCCAGTGGCCAGGAGGATAGAGTTTAAGTCTCTGACTCTGGCCTTTAAAGCCACTAGGGACTTTGGCCCATGCTATCTCAAGCAGAGACTTAGTCTTTATCAACAGGGGCAGACCCTGAGATCCAATCACTTGCGACTCCTTTGTGTACCACAATATATCAAAACCCGACAAGGTGGTAGGACCTTCCCGGTAAGGACCGGGAAACTCTGGAAAGCCCTGCCCACCCATCTGCGCCTGATCGAGACAGAGGTGGAGTTTGGAAAGCCTTAAAAACCTGGCTCCTTACTCAGGTGTAGTCTCCCTGTCAGTCTTTGGCTAGTCTGCTACCAGCTCCGGGACACCGCCGAGGTAGCTGTGCGCTCCATAAATGACTATTGATTGATTGATGAGCAGTTTGTCTACTCCACTCCACCGTTTGCTCTGCAGATGAAGTTCTCCTCCCAGCAGATGTCCTTTGTCACTATGCAGGAAAGTTCATACCTCATCAGAGCAGTTTGGCTCCTCCTGTCAAAGGCTGGCGACTCAGCGGAGGCTGCTGGAAGGCTGGGTTTTGGTTCAGCAGAAAAGCAAATTCTATAACTACTTTTCTGTGATAGTTATAATAAATCTAACCTTGGCAAGTTGTTGCATTTATTCTAATTATCATTTTAGGCCTTTGAATGATATTTTTAGCTCGCTTCTATCAATAGTTAGACTTTATTAAAGTATTCCTACGTTAGCCTAAGGAGCCGTTGTGCTACAATGGGGACACACGAAATTGGCATCTTTTCTCTCACCAGAGCATACAAAACATATTTTAAAATGTCCCTGCTTACAGTTACAAGGCACCCTACCCCTGGTGCACTTAGCGGAGACCTTAGGGGTGACTTATTAATACTTTGGAAGTACTTTTAGTTAATTTGCATATCATTAAATTTTAAAGGCAGCCTGCAAAGCAATGTGGACTTAGTCTTTCTTCCAAACACATATAATTCATGTATGCCAACAACATCCATCTCTTGTTACTGTGTCACCTACTATGCACTGCCAATTCTTCTTCTATTTTTATACCAGTCGGGTATTTAGTTCCTAGTTCGATAATGTAAGAGGATTTCATTATCCTAACGTGTTTCAACCTGTTTCCTCCTCATCTGCATGGCAACACCCTGTCTATCCCAAAAAATGATAGAATCACATTTCTCTGCAAATTATTGTGAAAAAGGGTAAGACCGATCTTTATTCTCAATCACACTCATTTGTTCTAAGAACCTCTTTTTCATTGGGAAGATACTACTACCTATGTATGTCTGATCACATTGGCAGATCAACATGTATACACAAATTTACGATGTGCATGTTATAAATTTACTGATTAAGTTTCGTCTGCCTGCATACAGTTTCATACTGTTTTTGCAGGCCTTACATTTACCACATTTTTACAATCCTTTGTATGACAAACATTCAGTTCCCTTCAGCTCGATGCCTTAAGTCACTGTGCCCAAACATGTCCCTCAGCTGTCTGCCTTTCCTGTATGAAATTTCTTCATGATTCTGAAGTGTACTAACAATAATTTTATCTAATTTAAGGATATTTCAATGGCAATTACTAATCCCAAGTGTGAGATTAGCAGCATTTTTTATGTGATTGTTAGAAATGGGGTTCCTGGTTGACTGGGGTGTGAGCCCTAGTCAAACAGTAACCACAATCCTAGTCAGGGTAAGGCACAAGCAATCCCCAAATTAACCTGTGCTCATCTTCTGGTAGCTTTGCACAGAGCAGTCGGCTTAACTTGAAGGCAATGTGTAAATTATCTGCGCAGCTCTTTAAAAAGTAAAAACAGTGAAAACACCACATAAAAAGATCCCACAATTTAGAAAAATAGAGGATATTTTAATAAATAAAACAAGACCAAAACGATAAAAATCTAATAAGTAGAACTCAAGATATGAATTTTTAAAGAATAAAGTAAAAATATCACCAAAAAGCAACAAGGGAAATCTGGTCACGCTGGACCAGGACAAAGTCAAAAGTTCAGGCCAACGACGATGGAGCGTGGCCCGGCTACAGGGACCAGGTTGGGCCAGCTGAACAAAAGTACCTTAGCAAAGGTTGCGTCGATGTCGAAGATCCTGCCGACAGAGTAGCTGCGGAGCGCAGAGGGTGATGCGCCGATATCGATCCACTCAACTGGGGTGATGCTTCCGTCCTGGTCATGCAGACAGCAGTGATACATTGGGTCCGATGAGTGGGTTGCTGTGATGCGGAATTTCAGCTTGACGTTGATGCTTTCGTCGACGGAGATGCAAGGACTTGACTTAGAAGAGCATCATGCAGTGGTGGTTCCGAAGGCAAAGGGAAAGTCTCTGAGCCATGCAAGAGCAGCGATGCACCAGTGCGATGTCAATGATGCACTGCTGCTGACCTATGTGGTGATGGTGATGCTCCGGTTCTGTCTCCGCAGCAGTGATGATGAGTTGGTTCTGCTGAGCAACCACCTTAGCTCCTCTTTCAAAGGTCCAGGACTGGGTTGGCACCACTTGGCAGGATACATGCACAGATGGCAGAGTCCAGGTGCAGAAGCAGGATAGTTTAAAGTCTCTTATGTCCCTGAGGCTTCAGCCAACTAGGCCTTGGAGTCAGGATGGCTTCTGGGGTCAGGTGATGCAGGTCCAGTCATTCTCACCCAGACCAGAAGGGCAGCAGGTCAGCACAGCACGAAAGCAGTTCTTCCAGGGCAGTAGTCCAGCAGAGTGGCAGTCCTTCAGCAGCACAGCTATCCTTGTTCCTGGCAGAGGCAGAGGATCCACAGGTCCAGAAGTGTACTGAAGTGGTAAGGTCTAAGGTACAGTTCTTATACCCAATGGTGCGTTTGAAGTGGGGGAGATTTCAAACAAGGGTTTTTGAAGTGCACAGAGATCCTCCCTTCCTACCCTGGCTCCAGACTCTCTACAGGGGGGTATGCACACCTTTGTGTGGGGACAGGACACAGCCTATTCAGGTATAAGTGTAAGGCTGTTCCCAGCTCCTCCATCCCATCCTCCCAGGATGGCCCATCAAGTCACAAGCTAAGCTCCCATTGTGTGTGGCTGTCTAGGGGAAATACACAAAGTCCAGCTGGCACCTGTTAGACCTGGCATCATTGGCGCGGGTCTCCCTTTCTCTTTTCGCTTTTTACCTTTTATGTTGGCTGGATTTAGATGCTCTGGGCGCTGTGCCACTGCCAATCAGTGACACAGCGCAAATGCTCGCTGTGTAAGGATAACTGTATGAATTGGGATAATCATAATTGGCTCGTTTGGTTTACCTGTCAGGCCCTAGTATCAGTGCACTGTGTGTGCCCAGGGCTGGTAGACCAAATACTGCTGGTGGGCCGGCAGCGCTGATTTGCGCTACCCACCGAAGCAGCTTTTAATGTATGTCTGTGTAGCATGTTCTAATAGCGAGTTACCCTCCATTTCACTGTTTACTATTGTGAGGCTATCCGTCCTCATAGGCCAGAATGGGCAGGCTGAGTATTACATGCCCTAATCCTACCTGCCCCCAGGAACCTGATAGGAACGTCGAATTTGATATGTTTAAGCTCAGGACATTGAGATACATCTTTTAGTAAGGATTATTTGCGTAGCCCGTGTTCGAAAATACCTCTGCTAGAAACAAGGTATTTTCTGGCCTCAGCTTTCCTGTAGGCTTTGCTAGCGTGTGTATTGGCCGTCTGGTTTTGGAGCAGCAGGGCCAGCTGGGTCAGACCTGGCTGGAGAGAGAGATCGGCATTAGAGTATGGAGAGGGGTGACTCTTTGAACTGAGCAGGGCCGTGCCTGGCAAGGTGAATGATGGCTCTACCTCCCACTGGGCATCTGATAGCAGACCCCCAGAGTCTCAAAGGGCAGGATGTCGCCTCGTAAACCAAGTGCTCCCCGACCCCACTGAACTGGTTCTGGCTGGATGCAGTGATTTGTGACTGCAGAGAACAAAGACTTTTTAGGTATAAAACGCTGCGCTGAAAACTGTTTCAAGGGTGTTCCTTCTGGATGTCAAGACGAAACTCTGTCCGAGCGGACAGAGGAAAGGACTTTGAAACTTTCACCAAGCTTGCTGAAGAAACTACCCAAGGGCCTGAATTGAGAGCGCCTCCTGCTGAAGGGACATTAGACTTCACCCCGTCAGCTGCCCAAATTCCTTTGCTAGGAGTTCTACTTGCAGGTGAGGCCTCCGTCGAGTAATCCGGAACCTCTAGTCCTACTGTGAGGAACGCGGACTGGTAACCCTTGTGAACTCTGTGTGTGGGCCACCGCAGCTAAGAGAGAGCTGCCGCCGCTGAGTGCCCGCCTTAATTTAAATCTTCAGAACCTTCGCTGAAACTGTGTGGGCCGCCGCAGCTAAGAGAGAGCTGCCGCCGCTGAGTGCCCGCCTTATTTTGAATCCTCAGAACCTTCACTGAAACCCTGTGGGCCGCCGCAGCTACGAGAGCTGCCGCCGCTGGATGCCCGCACTTGTGTTAGTTTTGCATCATCGTGATTTGTCCTGTGAGCTGCCGCAGCTAAGAGAGAGCTGCGGCCGCGGAGTGCTCGCACCTTTGCTAACTTTGCATCACCGAGATTTGTCCTGTGAGCCGCCGCAGGCAACAGAGGGCTGCCACCGCTGATTGCTCGCACCTTCGCTAACTTTGCATCATCGTGATTTGTCCTGTGAGCGCCGCAGCTAAGAGAGAGCTGCTGCCGCGGAGTGCTCACACCTTTGCTAACTTTGCATCACCAAGATTTGTCCTGTGAGCCGCCGCAGCCAAGAGAGGGCTGCCGCCGCTGAGTGCTCGCACCTTCGCTAACTTTGCATCATCGTGATTTGTCCTGTGAGCCCCCGCAGCTAAGAGAGAGCTGCCGCCGCTGAGTGCTCGCACCTTCGCTAACTTTGCATCATTGGGATTTGTCCTGTGGGCCACCGCAGCTAAGAGAGAGCTGCTGCCGCTGAGTGCCCACATCTTTGTCAACCTTGCACCATCGTGAATCGTCCCGTGGGCCGCCGCATCTAGGAGAGCGCTGCTGCCGCCACGAGCCCACCATGGAGCTGCACGACGAGAGTCATCGCCACCACCAGCCCGGGCTGCCGCAGCCACGTGCTGCTGCCGCTGGGAGCCCGCCTGTCCCCGAGTGCCCGAATCACTGTGAGTGCAATTTGCGGACCACGGCCATCAAGAACTGTGGTCACTGGGAGTCCGCCTGTCACCATCTCCGCTTCTTCGAGAAGCTACGTGCTGTGTCCCCGTCCAATGGCAGGTATCTGGTGTGCAACGGGTCGCGTAGACCCAGGCCTTGAACTCAGTCCGTGCCACGTTCTGGTGAATACGAATTGCCTTTTTAAGTCCCTACTGATTTACGTGCCTTGTGACTGGTTAAAACGCTTTTGAGAGTCTCGCACTAAACCTTAGATAAAGATACTATTTTTTCTATACCTACTTGAGTTGTGTCCTTTTGTGGTGTCGTTACTGCCTTATTGTGCATGGTCATAAATGCTTCACACACTGCCTCTGAGATAGGCCTAACTGCTCGTGCTACGTTACCACAGGGTTGAGCAGGGGTTATCAAACGGGGTAGCCCACTTGCCCTGACTTAGGAAGAAGGGTCCCTATTTGGACATTGGCGCCAGCCATGGCCAACTAGAGACCCCCATTTCTAACAGCACCCAATTCAGATGTATATAAGAGACAGGCACAAAGGGCTAAAGTAAGAAAATGCCAGCTTTCTAAAAGTGGCAGAATTGCAATTTAAAATTCGACTTCACCATAAGGTTGGATTTGAAATTCCAGAGGTACCAAACTTGAAAAGTCTATCTCTTCACCATTGGGAATCAAACTTATAAAATGTAATAAGGTAATCCCAATGTTATCCTATGGGCGATATAGGTCTTGCAATAGTGAAAAATGAATTTGAGAGTTTTTCAGTACCAGGACATGTATAATTTAAAAGTACATGTCCTGCCTTTTAATTAAATTGCAACCTGCCTTCTGGGTTGTTCGGGGCCTACATTAGGGGTGACTTGTATGTATAAAAAGTGATGGTTTCTGCCTGGCAAGAGGTTTATCCTACCAGGTTGAAATGGCAGGGTAAACTTCACACACAGGCTCAGCATTTGCAGGCCTGAGACATGTTACAGGGCAACAAGAGTGGGTGGCACAATCACGCTGCAGGCCCACTAGTAGCATTTAATTTACGGGCCCTGGGCACATGTAGTGCACTTTACTAGGGACTTATAACTAAATTAAATATGGCAGTTGGGTATGAGCCAATGTTACCATGTTTTAGGGAGAGAGCACAAGCACTTTAGCATTGGTTAGCAGTGGTTAAGTGCACAGAGTCATAAAGCCAACAAAACAAATTCAGCAAAAAGTGGAGGAAGAAGGCAAAACATTTGGGGTGACCCTGCAAAAAGGGCCATTTCCAACAGTGGTGATGAATCTGATATTATCATCTGTCTTATATTTCATCTTTTCCTGACAGAACAATAAAGTCTCTCTCGACCTTCTCTTCATGCAGCGAGTTTCCTATTTAAAAATTCTGCATGGTTAACGACCTTTTAAGAATCACCCTATTTTAACCTGCTCTTCATTTTTTATGCCTCATCTCTACTACAGTTCCTTCTTGTTCTTAATAATTCCTCATACAGGATGTTAGGCTGGTGGCTGTCAGCATGAAGAATGTTATTTCCTGCCTCTTTCTTCTATGTGGCCTTGTCTCCAATCTTTACTCAATGACCTCCACAGGTATATCAGGATAACTTGTCTCACAATTATATGTTTTACTGGTAAAGGTCAAATTCAGATATTTGTGATTCACATGCATTAGAAACTCCTCTGCTATCTCCTTTCTCCATCCCCTCCCCTCCCAGATCAGGAATAGGTCATCAATGTACCCGGTCCACACTATTATGTTTTGTGAATATTTCATTTGTGTTTGTCCTGACCACCACTCCTTTCACCAGCCCATGAATAAATGGGTGCCCGTTGCAGTCCCTGACTTCTATTTATAGCATTTTTGTGATGACACCGCAATCCAAACTGAGAAATAAAACACATTTTGCTGTAAAGCTATGTCATGATATATATAGTTGTCTTAGAGGTCATTAAGACCCTTGAGGATGATCCACTAGCCAGATCGGCCAGCAGGAAATCTGGCCTCTGCCCCCCACCCCCAGGAGGATGGCCATCATTTTTTTAGATCAAGACAGAATTCTAACTGCCTTGACAATTACCACTATTGTTGGGGTTGCTTAGAAGGTAGAGCCCTGTGTGGAATAAGGCACCATGTTGTTTCGGCCGAGCTGAGCAAACACAAAGGTTTTTCATTTTTAAAAACAAACTCCCAAAAGAAGTAGTTTTCTCACAACACATCAGCATCATTGTTCGATATCTCTGCCTTGCATGGTGGGCCTGGACAGGGAAATCTAGTGAAGGTCGACCCACTCTTAATAAGGTGAGTGAGCATCACTATGACCCGATGGCCCGTGATGGGCTTGATGTGCAGGGAGTTTTTGGGTTACATCATGGTCTTTGTTGGATTTTCCTGCTTGGAATGACCATACCTCACAGCAGGGAAATATTTTCACAATGACCTAGTTGGGTAGTAGAGAACAGGTCACCAAATTAAGGGAAACACCAACAGTTCCCTCACCTATATATGGGGCAGGGAACCCAAGTTTGGCAGAGTGGAGAAACTGACATTATACAGCTTCACCCACTCTACCAAACTCTACAAAATCACTTACATATTAAATATATGAGTTTAGATGAAGAGCACCACGTTTAAATTTTTTTATTTATTGTTGTTACCGTAAGAATTTGTTGTTTTTTGCTACAGGCGTACATTGGAGTCAAGTAAGAGCTGATGTGGTTTCCGGGTAGAGCACAATATTAGGTCTAAAATTAGCTTTTCAAAGCTACTTTTACTGTTTAGGGAAAGGATCTAATAACTAGCCACATATGTGTGGAAACAACCCATGAAGAGGTCCTTCAGTTCTATTTTCTGACCACAGAAATGAAAACATGAATATTTTAGGTTCATGTCCATAACTGTCATGGATTTATATACTCGATTTTTTCAAACCATAAAAAATCATGTGCATAATTCACAGGGTTTTGGAGCAGAATTGGAGCCACCATTCTTGCATTGCATCAGGGGTGGCTATCTATGCCTTGTGTGACTATATACAGTCTATCAAGTAATATTGTAGCAAAAATAATAACTACAAATTTAGATGGAATGTAAGGGGGAGAGCCAAACACTATCAAGGTGGCTCACCCAGCTATATGCAAATCAGTCTTGACCCTTTGCCTCATGGCACCCCTTATCAGCCAGGTTAGCTTGAATACAGTGGCAAAGCGAGCAATCATCATTCTTTAGCACACTTCGCCTCCCCTTCCTCACTTTGCCACTGGATTCAAGCTAGCCTCGCTGATGAGGGGTGTTACTCCAAAACCGGTCCCAGGATGCTTGTTTCTGGTCCAGGAAAGACCTGGCTTGGCAGTTCGGGCTAGACTGTTCCCATGAGGCACAGGGTCAAGATTGATTTGCATCTAGCTGGGTCTGAACTGGGGTGGCAAAGTGAGCTAAAGAACGATGATGGATTCAACCCAGATCTGTGACTGAGGGTGAGTGTCTGAAAAGTTGCAGTGCTCCGTCCATCATCTCCTTGTATTTGCTTTGTTCACCCTAAGTTGGCACGGTAGGCCCGGACGTGGGTCCATTGTTCACTTTGCCACTGGATTCAAGCTAGCCTGGTTAATGAGGGGTGTTACTCCGAAACCGGTCCCAGGATGCTTGTTTCCGGTCCCGGGAAAGCCTGGCTTGTCAGTTCGGGCTGGACTGTTCCCATGAGCACAGGGTCAAGACTGATTTACATATAGCTGGGTCTGAACTGGGGTGGCGAAGTGAGCTAAAGAACGATGATGGATTCAACCCAGATATGTGACTGGGGGTGAGTGTGTGAAAAGTTTCAGCGCTCTGTCCATCATCTCCTTGTGTTTGCTCCTCTCATGAGTCAACAGCTCCAAAGTAATTCTCTCTTCCATAGCCAGTTTCCTTTCCTCCAGGCCAGTTTCTCTTCCAATCTCAACTAGGCCATCTGCAGCTTGAGCTCTCTTACCTCCCTCCTTTCCGCCAGCTCCTTTGGGGATATGCTGTGGGAAGATGCACTGCTCCATGCCATGGCAAGGAGCTCCAAGTCAGGGGGTACATCCTCCCCCTAAGCAGACTGCTGTCTCTCAGGACTGTCACCCAAATTCTTTCCAGGCCTATCCACCTCGTCATCTCCTTCTGTCGTTGTAGCCAGTGATTGGTGGACTTCTGTCCAGGCCCTCAGCACCTTTTTCAACTCTACCTTCCTTGTGGTGCTCTTTGCAGGAAGTCCCCTCTCCTTACAGAACTCCTTGAGCTGGGCCACAGCGTAAAACTTCATGTTAGCCAGCTCAACATCAATACGTGCAGAGGTGGGTTCAGGTTCAACAGCCAAGCAGAGAATTTAGAAATAGCCAAAAAAGCCAATCAGGGAGAATTTAGAACTCAAATTAGTGTCAGATATGGGATGGTAGTGTACACCAAATCACTGTAAGGCAGTGCACAAACACAAGTCCTGATCCTCACCGCTGATCACCAATGTGAAAATTGGGTTGGTCACTGGAGTGTGAGCTCTGGTCAAGCAGCAACCACAATCCTTGCTAGTGTGAAGCACAAGCTAACCCTAAATTACCTGTGCTCAACTCTCTGGTAGCTTGGCAATCAGCAGTCAGGCTCAACTTAGAGGCAATTTGTAAAGTATATGTGCAACACTTTAAATAGTAATACAGTGAAAACACCGCACAATAAGGATCCCACATCAAGTTAGAAAAATAGAACTTTCTTAAATAAATAAAACAAGCCCAAAACAACACAAAATCCAACCAGTGGAACTCAAGACATGTAATTTTAAATATTTTAGAGAAAAAAAGTGCCAAAAATCACAATGCACCAACTGTGGATATCTGGTAGCATCGGACTGGGCCAAAGTCACAAGTTCAGGCTGAATGCGATGGAGCGCAGGGCCACTACCCGGACCTAGTTAGGACTGCTGAACAGAGTACCTTAAATCCGGGTTTGCGGTGTGTTGCTGGGATCCGCGTTGAAGATGCATCAAGCAGCCAGAGTGAAGAATCAGTTTTGAGATGCGGCAAGGCTGCGGTGTGAGGGCCTGCATCATCATAGAGGATCACGTCAATGGGGCTTGGGATGCGAAGTTCAGCTTCAAGGATGTGGCTCGCAGTTCGGGCAATGCATTGTTTCCAAGGAGCTGCGAGACAGAGAGGTGGAGTCCGTCATCGAGGCTACCATCGAATATGGATGTGAGGGTCTGAGCCGAGTATGTGTCGCTCAGTGTCAGTTCCAATGGACTGCGATGTGGGTCTTTGCGACCGGTCCAGTCCACACAGCAGAAGAAATGCGTTGGTTCTGCTCAGGTTTGCACCGCACATCAGATGAGATGCGTCGGTTCCGCTAGATCCATAGAGGCTGGCAGAGCACCTTAAGCCCACTTCCAAGGGTCCAGGAGTGGGGTGGCACCACTTGTCAGGGTAGACTCATGGATGGCTAAATCCAGGTGCCAATGAAAGGTTGTTGGAAGACTGTTATAACCCTGAGGTTTCTGATTAGGGGCCAGCCAACTATCCCTTGGAGTCACTCTGGGTTCTGGGGTTAAGAGATGCAGGTGCTTTACTTCTCAATTAGGCACGAGGGCAGCAGGTCAGCACATCAGGGCAGCAGTCCTTCATGGCAGCAGTCCACCAGAGTGGCAGTCCTTTCAGCTGCACATCAGTCCTTCTTCCTGGAAGAGTATTCACAGGCCCAGAAGTTTACTGAAGAGGTAATGTCTGAGGTCTAGTATTTATACCCAGTTGTGCCTTTGAAGTAGCACATGCACAGGTGCCCTGCCACCCTGCCACCCTGGCTCCAGACTAACTATGGGCGGGATGCCTTTGTGTGGAGACAGGACACAGCCTATTCACATGTAAGTGGGGCTTGGCCCAGCTCCTCCCTCCCTTCGTACCAGTAATGGTCGATCCAGTCTCACCCAAGCTCCCCATTGTGTGTGATTGCTAGGAAGAGAGCCCAACTCTCAACTACACTCAGTCATGTGACCCAGAAACAGGCTGTATGCACCAAGTGCCTAACGCAAGAAAATGTCAATTTTCTAAAAGTGGCATTTTTCAAAATTGTAATTTAAAATCCAACTTCAACATAAGTTAGTATTTTTAATTGCAATTTCAGAGACACGAAACATGAAGTGGTTATCCGCTCTAATTTGGAGATTACACTTATAAAATATAATAAGGTAACACCAATGTTACCCTATGGAAGAGAGGCTTTGGAGTATTGAAAAACAAGTTTAAGAGTGTGTCAATGCCATAACATGTAAAATTAAAAACATGTCCCACTTTTTAAAGGAAATGTATCCTGCCCCCTTGGCTGTCGAAGGACTACCCTATGGGTGACTTGTATGTATTAAAAAGGAAGGTTTGGGTCTGGAAAAAGGTGTGCACTGCCAGGTTGAAAGGACAGTTTAAACTGCGCACACACAGGGTGCCTGTGGCAGGTCTGAGACATGTTGAAGGTGCTACTTAATGGATGGCACAATCAGTAGCATTTAATTTACAGGTTCTTGTCACAGGTAGTGCCACTTTACTAGGGAATTACAAGTAAGTTAAATATGCCAATTGGGTATAAGCCAATCTAACATGTTTTAAGGGGAGAGCACAAGCACTTTAGCACTGATTAGCAGTGGTAAAATGCAGAGTCCTAGGGCCAGCAAAAACTAAGTCAGCAAAAAGAGGAGGTCTGAAGGCAAAGGTGTAGGGGCAAAACCATGCCAAGGACGCCAGGTCTAACAGAAGGGCAGGGCAGTTTACTTAATTCTTGAAGCATTTCAGACCAAAAGCCTTGAATTATGGTCCAGTATATAAAAATATGGGCTGTATCAGCCTTTAAATTAGAACATCTTAAACATTGAACATTTTGCAGACTACCCAGCAAAATAATTTTTGGGTTGTATAATAAATGAATATCTTGTATACATGTGAAATGATCAACCTTGAAACGAGAACCCTGAAAAATGTTATGACCCATAGTTATACTTCTAATAATGTCACCTACCGTCATTAACTCAGCAATTCTATTACTGAAGCCAAGTACCCTAAAGTAACTATAACTTGAGCCCCTGACATGCAGTGTTGTTATCAATGATGCCATTTCAGATTTTGCAGTGATGTTATTAATGATGTCATAGAACGTAGCAGTGCATGGTGAGGGCACAAATTATAGTTACTTTAGGGCAAGAGTTATAGTTACTTGAGATAACTATGACTGATGAATTTCAGTGGTTTTGTTTGTTTAAAAAAGTATGTTTTAACTGACATTTTCACCTAAATATAACATCTCTTTAACCTTTGTTTTTCATTGAATGTCTAAGGATTTCTACTGTAAAATAACATATTATAATAATTTCTAAATATACTTAAATCTTTGGTTTTCTCAGTAAATTTCTATTTAAAAAAAAAATGCAAAGTAAGATACCCATTGCCATCCATGGCATCGGGTTGCGCCCTACCCCTGTGGATGCCCAACCCTCCACAGGTGCCCAACCCGCTGTGGGCACCCAACCCACCACTGCCATGAATGGCTGGCTATGTCAAGCAACAATATAAAAGTTTTCATTTTAAGTAAGGAAGACCTACTGGCTTTGTCAAAGGCTTAAAATATCAAAACGATAGTGACAGGGCATATTGGATTTATCAAGGGGTAAGCATATAAATATATATGAAGTGGACCTATCGGCTTTATCAAAAAGCCACCTATAACCATAATCAAATGTATATTTCATAAATTCACACATTGCAATATTTAATAATAGTAATTGTGTCAGGTTATTTTTAATAAAGCATTTTTTGAACAAAAACATTAAACATGTCTTTGAATCTTTTTTAACATCTTTCAGGCTACAAAGTACAGCCATAGACCAACCACAAGAGCACCCTGCACCTCAGCTAAGGATGATAAAGCTACAACTTTGATTCTTAAAAGAAATCATATGATAAGCTCTCATGGGATCATGGATTCAATAATCCACGAGATTTACTGTGTTTTTTTTTATGTTGCTGGGTGCTGCACTCCCTGCAGCCCCCCACAACATAAAAAATGGTTGGTGATGCCCGGCCTCTTCTAGGGACATACCCAGGGCTGGCTTTTGCATTGGTTGCGCCCGGTGCGACAGCCTTTGTTGGCACCCCCAGAACCTCCTCCACAGATTCCCTCACTGCCACCAAACAACAGTGCCCCTCATCCTTCCATAGCCTGTCTTTCACATTTATTTTATTTATAGCACCACTCTCATCGTAATGTAGGCTGTCCGAGTGCTTAACATTACACAAATGCTATGCAGAGACAGTGAATCATACAAGTGTGTAAACCAATGTATAGGAAATGTTGCATTAGACAAAAAGGGCTACAAGGTGTGGCACCCTGCTGCTGGGCAGTATATTTTAAGAGTGCTTCATCTGGAGAAACACAAACTCAGGATTTAAAACATAATTCAGTGGCTGTAGCTATCTATACTAATAAGAATTTTTCACTACCCAAAGGAACCCTTTTTAGCAACCTTAGAATAACTAAAGTTGGAGGAAGAAAGTTTTAATGCTTTGCATTGCAGTTTGCCTGTAGCTCTAGAAGGATTGTAATGCACAAACTGCAGGTAGCAAAAAAAATCCATGTCAAACGCAGTAAGCCACTGAGCTTTCTGCATAGAATACACATTTATGACCTTCGTATTACACGTTGCGCAGGGTTTCGTTGTGTCTCCTCCAGTGTTCCTTAAATGTGCCTGTCCATCCCCAAAAATTCAAACATTCTTGCTCAACACTCATCCTTGCTAAATTCTGAGCCTAATGGCTGTTCCATTCCGCAGCTTTCTTTTAACACGTGCATGCTGGAAAATGTAGTTTTATTTCTCTTCCACTGAACAAACTGGACTAATGCACCATAAAACTCTGGTTTGTTGGAACATGGAGCGCGTTCCTGATAAACATGTTGAGGCTCCGTGCCAGACAATTGGTAGATGCTACGGTATTTTACAATCACCCATAACAATGGCTCAAATAGACAAAAAAACAATCATTTGTGAGCAAGTTTGGACATAAAAAACACACAAGAGCCTAGGGTAAAATGCTGCTTTGGGGAGGGGGTATTACTTTTGTCACACAACAAATGAATTCTCAAAGGACAGAGTGATAGGTGTTAGAAATAAGCTGCTGACCAATTAAGAACAAAACGTTATTCTATTGCACAGTGATGTCTAATGAACCCCTCCACCCTCTTTCATCTTCCGTTTTGGGGGCTGACCACTGACACTGCCATTCATGTGCTGAGAAAACGAGGATCATGTAAATGCCATCGGTGCCAAGCAAAAGCCCGTGCTTACCTGCGAGTTTCGAAGCTCCAGCAGCAGTTCTACTCTTAGGCAACCTGGCAGAATTAAGTAAGTTCCATGTACGAAGGTAGCACGGAAACCGACCCACCAGTGAAGAATAACTCCGAAAGTCCCTTGCATAGTAAAGCGGAAAGCAGCAGGCCAGCTCTGCACGCTGCACCATTTCCCAGCATGCAGTATGCAAGTTAACTTAAGGAACTGGGGAATTTTGGGCGCCAGTGAACGGTGGCCAGGAATTATGGGTAAGCTAAGCTTCCCACAATTCCCTTGTTAACTGCTTGCTACGCATGCCCTTGCACCTCCCAGGACTGGCGGTTCACCTCAGCTGCAGCACCAGGCCAGCACTCACTGAATTTACAGTGGGCAGAGACGCCTTTGGGGGGAAGGGCAAGTATCAGCCCAAATTTGACAAACGAGCCAGAGGAGCTTTTTTAATGCACAAATTGGAAAATGCGGCCCATTTGAGTGGGAATAAGCAAAGCCCAATCAGGCAACACTGTTCGTGCACGCACTTTGAACTCCCAGAGGAGAGTGCTTTTAAAGTGCAAGCACAAACGGCGCCCCCAGAATTTGGCGCCCAGTGCGGTGGCACTGCCCGCACCGCCCTAGAGCCAGCCCTGGGCATACCCAGAAGAAGCCCCAGGGCATTATGGGGCGCTCCTTGTCAGAGCAGAGAATGTGAAATGCGCTGCTCATGCCACTCATTTATTATAATTTTGTAAAGTTTTTTTGTACTTTTTTGAGTGTCCCACTGCCCACCCAAGACACCCACGCCTTTTTCTTTTTCTATAGGTTGGGGAAGGTCCCTGGGACCTCTGTCGGCTCCCACCAGCACCCATTCCTGGTGTCAGCTGGAGCCTGCATTTTTAATTAAATGTGGGTGCCCCAGTGTCCACCCTGGCCACATTGTTGGGGGCCTCAGATGGAACCCCAAGGACCATACATCCCCTGCTGGCTTCTCACCAGCACCGGTACTGGGTGCCGGAAGGAGCTGGCATCATAATAAAAGTGTTACCCACATCTGGCCACATTGTTGGGGGATGGGTGGGGAGGCTCAATGTGCCTACAGCCCCAGCTGCCTCCCCAGCCACCACCCATCGTGATGCTGGCAGGTGCCGACTCAGTTACATTGCTTCTGCCTGGGTGGAAACAGCATTTTTCTCTGCTTCTGCCTGTGTGAGTGCAAAGTTGTGTTCCCTGCCTGGGAGAGGGTGGGCAGAGAATTCCTGTACTCTCCTAGGCAGGGAATTTCAGTGTACTGGAGCTGGGATCCCTGGGACACTGATCTCGTTGGGCACTGGGAAATGGAGTACCCAGTGACTGGCTGAGAGAGTAGGGGTGCACGCCCCTTCGCAAAATGTTGGTTTCAGACCAGGTGGATGTAGGGTCTAGGGCCCCGGGTCTAGGGCCTAGGAGGACAGGGTATCCCTACCAAGCCCCCCTATATGTTTTTTATAACTTCTTTCCTCAACAGATGGCTAAGTCCCCGAGTCCTAAAATGGTTGATGCCACATCTTTGTTGATGTGGTGGCAGCCAATCAGATCATATCTTTTGTTCTGTAAGATCTGAGCATCGAACGCTGTGTAAAATCTACATACATTTTAAAGCTTAAATTATTCAAAATTGCTGACAGATTTACACCTAATCACAAAAAGCACGCTTTCTGGACCAAGATCTAGCTATCTTCCAAATTTGGTGTACTGCCGTTCAACCATTTTGACTGTAGCTGTGTGTAAGTTTCCAATGAAAAATTGCATGGGGAAAAATTGTTTTGGGCTCCTATTTTTCTCAGCCCCTGCTTGATAGATCACTTCAAAACTTTCCAGGAAGACTCTGAGGTGAATGTGACTATTTAAAAAAAAAAGTTTGGTGATATTTCGTCATACAGCGCAAAAGTTATAAGCAAACCAAAAAATCTATTTCCTATTGAAACTTGGTCCTAACTATAACTACCCAGTGTTGATTGCTTCTGGGTAATTTATAAACATAGATATATATGTAGACTTCCCTGTTTGCGTATGCGGTGTGCTACCAGATCGCAGCGGGTGCACGTTGGCGTCCGTGCTTGGACGCTAAATATTCAAAACAACTCCAATGGAATAAACCAGAGACGGCACTCCACGCGGTGCGGCATGGACATTTACTTAAATGCTCACATAATGCAGACAACTACGTATACGCGTTCCAGCTTTCTCAGACCCTTGTTCACGACATATGACAATCACAACTGCAGTCATTTTAACATAAACAATAATGAACATAGAAGATAGGCTAATCATAGTATAGCAAATGCTAAACAACATGGCGGCCATCTTATAATGTGATTTTCAATAATAAGGATTTGGGACAAAGTAAACAATTCTTAAAGTACAAAGTATACTTCATGCTATAACAATCAATTGATCATTATTATTCATCCAGACAGTAAAATAAAACAAAATTCTATGGGAAGGTAGAAATTTATGAAAAGACATTTAGTCAAAATAGTACACCCTGGTTTACAGGACATAATTGTCCCATTGAGGGTTCTATAACATATAAACCAAAATAAAATGAAATAGTATTGTTTGAGGATGTCATCTTACATGATTCTAAAATAATTGATCATTTGGAATTCATAGGTCAGTTAGTGTTAACTCTGAGTGTGATGCTTCAGATCAGACCTTAAACTGTTCCTTTCTGATTTCATTAAGTTGTTTATCAGCATTTCTTGAAATATTTGAAACATAATTCTGTGCCGTTTGCACATAGGAATCATACAATTCCCTAGTCATTGTTACTTCATGCTAATACGGTATTAATATATTTTGTGGGAAAAGTCTAATATTATGCACACAAACCAACAGTGATCCATGTGTGGAAATAAATTACCCAGCAGAGTCTAAATCCACATTAGCATAAGTTCTAATTAATCGCTCGTCATGTCACCAGCAATCACAGAGGAACCCCAGAGAATTGTAGCATCTCTGATGTAAACATTGATGAAAATACCATTTGCTGTCAGCTTGTAAGTCAGAAAAAAATGTTCATTGCATACAAATTTGAATTCTGAAAAACCATGTGAGTTTAGCATTGTCCCTTGTTTGATTTGTTCCTGTTGCATGCCCTAGGTTTAGCCGCATCATTGGGGTACCATTTTTATTGAGAGAAGTGTGGAAATTTCTGGGTGATAGAAATTGTGTCGAACTGCACAGATTCTGGAAGTGTCCCTCATGGAACTATGACGAAAATGTGTGATTTACCGTCATTCTGCCCATCCATATATTAAAACTACACCCAAGAGAATCCAAATTCCCTCTCGCTTGCCATGGTGATGCGAATGGTCTATGCCCCTAGGTTGGTGCTTAAGGGTGAAGGGTAGGCCCACTGTCAGGACTGCCCGCCATACTCATATTTTTTATCCAAAATCAAAAAGAAAATATCCCTGGTTTCTTGTGTGCTTTTTCCCCCTGAGAACGCATTGGTGGTAAACCTCAGTCAGCCCCCAGGGGACAGAAAGACTGCTGGGCTCGTACTCAGGAATGGGCACAGCCTAATGTCTAGGTGGGGCACTTCCACCCCCATTTGTTTAAGGACCATTTTGTCCCTCATGTTTAGTGGGCTTTCTGCCCCTGTAGGGGCAGATAGGGGGTAAGCACATAGATCACCCAACCCATTTTTTTAATTTTTAGATTTTATCAAGCAGAAAAATAGGTACATAAAATAACTTCTGATAATAGAGAAGAAAAAATTATCCATATAATAGCGATGTAACACCTAGCAGTAGTCTGATCTTAATCATTGACTCTAATAGGTGCAAAACAATGTATGAGCAATATACATTTCCGGGCAATATAATGTGCAACAAACGTTCATAATACTTCTATCACCTTGATAAAACACTAAAAGCTATACAGATTCATTAAAGTGCCTTGTCAAAAAAGTGCTTTTCGTAAGAAGAATTAAAGTGCATAATATTCAATAGAACCAGATTTACAACATCTTTTTCAGAACCTCAATCTAATCTCCTCTTATTCAAAGCCATAGATCATGGTCTGTAACATGTGCAATATGCAATTAAAAGTGCAACAGTGCTACTTGATTATCAACAATATTGTATGATTCCAGTCATATGCTAATACATTGAGCAAAGAAAAGTGCATTAGTGCATAAGAAGTGCAATTTAAAATGCATAAAAAACGAGCACTACCAAAATGTATATGATCTATTGCCGAATGTTAGCACGTTCATGTTATTTTTTTTTATTTCATAACATTTTTATTAAGTTTCCAAAACAGAACAGAACAAAACAAATCAAAAAGCGACAGTGGTACAATAGCGTAAAAGGATACATAGTAGACAGGGCACATTCGGAGGGAAGCAGTGATGACCTGTATATACTACAAAACCAGAAAGTAACTCTCATCCTTTTTGAAGCAATAATCAGAGCACAGCAATAGTAAAAAACTATTGTAAGGAGAAAGTAGGAAAATCGAGAGAGAAGTAAGGAGTGGTTCACTGAGGGACCTCTAGACGTCCCTTCACATGGTGTTTTTATAACAGCCAAATATAGGAATATTTGCGGCAGAGAATAGCACATTTACCAGTGGACATTTAATATTTAAGGATGGCATGTATTGTCTGAGAGTATAGTGTTAGGTGGGTGACCTACTGTCCAAGATCCGGAGAGGTTCCATACAGAGCCTAGGGAGAGGGCTATACTGCAATCTACAGAGGATCATGGAGCTTTTCCTGTGGCAAAATAAGTGTCCCAAACATTGTGTTTTTCTATTTTCCAAGGGGAGTTTTGGAAGGTGATATTATCTGCTCCTCTTAGAAATGTGATCCAGTTCAGCGAGGCACTAAAGGTGGAAGCAGCCGTGTTCTTCCAGTTGGCCAATATCGACTTACACGCCCATGTCAGTATTGTGTCCACTAGGAGTCTATCATTCTGTGAGTGGATTTGGGGATCTAAGAAACCCTGAATTAGTGAGAGAAAATCTTTTTTGAGACGGATTCCACAGAGAGTGTGGATAAAGTCAAAAATGCTGTCCCAGAAAGAGGAGACCTTACAGCAGTAAAATACAAGGTGAGAAATGTCCCCCTTAGATGCATTACAGTTCCAGCATGTTGGGTTATCTTTAAGAGCCATTTAATGGAGCTGTGGAGCAAAAAGTTCTATGTAGAAGCCAGCACTTTGTTTGAGAGAGTGCGGGAGAGATCTTGTGTGAAACGACTGATTTCCAACTTAGCTGCCAGTCATCAGGGGTGATGGTCCCGTGGCCATTACATTTTTCTATGACTGTCCCCGTGATGGATGTGGATTTTGTTTATAAGAGGTGATAGAGTTTGGAGGATTGGTGACCCGACTTGTTAAAAGAAAG
This sequence comes from Calotriton arnoldi, assembly GCA_963921515.1. NCBI lineage: Eukaryota > Metazoa > Chordata > Amphibia > Caudata > Salamandridae > Calotriton > Calotriton arnoldi. Next base: position 765,212 of record CAWUFW010008190.1, on the reverse strand, counting down.
CTTTAAATTGATGATGGAGTGATCTTTGTCTGGGCAGTTTAACTTGGACAGATGTAGAAGTCGGTCTCTCCAAAGAAGATATCCAGTGGCAGTAAGTTTAGGAGAGAGAGACTTTATTATGCAGTACAAGTCACTGAGACCCCATCCAGCAGAAAGACAAGGATAACTGTCGCTAACAGTTTAAACAGTACTAGGCAACCTTCACCACATTCTAGAACTTGGTGACAGTGGATGACATGGAAGCCTGCCATGAATGCTGAGGACACCACATCACCTCCCCCTCCATATGCAAACAGAACAATAACATGGAAGGAGAATGCTACTGGGTGAGGAGATGTTGAGGGAACAGGGAGGAGGAAACATAACATTGCATAAGGGAAACGTAGCAAAATGCAATACAATTTCATATCTCAAGCAACAAAGTCACGCAAATGAAGTGGAGCACGCTTTGAACGTACCGGTCTATTACCGCTTCCAGACTCTCCTAACTCTTGAGCCTCCTGTCTTGGTAAGAGCGGAGGAGAACAACTAGTGGGATGGGCATAGGAAGACGAGGAACACTTCGCCACCCTGTTCAAATTCCAAATCCTGTGATCACTTGTCTGTATGGCATTCTTAAAGAGCTTAATCGCACGTATGGGTTGACTGAACTTAGATGTGCTCGAACCTTTCCTAGGTAGTCTAACCTTGATCCAGTCACCAACTTTGACAACAGTGCTCTTCACAGCCTTCCTCTCATCATAATGAACCTTCCTCTCATTCATCTTCTTTCTCTCCCTCTCTTCCCAACCATCTGTGCTGTCCACATTCTCGTCAACCAACACCCTCTTGGATGAGATCCACTGTGGACTAGTCTCAATATTGGCTACTCTCCGTTTAAAGAGACGAAAGGGAGAAATCCCTGTCGAAGAATGAGGGGTGAAACGATACTCCCTTACCTTCTTTTTTAAGGCAGATTCCCAGCTGTCACCACAAGATCTTGCTTGTTGTAACGTTTCTTTAAGAACCTTTACAAACCTTTCTGCAACCCCATTACTTTGTGGATGATATAAGGAGGATTTCTTGTGAAAGATTCCTCTTGAGGTTAGAAATTCCTCCATTAAGTGAGACGTAAATTGGACATCGTTATCTGACAAGATGGTTAGAGGAAAGCCCTCCCGCTCAAAAACTTCATCTAAAAAATTCACCACAACAGAAGATTCAACGGAATTGACAATCTTGATCTCTGGCCATCGTGAAAACATGTCCAGACAGACTATTACATAACGATCTTGTGAGTTTACTCTCACTGGTCCCAAGATATCTATACAAATATCCGACCACGGAGAAGTGGCTTGATCCCTAATTACCATGGGTTGGGTCCTGCACTTCAATGACTTGTCACAATTCCCACATTCCACACATCCACGAACAAGTCTTTCAACACAGACATCCATACCGGGCCACCAGTACACTCCCCTAACCCTCTCTTTAGTTTTAGCAATGCCCATGTGAGAGGCATGAGCACTCTTGATTATTTTTTCCCTCAAGGTTAGAGGTGGAACTAGCTTACTGCCACGCAACAGTAACCCATCAACTACCGACAAGTCGTCTTTGACATTCCAGAAACCCTTGAGAGAATCTTCACAATCTTTCTTCTCACACCACGCTCCTTTGACCATGGCAATGATGTTTTGTAGAGTCTTATCTCCCACAAGTTCATCCTTCCACTCATCTTCCCTAATGATACCTTCACTTATTAGGCACACATTGACTTCCTCTTCAAATTCTTCACCACCAAACCACTCAGCATCAGCACACGTTTCATCATTCTCGGTGCCCAGCCTAGAGAGGCAGTCTGCCAATACATTGTTGGCACCAGGGAGATATGTTAGATCAAACTCAAATTCTTGAAGGGCTACCACCCACTTGCGTATCCTGTGACTGACAAAATCGATCCCCTTTTTTGAAAAGACTTCCTTGAGTGGTTTGTGGTCAGACAAAATTACAAATTTCTTACCCCACAAAAATTTCCGCAGTTTGCGCACCGCCCAGAACACCCCCAGTGCTTCCTTCTCTATGACAGAGTAATTACATTCGGCGCCTCTTAGAGGCCTGGAGATAAACAAGATCGTTTTCTCAACTCCATCAATCTTCTGTAACAAAACCGCCCCTACACCAGTGGAGCTGGCATCTGTCATGAGATATGAAGGCTTGGAAGGGTCATAGCTCTTCAGAGAGGGTGCATTGTTGAGCATATGTTTAATGTCTGTGAATTCCTTTTCACAAACGTCGGACCACTCAAACTCGCACCCCTTTTTTAACAAAGATCTTAGTCCCAAGGTTCTACCAGCAAAATTTGGGACGAATTTATGGTAAAACTCAGCCATACCCAGGAATTTAATGAGTTCTTCTTTAGTCGAAGGCGAGCGCAAATTAAGTATAGAGTTTACCAGCCCTGCTTTCGGCTTGATACCTTCTGCTGAAATGAAATGCCCAAGGTACTCAATCTCTTTTACATTAAATTTACACTTATCAGCACGTAGGGTTAGACCAGCATCTTGAAGTTTTCGTAATACTTCCCTAACTCTTGTGTCATGTTCTTGTTCATTGGAAGCGAAAATCAGCACATCGTCTTGATAGACTTTCACACCCTTTAGACCCCCAAGGATACCCTCCATCACTCTCTGGAAGACAGATGCAGCAGAAATCAAACCGAAGGGCATCCTCAGGAACCTAAAGGTACCGAAGGGTGTCACAAATGCAGTCAGATCTTGGGAGGATGGATGCAGCTTGACCTGGTGGTAAGCCGAGGTCAAGTCTAAGGAGGAGAAATGCTTCGCACCATCCAGAGAACACAACATCTCAGCAATATTTGGTAGTGGGTAGTGGTCCACAATCACGGCTCTGTTTAGCTCTCTTAAGTCAAAACAGAGCCGGGCCTCTCCGTTGGCCTTACGTGCCATCACAACCGGAGAAACCCATTCTGTGGCTTCGACTTCTTGGATGATCCCTCTTTCTTTGAGTTTCTCTAACTCTGACTTCATACTATTCCTTACTAATAGAGGTACATTCCTGACTTTTGCAACTTTGGGAATAGAATCGTGCTTCAACTTTATACAATGTAAATAGTTTTTAAACACCCAAGCTCTTTATCAAAGACACCACTAAAATCTTTTAAGAGGTCATGAACAGGTTCATTAACCACCCTGATGAGTGGTAGTTCTTTCAGACGAACCTGTGGGTCTTCGTTAGGGTCGAGAAACACATGCAACTCCTTTTGGTGAAACCAACTAATAAGTGAGTACCCCCTTACAGAAACATATATCTTCCCCGATACGATTCTTCCCTTAAAATTGATCGAGCCACAAAAATAGCCACTCAATTCAATGGGAACCCCTCCATAACCCTTCGGTTTGACATCAGGTTTCAAAAGGGACACATGACTTCGTAAATTATTGTCATAAAACACCTTTGGTATTAAAGTAATCTTTGCCCCAGAGTCAAATAACATTTTGACTGAAGATCCATTGATTAGAACTTCTTCATAGGGACCGTCTGATCTATCATCCAAAATCTGACAAATTATAACCTCCTCTTCCTCATCATCATAGAGGTCAATCTCTTTCACAGATTTTTGGTTAAGGTCTGATCTACAACATTTCGAAACATGCCCCTTTTTTCCACATTTTTTACAAATCACCTTCCACCCCGGACAACCTCTAAAATCAGCCATGTGACCTGAATCACCACACCTATAACATTTCCCTTGAAACCCCTTTTGAATGATGGGTTTGCGGAGTGGAACAGCTTTCGACTTTGTCCATCGGTCAACAACAGCCTTAACTTCAGGTTGGTTTTTTCTTCAGTGGGGTTCTCCTTTCTTATAACCTCAACGCAAGCTTTGGAATGTTCATGGGTCTTAGCGGTGGTAATTACCTCTTGAAGAGAGGGATTGTCCTTCTGCCATAGAGCGTCTCTAGTCTTTTCTAGGACACATCCCAACATAAACTGGTCTCTAAGACGTTCGTCTAAAGTTTGACCAAAGTTGCACGTGGATGCTAACTTGCGTAGGATAGAAACATACTCCTCCACAGATTCCACCGGTCTCTGCATTCTTCTACCAAAATGGTAGCGCTCGAGCACAGTGCTAATCTTAGGCAGGTAATGCAAATCTAATTTTTGTAAACAAATTTCAAATTCATTGAGTGAAGAAGATTCGCCGTCGGGAAGGTCAGGAAGGTGTTCGTATACCTCTTGGCCCTCAGCACCTAGACAGTGCATGAGAAGAGAAGTTTTCCTTTCTGCGCTTAATGAGGTGCCACATACTCGAGCATAGTGAGAAAAAACCTTTTTCCACTTTTTCCAAGGAATGGGAGGTGGGCCAGGAGAGGAGAGAAAAAACGGAGGAGCAGCCACATTTTGCATGATGCCAGGTAACGCGTAGAGGTAAAGGAGGCACCACGCTAAGAAGAATAGAAAGCTGTGTGTGTCAGCGTTGTGGAAAAGAAGATGAAAATTGCGGACACACTGTTACACCACCAAAATCTGTGTTGGTGTAGACAAAACAGAGGTGCAACCTGGTCGGAGATGTGGCAAACAGAGTGCAGATTTAAATGTAGTAGCGATACCCTGACATGCCGTGATTGTAGGTAAAAACTGAACACGCTAAAATTTATTTAGAAGCTGTGCGTGTCAGCGTTGTGCGCAAACAAAGTCCACACTATCAGAAGGAGAATCCTGACAGCGTGAGCACCAAAGCTGTGTTGACACACTAAGAGTGTAGATTTTTTAGCTGTGCGTGTCAGCGTTGCGAGACATCCGACATGTGAGTACTGACACGCTATGAATGTAAGCGAAGAGCTGTGCGTGTCAGCGTTAGGTTAAAACAGCGCACGACAGAGTCGAGCCGTTGCCAAGCAACCACTGGTTGAGACGCTGTGGCGCACGTATGCCGTCTTGATCCCCTAACGTCACAATGACTTCCACCCAGTTAGGCGTTCACAGCGCCGTGTGCGTGATGACGTTGGGGCTGCAGAGGTAGGCCCAAGGGGTCAGGCAGTGACGTCGAAGTCAGGCAAGACGCGGCGAGGAGGGTGAAACGTTTTAATGCGTTAAGTTAATTAGCGCTGCGGACATACCTGGCGGCAGAGGACCCACGGAACCAGCGGTGAAGAGAAGCCACCCGAAGAACCTCCCTCGATGTGGGGAACTCAGAGCATCGTCCAAACCTTCAGTGCATCAGCCAAACCTTCTTATTACACCATGAGGGTCTAGCGGAAGGCGGGATCGCACAGGAACCACCACTGCTCACCGAGGTGAAGAGAGGTTGGAGGCAGGTAAGCAAATCGTTTGTATACGACCTTGTAGCGGATTCTTTTTTAAAGCAAATGTTGGCTGTTGGGGTCTCAGGAGACGCGTAGGTAAATCGTCGCCAAAATGTAGAAGTCGGTCTCTCCAAAGAAGATATCCAGTGGCAGTAAGTTTAGGAGAGAGAGACTTTATTATGCAGTACAAGTCACTGAGACCCCATCCAGCAGAAAGACAAGGATAACTGTCGCTAACAGTTTAAACAGTACTAGGCAACCTTCACCACATTCTAGAACTTGGTGACAGTGGATGAAATGGAAGCCTGCCATGAATGCTGAGGACACCACAACAGAGTGGCTTTGAGCTTAAGAAAGTCATAAAAATCTATGTCTGAGAGGTTATTCTGTTGTTTGAATTCCCTGAAGGAAAGAGGGGCAGCCAAGGGCCCAATTGCTTTAAGAAGTGGATACCTTTTAGTGCCCAGGATTTCCAGAAAATAGTTTTCCCTTGGATTTTGATCTTTGAATTATTCCAGATCAACAGCATATTAGAATGGGAGAGGAGGATCTCTAGTAGTTTTATCTATTTTTGTCAGGGCTCCTTTTGTGCAGGAAAAAAATTATTTTCTACAGGTAAGAGGGAATGCGAGAAAGGGTGGAGGGCACCTAAGATTTTTTTTTCAACTAACAGCTAGGTGGGAGTATAATCAGGGGGCAGGGGAAAGCCAGAGAGCACCTTGTCTTGCTAGGAAGGTGGTTTGATACTTTTTGAAATCAGCCAAGTTGACACTACCTTGATGAACTGGTAAGCGAAGCTTCTTAATGGATATTCTCGCCCTTTTCTTCTGCCAAAGGAAATTTGTTAATAACTTGTTAATAACACGGTCCCTTACAGCGGGCTAAGTCCACTTAATGTCCGGATCCGATGAATCCCTTACCAGTTCCAGACTCCAGAATACCCTCAGAGCCGATGTTTGAGTGGGAGTACTGCTTTTCAGGCGGTCCAGTGCATGTTCGCCTCATCTGCGATCTCCGTGGAGTGAGTATTCCCTGCCGCCTTCCAGCAAAATGGCAGCCATCGCAGCACAGCATCGGTGATCGGTTCGGGGGTTGAAGCGCTCTACTTGTTTGGTCCCCTGGAGAGCCCTGCATTCCATCTGTGGACTGTTGGACAATGTTTTCCTCCTCATCTTGAGAAGTAAGATGTTTAGCTATGCTTTTGTGGAGGCCCTTGACCGCTGCTAATATCGGCATGCCTGACCTAATAATGGCGTCCATATGCAAGTCTCTTTATGCAGCCTGAGTGGATTTGAATGGTCACAACCTGGTTTTCCTCATGCAGTCAGGGGAATATTTACCATCATACAGCCTCCCAACTTCATGTGGATTAAGTGGGACTAAGTGGCTGCCATTGTTGTGCCGTAGTTGTGCTTTCCTGGGCTCCGCCTGACCTCAAAATGGCGCCCAAACTTGAGGCAACCTGATCGGTGCTTCTCGCTCTTTGCTCATATACATACACACCCTGTGAGATAAGGGTGCTTTCTCTGTAACCACACCACTGGTGCTCTCTGCCATCGGTACACACCTGCTCAGTACTCTGGAGTGCTTTAAAATACTGCATCCTACTGTTCCCAATTACACTGGCCCTGGCACTGGCACTCTGAATTGGCACTCTGAATTCCGCTAACAACAAGTCTATCACAAAATAATATTGGCAGTCTGTACTTCTCCAAACAGGCCAATAACCTGTATGCTGTGCCGTTGGTATCAAGAACTATTACATTAACCAAAACTCGCTGCTCCTCCGAGTCGCCTTTTCAGATTTCTCTCAGCAAAAATCATGGCGGACAAAGAGACCAAGCAAAACAACAAACGCACCAAACCCGAACCACTGTTGCCTAATTCCCCGGTTAAAGGAAAGTCTGATATTAACAATACTATGGACATGATCCATAAAAAATTAGCTGAAGTGCACAACCTCGCAAAGTCCACCAAATCCAATACAGACATGATGCAACAAGAATTATCCACGATTAGATCTGGCATAAAGAACATCAATGCCAGAGCAGCGGAGGCAGGATCTCGTATCAGCTCCCTCGAACAGAAATCCACCTCTTCAGCTAGAGACATAAACAAGCTTCTGTCCACTTCTAAATCCCTTCAGAGACAGGTATCCGAGCTGGAAGACAGGAACCACAGAGGGAACCTGTGCATCTTTGGCCTGCCGGAAGGTTCGGAGGATTCAGCAGACTCTTGCATCAGTTTCCTGGAAAGATGGATTCCACAAATTACTGGCCTCTCTTTTAAAAAGGAGTTTGAGCTGGAAAGAGCACATTGTGCTCCCTCGTTCAAGCCTTCGAACAAACAACAAGCTCATCACATTGTTTGTCGTCCGCTGCGATATCAACACACAGAACTAATCCTCAACTATGTTCGCAAGAACTTTATAAGGATATAGTAACCAGTTAACAGCAACAGGCGCACTGCAATAAGTATAGAGAAAGTAAATAGAATGCGTATCGCACACGGTGTTCAAGGACAAGGGTTGGTTACCATACAACCCAATTGGGCTCCTCAACAGAAGGGCACTTTAATCTAAAAAGTCTGAGCACTCAAAAAGTAAATTTACATCAATGTCCAAGAGGAGCAGAATGGTTGGAGTACATACATTACGAGGGAGATATATAGACAATGTGTTGTTGATTTGGATGGGTACTGTGCATCAACTTCAACAATGGCTGTAATTTATCCTTTACACAGCAACATAGTCAAAAAAGCATTGTTTTCTTGGATGTGGAGTTATACATTAATGACAATAAGATCTGCAGTCGTATGTACAGAAAGGAGACTGCATATAATGCCTTATTACATGCATCGAGTAGTCATCCAAAATCTCAGATTAATGCAATCCCATACGGGGAGATGGTCAGAGCATGCAGAAACTGTAGTGAAGACGTTGATTTAAATAGAACCCTTATGGACATGGAAACGAGATTCAAAAACAGGGGCTACCAAACACACGTAATTAGTCAAGCCTCCAACCGTGCACGACACCTGATGAGGGAAGATACATTGAAATCCAGGAAGAAAAATAAGGCTGTTGTCTCTAAACAAGTGAGATTGATTACCAACCATCAACCTAATATGGACAAACTCTTTTCTATCCTTCGAAAATACTGGCACGTACTGACTTCAGATAAATCGCTTGTCCCATTTCTTAGTTCACATCCTAGTGTGACATTTAGGAGAGGTTTCACACTTGCCAACCTGATTAGCCTAAGTTACCCTCAACCATTAAAGCGGGGCAATTGGTTACTTGATCAAAGTAAGGGTTTCCACAAGTGTGGGTATTGCAATGTTTGCAGGTGGGCTAAGGACAAGATGACAAGTTTCAGTTATAACAATACAGGGGTTTACACTATCCCAATGCATATAAATTGTGATACTAGATTTGTTGTGTAGGTGATATTTTGCACATGTAAGAAAATTTATGTAGGGAGCACAATAAGACCATTGAAAATACGTATTGCTGAATATTTTAGAGCATTGAAAACTAATGACTCAAAGTAACCTACTGTGATTCATGTGAATGAAATGTCATCTCAAATAAAGGTTCATAAAATGAGTTTCCATGGTATTGATCATGCAATAAGTGATGTCAGGGGTGGTAACAGAGAATTGAAACTTAGACGTTGTGAAGCCTCGTGGATTATGAAACTTCGGGCGGTGGAATTAGGGCTCAATATCGATAATGAAATGCAATGTTTTTTAGGAGACTAATATGATGGTATTCATGATTTCTGGATTATGTCCTTGACTATTATCAATGTTTTTCCATTTGGATGTGGGTGATTGAATTATGTGTTATAATGAAATATAATGTCTTTTCCATACTTGTTCTTCACTGTTTAGCACACTTATTATGGTGCTGTTTCCTTATGGCGATCCTATTCCTTTCTTATTTTCCTCCTTTTTCTCATAACAAATTTCTTGATTATCTTATGACTTTTTCTTCCACCTCTGTTACATGAGTTTAAATACTGGACACCTAGAATGGTGCGTTTGGGTCCCGATAATTAAGATATGGGTATGGTTAACTTCTTACCGTGGATGGATCACATGGGTGATTGATGGCCATATTTATATTCTACTTAGATTTCTAAGGATATTTTGATGTTACCACTCTGAGATGGTCTTTTCATATGACCTAGATACTCTTTTTCACTTTCAACTTTGTACTTAGACTTTTATTCTGACACGGAATTCTGGTATTGGGTTTCTTGTTATATACAATTATGACGGAATCATAGTTTTTGTATTTTTGTATGTCCTTTTAATTATGTTGCTTATTCAGTCGAACGTAGTGATTTTCTGCAGGTTAAAACTTTTGGTGACTTATCACTAACCCTGGGCAAAGCACTAAGCTACGCTCGCGTAGTTTGCGAAGTTTGCGCTACTTCGCACAACGCAAATTGCACGTAGCACAGTGCAAACACGCGTAGCGTAGTGCAGCGGTCATTGTTTGCTTGCTCGCGGTCCTCAACGTCAAGTTGGCGACCGCGAGCAAGCAAAATGACATCCCGGCGAGACTTTTTCCTCGTTCGCGATCAGCAACATCAAGTTGCCGATCGCGAGCGTGGAAAATAAACCTTCCGGCGAGATTCTCAACGTGGGGAGGTCAGGTTTCTCATTGCGAGTGGTCGCATATGCTCGCGACCGCTCGCGATGAGAAACTACCAGTCCGCGTTGAGAAAGCTGCCGCTCGAGTAAAAATCTACTCGAGCGGCAGTAAAAGACAGCAAGCACTGTGCAAGATGCCGTTTTCAATGATTGCACAGTGCGGACAAGCATCCGGCACTGTGCAATCATTGCGAACAGTGCACTACGCAGTTCGCGTAGTGCTACGCGTAGCTCACGTAGTGCGAACTGCACTTTGCGTAGCTTTGCGTAGCGCTACTTCGCGAACTACGCCCAGGCTTACTTATCACCTTTCCAAGATGGCCGCCGATATTACGATTAATGGATTGTTTAACACTGACTTGTTTTTAGTATGACGGTACTTCCCCTTCTCCTTCGTTTACTTTTAGGATGGATAGATATTTCTAAATTAGAAGGTATGGTATGCGGAACAAATTAGATGATCTAGGTATGTTTCACAACTCACTTTTGGCATGATCACACCTACCAATGTTAGATGATTATTTTGCCAGGGGATTATTTTTTCCCTTATTATAATTATGGGACAGATGGACATTTCATACTGGGGTTGTCCGACCTGTGGAAAATATTTGAAAACAATTGACGATATGAGCTACGTTTGCCTATACTGCATGCCAAATGAGTTACTTTTACTACTTAAAGATGGCCGCCACACTTGGGAATGAACAACTCGTGTCTGGATTCAAATGTGTATAAATACGGTTCTCCAACATGGCGCTGATGGTCCACGCCGACTTTACATTGAATGGGAGTACTCTCCTGATCGTGTTTATTCTATTTTTCACTTCGCCAATTCTCTGGGTTTTTTAACAAACTTGGATTCAGGTATGAGGGAATTAGCCTGTTTACTATATATCGCATGTATACTGTCTCTGAGTTGGTTACGAGGTTCGAGTGTAGTCATTACAATTATATTAGTATGCTAAATTATTGTATTAGAAGGACGGGATAAGATGAAGGAAATGGTTGCTTTTAAAATTGGTTCCTGGGCCCACGCAGACATATTTTGGTGTTTTAATATACTGTTTATATGTATTCATGAATGGCAGGACTTGAGACTAGAGTTGAGAATTAACAGGACTTAATATTTTTGTCCAGGCACGGTACTGCTTATGGTGCCGATACACATGGGACTTCGATTATGGATATTACTTTTACTATACCAAGTATAGTTACATACTTCCCTACTAACAAGGTAGGTTTACTTTTGGATGTCCTCTGGTTTCAAGGATACTAGTTAAACCTTATATTTCTTCCCATTTAGGTTTTACTTTACGTGCTCTCACTGTTTTTTTTTCGACAATGTTTAGCGGCTTTGTCTCGTCTAAACTTGTGAATTTTCATGCAGTTAAGGTATTTGCGAATATACTACTACTGGGGTGTGAATTTAACACACATTGGAAGGTGTGTTGGTTTGGTTTTTGGCTCTTGTATTCTCCTTCTGGTGTTCTTGCTGCTTATCACTACTATCCAGTGCACTTTGTAAACACATTTGTATCTAAATTGTTATATTTATTATTGAATTCCGGGAGTTGGACACCTTGGTGGGTGAAGGTTTGTGTCTCTCTTTGTTCTGTTTTACTGTGATTTGATTAATTTTATTTGTTGGTTTCCAGCCCCGATGAAGTCATGGTATTATCTACCCAATGACTAAACACGTGTTGGCTGATCTCTTTGTGATGAATATATCACACCATTGATGTTGGAAACTTTCATGGATTGTATCAAAATCTAACCGGATGTGAAGAGCTTTTGTGACTGTACTCTCATGGACTCATAATGGAATAAAGGTGGACTCACTACTATCTACCTTGTTTAGACATTGATGTAAATGTACTTTTTGAGTACTCAGACTTTCCTTTGTATGTTCGTAAGAACAACCATATACTATGGAATGGTAAAAAATCTTCATCTCACAAGACTACTCCAAGCCCACGGTTGAGATCAGGAAAGGCTTCTTAGCTCTACGCCCCAGGCTGAAAAACTCCAACATACAATTCTCGTTCATCGCTTCGGCTAAATTCAAAATTCTGGTGGATGGAAGACACCATACCTTCAATGACCATAGAGAACTACAAGTCTTCTTAGATGATAGTGCAGGCACCTCAATGGACACTCACCCAGCACCTCTACCCTGTCTAAGTGTTGTTACAAACAGCATTTGCTGAGATCATCTATATCCTTTTGATCCTAGTTTCATGACTGACGTGATCCAGCGGTATACTAACAACAGATACTCTACTACCATATACTCACCTGGGCCCATCAACACTTACACAAATCCAAGTAGACCGCTGGGTTTAGTTTATATTTTCCTTATTTAGGATTAGTTATTTCTTATTCCTAACTAACCTTTCACTGATCAAAAAGTTCTTTCCTCTAGTCAATGGACCATTAGTTGAACTAGTTGATGGTGATAATTAACATAACTTATTAACTATTCTTTAATTAAAGAAAATAACCACAGACTCGGGAAGTTTTAAAATCTTTATCTAAATTAAATGAATGTGAACCATCTCAAATTACAGTACAAACACCCTCATTCGTAAGATTGCAAATCCGATCAAATTTTCATTAAGAAAATATTTCAGACCCATACAATAACTATGCACCGAAAGGAGAGGACAGAGAGAAAAGATCATCTACAAATACCATGAATTTATAGTTACCAAGGATGGTGTGAAGACCAAACCCTCTGGCCAAAGGGCTGGTACGGGTCCCCCGGGATAGATCAGGAGACAAAGACTTCAGGCCAGGAATCAGGACAGGATACTTAACCTCTCTAAAATACCGACGGCTGCGTAGCACCCCTCTCTGACACTCTCTTCCTCCTCGAGTTTCTTCCGTGATCTTCTTGTCTAACCCAATTAAGTAAAGATAGATGGTTCTGCATTCGATGTCTTCATCAGCATCTCACAGCGTCTCTTTCAGCATCAGCACCACCCACAGCACCGACAGCATCCCGAGATCTCGACTTCCAGCATCGACGTCTAACTAACTAACTAAAGCTACCTCAGTTATACCTTTCATTTACCATGTACCACCCACTAAAGTTTCAATATCGCAAAAATACGAAATCTAATTGGTCAGGTAAGAGGGGATGATCATCACACCATGCTTACATATTACTTTTTTCATTGAACTATTGTTCGTAAAACCCATCCCCTTAAACTTTATTCTTTTCTTCCGTTCCCATACATGTCCAAACTTTATTAGATGCAATTATTTCAATATCATGAATACAAGTCTTCTTGCGTGAACTCTTCACCCTCTGTTCACAGGGCACGTCATTCTCGTCCTTGGACGGCTGTCAAAAAACTTGGTCATTCTTCCGGGTTAACTCTCGTGTAGGCATGCGCAAACTTGAATCAGTCGGCTCAATTCAGACAAACGTGAAAGGCCCAAATGCGCACTAATAATAAAGTCAAAAGAAGAAATGTTACTTTCACAAATAAATGGTTTCACTGTATACCACCCGTCTCTACTCTAACCCTCTTTACTTATTAATACTTTCCCCGCATTAGCATTAGTAAAATAGCTGGTTTTCATTTCGGCTAAGCAGATGCCATGCACGTGAGTCTTCAAGACTCCATTTTATTGCCTTCTGCACATGCGCTAGAATTTCCCTCCAAGCGTTAGTACCGTCATACTGCGTAGATGCAGTTGACGCATGCGCAGTAAAGATTTCCCAGTTAAAGCTGGATTAGTCCGTTTTCATTGTTATTTATATTAGTACACACATACGCAAGCTTCGCTAACACGCGTGTTTCTGTAGTGTGTGTTATTATTTACAAGACGTTGTTAGTAATTCGTTAGTGAGTTAAACGAGAGGATTGCTTCCGAGCAAGTCTCTTTACGAGTCCTTGCTCCATCAATCCCTCTCTGCTGGCATTTTAAGCCATCACAAAATTACCCATCCCATCCCAGATGCCAACTTTAGCACATCTCAATTTTCTACTTCTTTTCTCATTCTTCCATTTGTTACTTCTTTTCCTTCTAAATCTTTCATCTTCTTATATATCTTTCCTTTCATTTCTTCTAGTTGTATCTCCTCATATTCTCTTTTTCGTCTCTTTCCTTTTCGCTCTCCTTCTAAATGTATTCTTCCTTTCCCTCTATTTTTGCAACATTTATATGTAATCATTAATATCATTACTATTGTTATTATCACAACTAATGGTAATATTATTTAACCTAGAAAACGTTTCCCAAAATTAGTAAACCATTTCCCTATTGATGTTATGCTCTTTGTTAGTTTTCCCCACACACTGTCAACCTCCAGTTGGGTCAAGTCTTTATGCATTCTTGTAATGTTTTCAATATATCCTTTACTTTCTCTGCTCTTGTCCGGAATATAAGTGCAGCAATGTTGAATTTTCAACATACCACAGACTCCACCTTCTTTTGCTAATAAAATATCAAGAGCAAGACGGTTTTGTAAAACCATAGACCTGATTGCAACCATCTCTGTGTTAATCATCAAAAATCCTCCTGCAGTGTCTGTAGAAAGACGATCAACTATGGTTGATAATTTACAAATTTTCTGCGAATTTAGAATGACTCCAACTGAGGGTATCAATGCACTAAATATATCTCCTACTATTTCAGAAAAACTAGCTCTTCTTCTTCGTGTTAGTTCATTAGATTTTCCATTGATTCCATTGATTCTGTCCACATGATATATTTTTGGGAAAACTATTCCAAAATAACAGCTCCCGTACCATCTTGCAGGTAACCTATAATAGGCATTGTTCCCGCAGACATAATAAACTCCTGGAAATACAGGATCAGTTCCCCCTTTTAATCCCCACCCTCCTAAAATTAGGAAGTTGTGTTCACACTCACTGGAACCAATGTAGTTATTATTATAATCTGTCTTTAATCTGTGGAGGCAGAATTTTCCCCTTTTCACAAAATCCAGGGACATCGCAGCATGAGCTTTGCCGTTTGCATAGATTCCCTCTTTCCCAGCCCATGGAGGTACATGGGTTTTCTGTTCAGCAGCTTTCTTTATTAAATCCTGTCTCCTTTCTTCTACTAAATTCAAAAACTCTTTTTCTTCTTCACGTAAGGTAGAAGTTAAATTATTTTCGTGTGCCTGAACTATATCTATTGAACTCATTGTTAAAAAGAATTCACCCATAAACTGTGCATTCCTACTACTAGCTTCTGGATTCATTTTCTCTCTAATAGGCAATTCTGAAAATACTACATCTAGATTTGAATAAAAATACTGAAGTCTCCCTGTAGCATAAAATAGACTTGATAAAATACTACATGACACACCATATGTTAGAGGTATATGGTGATATGTCACCCCTTCTGATACAGATGAGGGTAACTTCATACAAACATAGCAATTATTAATCTCCATTGTATTAACATACTGAAATAACAATTTAGTAAACACATTTGAAGACATATTATAATCTGACTCATTATGATAATTTGCCTCATCTTCTACCCCTATTTCTATTTTAGTTTCCTTTATTCTATCTACCTTTTCATTAGTAATGGTATTATTTTTGTCACTTGTTTCCATTAATAAAGGTACTCCTACTGTTAGGAATAACCATACTAATACTACCAATAAAATACTACAAAAACAAAATCTAAAACATTTTCTTTTTAAACCTCGTTTTGGTCTTTCGGTGACTTCAACTTCTGCCATTTCAATCTGAGAAATTTCTTCCCTCTTTTTCTTTCTTTTGTCTGTTAAATTTTCTTTTCTTTTTATTTTAAGGAGGTCTCAATTTGCTTTCATCAATCTGTGCAACATGAACCCTTTCTGTTTCTTCACTTAAACCTAAGTTTTCAAATTCTTCGAGTATAACGTAAGTCCACTCAGGGGCCTTGTATTTTCTGTTTAAATTTCTCAGTCTTGGGCTTCTTCGAGTAAGTTTCACTAAAGTTTGCTTAGATTGTGTTTGACTCGTGACTTCATTTACTTGTTCTGGTTTCTTTTCTGATTTTCTCAAATAACACTTTAATTTCTTCACTCCTACCGGCCAATTGTCTCCTTTTCTAACTCTTTTGACCTGAACTGCACTTTCACCTTCTCTATCTCCTTCTAGAATCCTTTTATTTTCACTTAATCTATGCCCAATCTGTCCTTGTTCTCTATTTTCTGTGCTTGGACCTTCCTCTACTTGCACCTGTCCAGGTCTTATTATAATTTGTTCTTCTTCTGCCTGAACTCGTTCTTCTAGATCTACCTGATCCTGTTCAGGTCTTATTTCAGATTGTCCTTCTTCTGCTTGAACTTGTTCTTCTAATTCTGACTCTCCCTCCTCAGGTTCCTGATTGTCTTTGTTTATTTCGACCTGAGTGTGTTCTTCTTTCCCTGTCCTTCCCTGTCTACCTTCCTGCCTTTTCAGTTTTGTTATTCTTCTTGTTTCTATATAATAAACAACTTAGACGGTCCACAGTGAAATGGCTGTTCAACACTGTAGTGTCTGGCACCACAAGGGTTTGTTGAAAGCTGTGAAATTGAAGAGTCTAGAGTGATAGATTTTGAAAGACAACTATATGATGAACAGCCAAGTACAAGTCAGGAAGATTGGATACCAATAATTGAAATACCTGATGATGCTGTCGAAACAAGAAGAATTTAAGACACCAAAGGAGAGAGTTAGGACAGATTAGGGGCCATCCTTGTCCCCAGGTAAATATATAATAAACAACTTAGACGGTCCACAGTGAAATGGCTGGTCAACACTGTAGTGTCTGGCACCACAAGGGTTTGTTAAAAAAACCCTCACACACCAACCTAGTTGGTGTCATGCTTCATCATCGGGTTCCCAGCTAAGTAGCCGAATGCTGCTCAGCTGTGCTGCGACACCTGATTACAGTGGAGCTGGTTTTTGATGTTGTGTGAACGTGATGAAGTGGTGTGGTTTAAAAATACCTCTGGGAAACTCACTGATACTTACTTTATTCCTGGTGGCCCAGGGTATGTTAAAAAATTATGAGTGGATAATATTATAAGACTAGTGATTGCGTCTTGATTATCCTTGGTCTACATGTTTCAGCTCTCTCAAAAAAATTAAAGGAGCTTTCTTCAGGACCTCTCTACGATAAATAAAGGTGAAAGTGAAAAAAGTGAGTGGTAAAAATTATTTTAACCATGTGTTAACGCATTTTTTGCACACTCGCTAAGGTGTGCATTAAATGCTTTGTGGACTGACCATAAATTTGGGTCCACTGTTGTGCGTGTGCCTGTGGAGAAAAATGGGACAAGACGATACAATACAACACACAACATTTAAAATATGCAGTTTGTAATTCATTGTGGATTTTTACCAAGTTCATTCTGTTATCAACATCGTGGTTACAGAAACATTCAGTGTCAGCTATACGTGTGACGCCTTTCATACGTATGTCATACATACAACATTGGCATGCTTGTGTCCGATTTGGTGAGCATGCCATGATCAGCTCTTTAATTAAATAATGCGCTGCGTGGGGTGTCAGCTGTCTAGTTAATTACATGATAGTCACCCCTAACGGCGGTCACGAAACAGCGTGGAGCCGGCTGAAATGTGCTGAGCGCGTGCAGGATTACCAATAGATTTCGTGATAATCTCAGTCCATGGGCTATTCAATGCCATTAGTGTAATTGCCCGTAAATAAGTCACATTTTGATAATTACATTATTTACGCTAAATTCTTTGCCGATCTGTTCCCGGGATGGGTGAGCCCCTATTGTCACACACTGAGGGAGATTCGAAATAAAAATAAAGATGAAAAGGGAGAGGTAAATTTCGAAATTATATCGAGTTACTGATGGCGTACAGAAACAGAGTGACGTGTTAGGATCATCTCTGTGTGTAAAAAGGAAAGATCTTACTTCGTCAAGGCGCTCGACCGCATTGCCACCTACTCCGGGCTCCTCAGGAACAGGATGTGTTCCGGGGCCGGGACCGGGGTTGTGTATTTGTATTTGTTCAGGCGCGGGAGAACTTCCTGGTGTCAGCGTGACACGTCAGGGCGTTTCTCGCATATGTCATCAAAGAACTAGACCGCTTCCTGAAAAAACGTGGAATGTGTGGGGCGGTAGTTCTAATTATGCGTGTATGATCAAAAGGATCGCTTAGGTGTCTGGCATCTCTTAGAAGTAATAGCTTTTATGCACCAAGAGATTTGGAAAAACGGAAATGGTTAAAAAGTAATATTTTTGGTGCTTAGGCATAAAAACCAACAAAAAATTAGTCGGTATATTCTTCACTATTCTGTTATGTATGTAATGTGAAGGCATTGTCAGGTATGCACGAGCTACAACGTGTGCACCTTGTCAAAATTTCTGAGTATAAGGAATTATTTTATGAAAATAGTGGGAAAACTCAAGGGAATATTTTCTTTGCCACATTGGTATGGCCTGCAATAATCTCTTAAGATTGTCATGGAGAGAAACAGACTGACTAGTCCGTGTTTGCCAAGATAGCACCAGTTGGTATTTGTCAAATTTAGCACGAGCTGAACAGTGTGCATTTTGTAAGAGGCTTGGTCAATATAAACAGGACCTCTTATAAAATAGAAGAGTGTTGTAGGAATTTCCACTGGATTTTTCTTTACCATAATGGTATGGCCTGCAATAATCTGTTAAGATTATCATGAAGAGGCACAATTATGACTAGTTCGTGTTTGCCAAGATAGCACAGGTTGGTATTTGCCAAATTTAACACGAGCTATACGATATGCATTTTGCAACAGGCTTGGCCTGAAAAATAGAACCTCCTATAAAAATAGAAATAGAAGAGGATTTCTTATCTGCTCAGACTGTTCCAGGGTATATTGTCGTTCAAACCGTGGGTGTGAATGGACAAATGGTATATCCATCGCTGTTCCTTCTCCAGGAGTTGTTGTTGTACATTATTGCTGGTTGGTTCAAGTTGTTCCATCACGAACCATTCCATATCATTGGTTGTATGGCCCTTTTCCAGAAAGTGGTTTGTCATGCGTGTTGTGTTGCATCTGCACCGGATGTTGCTTCTGTGTTCACAGATACGTGTTTTTACTCTCCGGCTAGTCATGCCTATATACCGTAGCCCACAAGGACATGTGATGAGGTATATGGCATTGGTTGTGTTGCAGTTTGTGTGCTTGCGGATTTCCCACACTTTACCTGGTTCTAGGTTCAGTGTTTTAGTGGTCTTTGTCAGATGACACACACTGCACTCACCGCATGGGTAGTGTCCGGTTACTTTTGGGAGTCCCCACGCATTGTGTATGGTATTGATTTGTTTGATGTGTTGTTGAGGTCTAGTGTATACCAAGCTGTCCTTGAGACTTTTTCCTTTGCGATAAGAAAACAAGGGTTTCTCCCACTGTTGGTTACCGGTGTTAAGTATCTTCCAGTGTTTATGGATGATGTGGGATACTTGGTTGGAAACTGGATTGTAAGTGGTCACGCAAGTGAGGGGGATAGTTGGTTCTGCTCATGGTTTCTGTTCCAGTAGACTCTCTCTGTTTTGATTGCGTGCCCTTTTCTTTGCTTTGTCAGTGATCCTGTCCGGATAGCCACGTTGTTTTAATTTAGAAGATAGCATCTGTGCCTGTTCTTTAAACTCTTGCAGATTGCTGCAATTTCTGCGTAGCCTTAAGTATTGTCCGTAGGGTAGATTTTCCCTAAGTGTTCGCGGATGGAAACTAGTGTAATGAAGTAGTGAGTTCTTAGCCGTTTTTTTTAAATGGGTCTTGATCTCCAGTTTCCCATTGGCATGAGTGATGTCCAGGTCCAAGAACGTGACGTTCTTCCTACTTGTGGTATTGGTGAACTTCAAATTCGGGTCACATCCGTTAATCCAGGTAAAGAAATTCTCCAGTGACTCTTCTGAACCTTTCCAGATTAGGAAGACGTCATCGATATATCTTTTGTAGAACCGAATGTACGTCGACAAAGAAGTGTTGGGATGGAACAGACGTGTTTTTTCAAAGTTAAAAACATACAAGCCTGCCACGCTTGGGGCAAAGGTGCTGCCCATTGATGTTCCGTATGTTTGGAGGTACAATTGGCCTTCAAATTCGAAATAATTCTCTTTTAGTGCCAACTCGGCACATTTCAAAATGAATGATTTCGGTGTTGTGTAGTCCCAAGTGTCAGCATTGAGTGATGATTCCAGTACCCTCAAGGTGTCATCTTGTGGCAGACTGGTGTATAGGCTTTCTATATCCAGACTTACCAGAAAGGATGTATTTGGGTTGAATGTTATATCTCTGATCATTTCCTAAGAGTTCCTTTGTGTCTCTGAGATAGGTGGTGGTGGCCTGTACTATTGGTTGCAGAAAGAAGTCACAAAATTTTGAAAGTGGTTCAAGTACTGAACCAATACCCGATACAATGGGGCGTCCCGGTGGTGGCACTTTGTTTTTATGTATTTTCGGGGTGGTGTAAAAGTAAGGTACTTTTCCTGTGGTGGTAATAAGGAATTGTGCTTCTTTTTTACTGATGTGTCCTCTACTTTCTGCATCGTTCACCATTTCTTGAATAGTCGTCTTTAATCTGATTGTGGGATCCTCTTGTAGAGGTTGATAGTTGCGCCTGTCACTCGACAGCCGTAGGCATTCATTTTGGTACGCTTTTTTGTCCTGGAGGACTATCCCTCCCCCTTTGTCCGCTGGCTTGATTACTATTTTTTCATTGTTTTTGAGTGTGGAGAGAGCTTCAAATTCCTTTTTGTTGATGTTCTTGAATAACTTTTTTTCTTGGAGGATTTCTATATCTTTAAAGACCGCCTGCTCAAATGCTGCGATCTCGCATGGTATCGTACTAGGTGGTGGTATGAAACTGGATTTGATCTTGAAATCAGTGTCGCCTTGTTCATGTTGTTGTGTGTCAGTTATCGCCGGTTGATTTGCGAAAAATGCCTTTAATTTTCTAAAAAATTCTGCCATTTTGCAGTGAAGGCGAAACTTATCAAGACGGGCCGTGGGGACAAAACATAAACCCTTGTTGAGTAGGTCTGTTTCTGTCTGGGTCAGGACGTGTTCAGAGTAGTTGGTCACTAAGTCCTGCTGGAGCTCGTTCCTGCCTGTTGGTCCCTTGATTTGCTCCTGGTGTTGGCTCCTTGATTCTGATCGTCCTCCCAATGTACCTGGGGTTGTCTTCTTCATCTTCCTCGTCCTCTGCGGCCATTGCCTAAAAAAGGAAATCGCTGGGTCTGATTCATGAATGGATTCTGCATTGGGGCGAAGTGAGGGTTCCAGCCAAACATCATTTGTGGTGGCATCTGTGGAAACGCATGTGGAAACTGCATTTGGTTCCCCGCTGGTCCTTGTGGCCATGGTTGTTGCCAGTTGGTGGGTCTTCCTCTGCCTCTTTGTCGGTTACGGTAACTTCCAGTGCTAGAACCACTGACACCAGGAAGTTCTCCCGCGCCTGAACAAATACAAATACACAACCCCGGTCCCAGAACACATCCTGTTCCTGAGGAGCCCGGAGTAGGTGGCAATGCGGTCGAGCGCCTTGACGAAGTAAGATCTTTCCTTTTTACACACAGAGATGACTCTAACACGTCACTCTGTTTCTGTACGCCATCAGTAACTCGATATAATTTCGAAACTTACCTCTCCCTTTTTATCTTTATTTTTATTTCGAATCTCCCTCAGTGTGTGACAATAGGGGCTCACCCCTCCCAAGAACAGATCGGCAATGATTTTAGCGTAAATAACGTAATTATCAAAATGTGACTTATTTACGGGCAATTACACTAATGGCATTGAATAGCCCATGGACTGAGATTATCACGAAATCGATTGGTAATCCTGCACGCGCTCAGCACATTTCAGCTGGCTCCACGCGGTTTGTGACCGCCGTTAGGGGTGACTATCACATAATTAACTAGACAGCTGACACCCCACGCAGCGCATTATTTAATTAAAGAGCTGATCATGGCATGGTCACCAAATCGGACACAAGCATGCCAATGTTGTATGTATGACATACGTATGAAAGGCGTCACACGTATAGCTGACACTGAATGTTTCTGTAACCACGATGTTGATAACAGAATGAACTTGGTAAAAATCCACAAATGAATTACAAACTGCATATTTTAAATGTTGTGTGTTGTATTGTATCGTCTTGTCCCATTTTTCTCCACAGGCACACGCACAACAGTGGACCCAAATTTATGGTCAGTCCACAAAGCATATAATGCACACCTTAGCGAGTGTGCAAAAAATGCGTTAACACGTGGTTAAAATAATTTTTGCCACTCACTTTTTTCACTTTCTCCCCAAGGACCTCAAGAACTTCCGGCCCATCTCCCTGCTCCCGTTCCCGGCAAAGGTCATCGAGAAGACCGTCAACGAACAACTGACCCGCTACCTCGAGGAGAACAACATCCTGGACCCTTCCCAGTCCGGGTTCCGCAGCAACCACAGCACCGAGACTGCCCTCATCGCCGCCACCGATGACATCAAGTCCCTGCTGGACAACGGAGAAAGCGGCGGCCCTCATCCTCCTGGACCTGTCAGCCGCCTTCGACACGGTCTGCCACCACACACTACGAACACGCCTCCACAATGCCGGGATCCAAGAGAAGGCCCTGGACTGGACCACCTCCTTCGTCTCCGGCAGAACACAGAGCGTCCGCCTTCCCCCCTTCCGCTCCGAAGCCACCGAGATCATCTGCGGCGTACCCCAGGGCTCTTCCCTCAGCCCAACTCTGTTTAACATCTACATGGCACCGCTCGCACACGTCGCCCATCGGCACGACCTCAACATCATCTCCTACGCCGATGACACCCAGCTGATCCTCTCCCTCACCAAGGACCCCCACACCGCCAAAACCAACCTTCACGAAGGAATGAAGGCCGTCGCTGAATGGATGAGGAACAGCCGACTGAAGCTGAACTTGGACAAGACGGAGGTCCTCATCCTCAGATTCACCCCTTCGGCCTGGGACGACTCCTGGTGGCCGACCGCACTGGGAACCGCCCCAACACCCACCGACCACGCACGTAACCTAGGGGTCATCCTCGACTCCACCCTCTCCATGACTAAACAGGTCAACGCCGTCTCCTCCGCCTGCTTCAACACCCTCCGCATGCTCCGCAGGATCTAAAAGTGGATCCCTACTGAAACGAGAAGAACGGTCACCCAGGCCCTCGTCAGCAGCAGGTTGGACTACGGAAACGCCCTCTACGCAGGAGCCTCGGCCAAACTCCTGAGACGGCTCCAATGCATCCAGAACGCCTCTGCACGCCTGATCCTCGACATCCCTCGCCGCAGCCACATCACACCCCACCTGAGAGACCTGCACTGGCTCCCAGTCAACAAGAGGATAACCTTCAAGCTCCTCACCCACGCACACAAGGCACTCCACAACACCGGACCAACGTACCTCAACAGACGACTCAGCTTCTACACCCCCACCCGCCAGCTCCGCTCCGCCGACCTCGCCCTTGCCACAGTCCCCCGCTTCCGAAGAGCGACCTCCGGTGGCAGATCGTTCTCCCACCTCACCGCCAAGACCTGGAACTCCCTCCCCATCCACCTACGGCAGACCCAAGACCTGCTGACCTTCAGAAAACTCCTCAAGACCTGGCTTTTCGAGCAGTAGCAGCATTCCCCACCCCAGCGCCTTGAGACCCTCACGGGTGAGTAGTGCGCTTTACAAATGATATGATTGATTGATTGATTGATTGATCGTAGAGAGGTCCTGAAGAAAGCTCCTTTAATTTGTTTGAGAGAGCTGAAACATGTAGACCAAGGATAATCAAGACGCAATCACTAGTCTTATAATATTATCCACTCATAATTTTTTAAACATACCCTGGGCCACCAGGAATAAAGTAAGTATCAGTGAGTTTCCCAGAGGTATTTTTAAACCACACCACTTCATCACGTTCACACAACATCAAAAACCAGCTCCACTGTAATCAGGTGTCGCAGCACAGCTGAGTAGCATTCGGCTACTTAGCTGGGAACCCGATGATGAAGCATGACACCAACTAGGTTGGTGTTTGAGGGTTTTTTTAACAAGCCCTTGTGGTGCCAGACACTACAGTGTTGACCAGCCATTTCACTGTGGACCGTCTAAGTTGTTTATTATATATTTACCTGGGGACAAGGATGGCCCCCAATCTGTCCTAACTCTCTCCTTTGGTGTCTTAAATTCTTCTTGTTTCGACAGCATCATCAGGTATTTCAATTATTGGTATCCAATCTTCCTGAGTTGTACTTGGCTGTTCATCATATAGTTGTCTTTCAAAATCTATCACTCTAGACTCTTCAATTTCACAGCTTTCAACTTCTGACGTTTCAGCCTGCTCAGTCAGTGGTTGTTCTTGTTGTTCTGATGGGCTCGGTACTCTTCTGGTATGACTAGCATGAATCCAATTGGGCAAACCTGCACACTTCACCGCTGTGGTAGTGACTAGTATGACTTGACGCGGTTTATCCCACCTTGGTGCTAGACACGACTTCCTTGCGTGTTTCTTCACTAACACCCAATCTCCAGGATTCAAATCATGTGCTTGGTCTGGCTGTCTTTCTACTGCGTCTTCTCCAACCAGGTGAGAGACAGAATGCACCATTTCAGCCAATCCTTTGCAATAGTCCAATACCAGATCATCAGTCATACTCCTTAATTTGTTTCCAGGAATAAATGCTTGTCTCATTGCCGTTCCCATGAGAACCTCATGAGGACTCATTCCTGTCTTTCTGTCAGGAATACTTCTGAGACCTATCAGTACAAGAGGTAATGCATCTGGCCATTTCAGCATCGTGGATGCACACACTTTCCCTAATCTTGACTTGATTTTGCCATTTAGCTGTTTGACTGTTCCAGAAGCCTCTGGACGATAAGCACAGTGCAGTTTTTGTTCAATGTTAAATGCAGCACAGATTAATCGAATTATTTCATTATTAAAATGAGGTCCTCTCTCTGATTCCAAAGTGACTGGAAAACCAAAACGAGGAATCAATTCCCTCAACAGTAATTTAGCAACTGTAAGACTGTCATTTCTTTGGTGGGGTATGCCTCCACCCATCTTGAGAACATGCACACTATGACAAGTACATACTTTAGTCCATTAAAAGGAGGTAACTCAATGAAATCTAGCTGCAACCTGGTGAAGTGTCCTTCTGCCCTTCCAATCTTTCCCCAGCTAACCACTGTCTTCCTGCCTGGATTTTGTTGCTGACAGGTTAAGCATCTTTGGCAAAGGCTCTCTGCGACTACCCTGAACTTCGGATTATACCAACTCTGTCTGAATAATCTGATCATTGAATCTCTCCCTATGTGTGTTGCTCCATGATATACTCTTGCCATTTTAGAGAGCAAACAATCTGGCATGACTGGTCTTCCATCTAAGTACACCCATGCTTCATCTTCTGACCTTTTTGTACAGGCTGCTTTCATCCAAATTTCCTTTTCCTTTTCCTCAACTTCTTCTTGTAACTGTCTAATCTCATCCCATGTTTCTGGAATTGAGAAAAACATAAGTTGGCAGCTGGTTTCACCCGACTCAACTTTTCTGTTTATGGCCATTGTATTTTTCGCACATTATCGAGCAATTTGGTCAGCGTATCTATTGCCGGCTGCTACATAGTCATTTCCTGACTGATGTGCAGCGCATTTAACAACTGCTACTTCCTTTGGCAATTGTAATTCTTCCAGCAGATCTTTCACATTTTTACTGTTTCTTATAGGAGATCCTGAAGAAGTCAGAAATCCCCTCTGCATCCAGAGTTGGCCAAAATCGTGCACAACCCGAAACCATATTGACTGTCCGTAAATATGGTTATTCTCCAGTTTTTCCCAATTTTGCATGCCTTTGTTAAGGCCACCAATTCGGCTACTTATGCAGATTTGACTCCCGGTAAAGAGGATGCTTCAACTACCCCTGTTATCTTACATACAGCATATGCAGCACTTAATCCTCCTTCTTCTGTTCTCAGACAAGACACATCCACAAATATCTCATGATCAGCTTCTTTTAATGGGGTTTCTTTAATGTCAGGACGGGGCTTAGTACACAATTCAGTAACATCCAAACAATCATGATCAATTTCATCTCTTACTTCCTCATTGCACGGGTCTGGCAATAATGTGGCAGGGTTCATAACCGTACATCTTATCACTGTCACATTTTCTGCTCCCAAAATCACTCTTTCATACTTAGTCAGCCGACTAGGTGTGAGATGTTGTGTTCTTGTTCTTGTCAGAAGAATTTCAACTGAGTGTGGAACATAGACTTTTACAGAATGTCCCATCACTATTGACTCACTTTGCTCCAGACTCATACAAGTAGCAGCTACTGCTTTTAAGCAGTCAGGTAAAGCTGAAGCCACTGGATCCAATGTGGCAGAAAAATACGCCACTGGACGTCGGCTCAATCCATGTCTCTGTGTTAAAACTGAAAGTGCACAATTTTCTCTCTCACAGTAAAACAACGCAAATTCTTTTGAATAATCAGGCATGCCCAAAGCAGGAGCTTCGCATAAACAATTCTGCAATTTCACAAAGGCTTCCAAACATTCATCATTCCAATTAATTGGATCTTTAGCTCTCTTCCGTGTGAATTGTATAAATGGTTTTGCTAGCATAGAAAAACTGTTAATCCACTGCCTACAGTACCCAACCACTCCCAGGAACATTCTCATTTCTTTTTGCGTCTGAGGTAGTTGCATCTCCTTGATTATTTTTATTCTTTCCGGTGTCACTTTTCTTATTCCTCTTTCTATTTTATGCCCTAAATATTTAACTTCTTGTTGACAGAACTGTAATTTTTCCGGAGGCACTGTCATAAGGTTTCTGCACATACAGAGCTATGCACAGGATAATAGGACCTTGGAATATAGTGGTGAGCCAACTATAGACCTTAGCACCCAAAACCCCAACCCAACTAGCCTTAGCGTCCCATTAGCACTAATGTACCAATGATTAGACAACCTAGAACACGGTATCTCTCTCTCTCCAGGACTAGGCAAGAACACTCTTTCGTCACACTCGTACCTGTCCACAACATGCGTAAGAAGAGACACTGTATAGTTCAATATATTTATTTCAACTTACGTGCTCTAAGATACAGTACACGTGTCAGTACTAATAGCATAATACATATGAATAATATAATCAGCATAGTTACTACTCCATAGAATACGAACGGGGAAAGCATCTCATAAAGCAGTGGATATATGTCTAACTAACATTACCACCCTCCCCGTGCTGGAAGCCAGTTTATTATGATAATAGAAGACCTTTGGGCTTTGACTAGCGAACCCCCATACCTCAGTCTCTAGATGCAAAACTACATCAGCATACAATCACAGCTCTTCTCTCTGGAAAGTTCGTCTCCAAGTGCTCTCTAGGGCAGGCGACCACATTATTAAAAGCACACTATTTTCTCAATGGCAGCTGTACATGGTGTTATGTCTAGGTGCGAGGGACGGGCCAAATCAGTAGGAACCAGGGATTTGTTATTCGACCTTGTAACTGTTGTTCAGACTGAGCCCAAAAGGGAATAGGAGAAAAGGTGAGAAACAGAAAATGCAGACAGTTGTAAAATAACTTGGCAGTAGCAGAGGGCGACAGAACAACAGTTTAAGAGTAACGTGCGCAAAAGTCATCATGGCAGCCAGGCCTGCGCCAACGTAGCCAGGCAGGCCATGAGCCACAAGACACCCTCCCCTGGACAGTCCATCGAAAATGCAGACAGAGTTCCAAACACCTGAGCAGAAACGAGGCACTCCACCGACAGTGGACGGCAGATTAATCCAAAAACGTGGAAAAGCAGAAAAAGCTATACCGTCCAAGAGGACATCATTGGAATCGTCAAAAACGTAGACGCCATCCAGTCCAACAGATCAAAGCTGCATGAATGTTCCTCAGAGGATGGAGCATCTAGAAGCAATGCGGGACAGCTTACGTGATATTCAATATAACTTTGTTGTAGGAGATTCTGAGCAGCCGCCCAGATATCCCATTGTGCCAAAATCCCCAGTGCAGCCGCACGCATCATAAAGCCAGCAGCGGAACAGTCCCGTTCATGGGCCTCTAAGGGACCCACCAACTGGACAAAATCCGGAACAGACAATGACGAATTGGAGAGGCAATAATCCATGGTCCATGTGAACGGACAGCGGATGCAAGACATCACAGGTTGCACGCAAGTGAAATACGCAAAGCGAAAGGAAAGGGTGTAGGACACACTGATAGTTGCCAAGGGCAGAACATCGAAGCCAACCAGAAATCGCTCACGGAGCAGTTGGAGGCGTTCGGGATCGAGAAGGGCCCAGTGGTGTGCAGCCATTGCGCAGAAAACAGACCAACAGCAAGACACCAGCCGCCAAAGCGAGGATTAATGGGAAGCCACCAAAGACGCTAGAAAAAATAGAATGTATGAATGCCGGTATCACACCGAAAATAGTTTGGAAGGTGGACACCAGGCCAGACCCCACAAGTTTAAAAAAGTGCACCAGACCCTCGGTGTTTGATGCATTAAAAATACGATGAATCAACTCCCCAAAATGTTGGGGAGGTCAGTGTTCAAAAGGGCCTGTATTTCACTGTGGGTACTAGCCACCTGGAGAATGAATGTCTCCCGGGCGGATGTGAGCATAACCTCCTTATTCAATAATAGGGCCTTTATTCTGCTCAACTTATTGAAATCTGCCTCCATGGTAGGAATGGAAGGCCAAATAGAGTTATCAACGATGTCGTGAGGGGAGGATAAAGCACATTCTTGCAGCAGACAACTCTGTGTGAGACCGTAACAATATACGGAATGCCAGCTTGTAGGCCACAACAGTCTTCATTATTTAAAAGCAAATAGCTACCGTTAGTAAGCAAAGTAAAAGTAGGAGAAATAGCAGGAGCAGGAATACCCTTTAGCACACATGCCAGATTCGGAACTGAAACACTACAAGCCCCGTGCAATTTAATATGTTTACAAATAAGCGAATGACCCACAGTTGAATCACAAGACTCCCTGTGAGAAACACTTCCTTGCCGTCTCTAAGGCATTTATACATGAAAGGCAAGGACCAAAGTTCATGCAGGAAAGCACTACCCAAAGGCTGGAAACGGCCCACAGGATAATGTTTCATACACGAGATAAATTCAAACAGGGAGAAAGGTAAAGCTATAACCCCATGAACTAGCCACACCGCAGAATCTAGTTCCGCTACAGAGAATGGTAAAGGATCCACTTTCTCGATATGTAACAAAGTGTAAGATGCATCTTTCATGGACATGAACTGCTGTTTGTCAGTCAAATTAAAAGGCAGAAAAAGGGCAGTGGTGTTTAACAAATTCCAAGGAACTTTACCTAACTTAAGGGTTTGCAAAGTTCAGGCAAACTGCATCACTGAACGCAATTGATTCTGACCATGATACAACATAGAGACATCATCTTGTACAATATCAACAACAGAGGATACAATATTCTCTAATGTGTAAACGCGGGAAGACAGGGGGGCTTATTTACAAGGCCCTTGCGCCACTTTTGCGTCATTTTTAACATGGGAAAAGTGACGCAAAAGTGGCGCAAGGGGCTTGTAAATCTGCCCCAGGGTATTTATACTATTGTCAACAACAGCAAGCACCTTTTCCAAATTTGCTTGGTCTATTTCCCGAAGGCGGGAAGCAGCTTCCATTTGTGACAGCTTCCAGAGTTCATTATACGCTTCATAAATGAATCTCTTCGGTCGGGGACCACGAGGTCCCAAGATAAAGTCAGATAAATCAATAGTGCCTGATAGGAGAGACAAATGTTTCTTAACAGAGTCTAAGGACGAATGTTGTAACCATTGTTTACATAATTTACCAACCGAATATGTGGTGACAGTACGAGTTGCAGTAAATCTTGGATCAGGCTTGTCCTGTATATAACCAGGAACGGTGCCATGGAAACGCAGCTGGCACGCATTCGATGATATGGGCCATGCCAACCAGGGTGACTGTATCAGTGCAGAAACGTTAAAAGAATTATTTTGGAACTGAGCCTGTAACTGTAAAAGGGACATATTAAATCGTAAACTGTCATTTGGCGAACTCGACAAGAATGGGATGGCTGGCGCGTTTAGTTGTTTAACGGAAGACAACCCCCAACACGTGGTCTGATAAATGGAAGCATTCAAAAACATAATTTGGGCTGGGATAAGGCAAGCGCGGTGCAACGCCTCAGTGCCTTGCACCTGCCATGGCTTCGAACCCCAGATTGATTTTAAATCTACTGTGTCTTTCCAATACTCATAACCACCCACCGCCAAGGCGCTCAAAAAGGAACCCGAATAAAGTAATTTGGTGTGGGTCAACATTATTTTTGAGTCAATGGGGTTTTCAATTTAAAATAATAGGACTCAGGGTTCGATCGATTGAAATCAGTAAAATAGGTGAATTTATTTCGAAGAGTCTGGGAGCTACCTGGTATGGGGTTTGGACAATGTTCCCATTGGGTGTAAGTAACAGGGCTACGTAGTGCACTCGGTTTGTGGAGAAAATGATTGCCCCAATGCTGGTAGCAGTACAAATCGGCATAATTCGCAGAATTCATATACAAATCCTCAGCATTAAAGGAAGCATAATATTTTAAATCAGCAAACAATGCTTCAACGGCATGCACATCCCAATCATCAGAATGAATATTACTTTTACTACATCACCCATCGAGACTCGAAGGACATTTGGTACATTAATAATTTCCGTCGGGCCATGGATTTGAAAGTTTACCGCATCCCATACGATGCCATCTGCAACTGGAAACGCTGAAATGTTCACAAATTTGTGGTCACGCTTCATGATGTGTGAAGAGGAATGTGGAGCCAAAGTCCCAGCCACACTGTTCACCGCAGAGCGTTCAGGTAAATAATGACCATTGATGAGTAGAAAAAACACTGTGACAAAGCCAATGGACATGAACAAAAAAACCAAGAAAAGTACCATCCAAATATATGTCCAAGGTGGAATCAAAAAATTGTCTCTAAACCAGGATACAAAAAGACTAAACTTGGACGGGGCCTTGGATGAGTTGGAATCCGAGTCAAAGGAATAACGTGTCGGGCTCAGTGGCGTTGTTGGTTGGTGTGCCACCGACTCTGTGGCGGGATAAGTATATTCGTCCTCATCAATGCAGGGTGATGCAGGGGGTTCAAATATATTGTCAGGCAAATCGACCATCTCCATGGTAACTTCAGTGACTGTTCGTGCAGGCGTGCCGCGGATCATGTCCGATAAATGGCAGGACAAGAGACCGCTGGTGTGACACTATTCAGGATCGGCCAGATATTGTAGCTTGACATTTTCCACTGAGATGTATCTGTTTTCCTTGCGACCGGGAAGCGGTGGTAAGATGACTGTACGTGTTCCCTTCAAGCCCAGGACTGGAACCGGTGCACGAAAAGAGGGGCCGAATTCTTTTTTGTTCTCCATCTTCTCTCGTACCAGGTCGCCAATCTTCGGAAGCCAGCCGGCAACCGGAATCTGCAGAGCAGGGTCTGTGGCTGAAGGCAAATGTGCAATTGCAAGTTTGTCTCGGGCTTCTTGTAAGTCCTGTAACATAGTAGAATGGTTATCTACATCAAACTTGGCGGATTGCGCCGCCATGTCCAGACCATCAAGGTCAGGCACAAACATTCGTATGCCAAAGAGCATTTCGTAAGGGGTCCGCCCACCCAGAGGCCTTCTAGGGAGATTATTAAGTGCACGCTGAACAGTATACAAGTGGGCCAGCCAGTTCCTGCCAGTACCTATAACTCTAGCTGTCAAGGATTGCTTTAAGTCACGGTTCATTCGTTCAACGATAGAGTTGCCCTCAGGCCTATACGGAGACGAAAATGTCACCCGCACCCCTAAGGAGCCCATTGCGTCCTTGTAAGCCTTAGAGGCAAACGCCGGACCTTGGTCAGAATGGAAGGTGCCGCATGCGAAAATTCCCACAAAGACTCGCAAATCCCTTATGACATTTCGAGCGTCAGCACTCCGTTGTGGCCAGACCCAGATGAACCGTGTGCACGAGTCCACTGCCACTAAGATATATTTATAGGCAGTGTCTGAAGAAAATGGACCGCAGTGATCCAAATAAACACACCCAAAGGGTCTGTTTGAAATTGCAAGCGAGGTCTGCGGTGGTCTTGTGACTGTTGAAGGCTTGATCTGTTGACAAACGTCACAGGAAAGCACATAAGTACGTGTATCTTTATATAAACCACGCCACCAGTAACGCTGCTGCAAAATGGAAATTGTCGCAGACACACCAGCATGTGCCGAAGCCATGCCTTCGTGTGCCGCTGCCATTAAGGAAAGTCTGCGGTCCGCGTTGGGGATCAGCCGATCACCAACGTCAGGTATGGTTACATAAGGAGCCTGATCGGGACCTATCTGGTAAGAATATTTAGAAGGAAACCTCTAGGGTAATTCATTCCTTCTTTTGTTGCAGCAATAGCTGCCAAGATATCAGTGTCTATTTTAGACATGGATCTAGTAACTGCTGCTACTGAACACGTGAGTACTGCTGATCTGGCAGCTTCATCCGCCAGACTGTTACCAACAGCGTGTGCGCCCACTCGCTGATGGCCTAGGGTGTGTACCACCTGTGTGAGTGGCAGACGTCTTTGTAATTCTGCCACTCTAACCCAAAGCATTTTATGCTTGATTGTGTTGCCTTTAGCGTCTCTATAGTCATTTTGCGACCAAAAGAACAGATTGTCATTGTATGATTGAACACAGTAGTAAGAATCGCACACAATTAAAGTGGTCACATCAGGATTTACGAACTCAAAAGCAAGCACCAATGCACGCAACTCGGCCAATTGTGCGGTACTATCCCCGAGTGTCTGTGTATGCACCACAGTGGATTTGAACTTTCCGTTCACAAACGTACCTGCGACAATAGCACATGCGGCTGAATAAGCATGCTTGGAACCCGTGGCCGGTTGTGCCGAACCATCGGTATAGATCACACAGTCGTAATCCTCAAGCGGCAATAAGGACAGAGGAGGAGGATGAACGAATTCATACTGTAAGAACTCCTGAGTCTGAAGTGAAGAATCGAATATAAAAGTGACATCCGGAGACGTCAAAGATGTTGCCCATTGAATCCAACGGGGGTGCAATGCTTTTGAGTTCGGTACACTTGCTTTGGTCACTGCCTCTAGAGCAGGATATGGTGTTACCACCAAAATGCGTTTTCCTTGTGCCAGGGCGCGCTCCTTCAGGATCGCCATTTGCACTGCTGTTAGCACTTTCTCCACAGATGAAAACCGCATTTCTGCAGAAGTGTACAGATGTGACTTGTATGCGATGGGTACTGTATCACCTTCATTAAAGGTTAAGTACGTGAAACCCACTGCCCCTGGAATGATTCTAATCACCAAGTTTGTATGGTTATCACGTGTCAAAAGGTATCTAGACTCAAGAAGGTCTGTTTGCAAAGACTGCAGAATGGAGGTATGCTCCGGAAGCCAGCAAGACTTCGAATAAGTAGGTTGTATCAAGGCATACAGTGGCTTAATACGCTGGGCGTATTCGGGAATATATGTACGTCCGAAGTTCAGAAAACCCAGCAAAGACTGAAGCTTCTTCAGATTAGTAGGAGGGCACAGAAGTGCACATTTCTCCCAAAAATGGGGGCTAAACCCTTACCTTCATTGTTGAGCTCATAGCCCAAGAACAGAACGGTAAATTCAGCAATATGAGATTTGGCAAAGTTAATTTTATATCCCTGAACCGCGAATTCAAGAATAATGCGGTCTACTCGGGTCAGATGCGGAAACAATTCGTCATCCGTCAGATAAATGTCATCCACATACGAACAGGCGTCTGGATCTATGCCGTCTAACAAAGAGACAACACGAGCGGCGAACACGCCCGGACTATTTTTGTAGCCCATAGGAAGACGCCTGAATTTGAACATTTTACCACCGGAAGTAAAAGCACACCATTGGCCACTTTCCGGGGCTAAGTTGTGCGTGTAGAATCCATTTGAAAGGTCAAGTGTCGTTTTATATTTTTTACGAACAAGACTGTCTACAAGCGCCGAACTATGGGTATTTTGCACCGCGAAGGTCCGGCAATGTGAGTTCAAATGCCGGTAATCCAATACTAAGCGGTACGATCCATCGGGTTTAGAAACCGCGAAAAGGGGATTGTTCATAGGTGATACACAGGGTTCAATTACTCCCTGATATTCCAACTGAGTCAGAATTTCGGAAACGTGGCCTTTGGCCTCACGTTTTATGGGATATTGGGGTTGTGGCTGCGGTAGTGACCGTAAAGGTATTTCATGGGGGAGAATCTTCATCCCAACCCACGTGATTGCGGAATAACGCCGGAGCCAGGGACACAGCCCACTCTGCTGCTAGAGCCTCCGCTTTGTCCTTTGGGACATGTCGAGAAAAGCTCGGAAGGATTACCTCCTCCCCTCTACGTGCAGCAAGAACGAATGGGGGTGGCCAATCCGCCTCTGCTAACAAAATGTCATATGAAGAGGTCAGATTTTCCCAAAAAATCCCTTTAATCACACGCTGTATATCACCTTCAATTTGGATGACAATATTAAACAGTCTGTCAGGGGGTGCCACTCTGGTGTCTGCTGTTTCAACAGTAATGAATGTTTCAGTTGCTGTCGCCTCCATATGAGGACGTAGCACCTCCCGCACTATGGTAACTTCCATGGCGCTGTCTAGGAGGGTTACTGCCCACGTCCAATTCAGGAGTCTCGTTCTCACCGTCTGTGGCATATTTCGCTGTTACAGCGGCAACTTTCTTCTTCTGAAATTGTGGTCGAAAACGTTGAGCATCTTCCTCTTTTCCTCTGACTTGTTGTCGAGGCTGGTCTCGTCCCTGTGGGGCCTCACGGGCCCTTCCTCTATCCTGGCGGTCTCCTCCACCTGCCTGTGACGAAGTCTGTGCCTGTAAAGAACGAGGAGAACGCGTATCAGGGATTTGAAACCTATCCGGTGACTTAATTCTCGCTCTATCGCGTAAATCATAAGTGCGTTCAGAAGAAACTGAAACCGGGGACGCGCCTCGCGACCCCGGCTTTTTCTGTTGCTTACCCTGTTTTTTCAGCCTCCAGCTCTTTTTAGTGAAGACTGGTTTCTCATCTTTCTCAGATTGAGATTTGGTTTGTTGCTGTTGTGGTTGCGACTGTGTTTGCTGTTTCGCAAAAGGCTTGTTACCCAGGCTGTTTCTACCAATAGTCTTGTAAGCCTGGGTAATAATTTTCGGTAATTCGCGAGGCTTGTCCAATTCTGGGACTAGAGCCAAAGCGTTAGCTATTTGAAAGTTCACTGCATCGCCCTTGACATTCGCAAGGATCAGCTCAGCTACTACTTCAAACACTCCCACCAGTCTCATCCCTAATTCCACGGCCGCTTCAGGGCCATGTTCGTCCTGTACTTTTTTAATTACAGAGGGGAGAACAGTCATGGAAGGAGTACCAAAACATTTAGAATATACTGCTGCGAATACCTTACCCCAGTTGTCACATGCTGTCAACTCGGGAATTAAGTCTTTTGGCAAACTAATCGTTAAAATACGATGTTTATCCACTGGAGTTGTATGTGGAAAAACTGCCTCCAACTGATCAAACTTTTCTGTAAGCCAATAAGGAAAATCATCCTTATTTTGTGGCCGTTTGCCCATCACAGAATTCACCATGACGGGACTTATGGTCACTCCGCCTGCAGCAGCTGGTTGGCCGGCAACTCCAGGAGCGGCTCCATGGAGGCTGCCTGTAACATACCGCACTAAAGCTCGATGCACCTGCACCAAGGCCGCATACATAGTGCGCAGTTCCGCGACTGGTATTGTCATATAATGTGGATGTGGGGTGTACCCGGCCAAAACAGGCCAAGTGGCCCCCTCAATTGATAAGGGGCCTAAACGAACCGTGGTAGTCGGTTGTGGGAGGGCGCCATTAAACCAAACACGGTGTTGCCAAGCCGTGAGCGGTACTTCAAGATTAGTATAAGGTCTATAGACTGCAGGAACAGCGGTGGGTTCATATTCATGGAACAGGTTATCGTTCACGTTCACCGCTGGAAAAGTGATCCAAGAGTAGAACACTTCAAAGTGGAAAGCCGGATCGGCTTGAACCACAAAGACTAAGTCAACTCCCGCGTCTGGCACTCCATACACCCGTAAGTGATCCCGGAGTGCTGTGCGGCTATGCGCCGCTATGTCTATACCCGCCATTACTAACGGGTCGATTCAACAATCTTACACGAGGCAGCACAAAAAGGGTTATATTTATGAAACCTTTTTTAATAACATCAAGCTTGAAAGAACCTACAAAATCTGTAATATAGGAGGTATCACCGTCACACACGCTTCCGGAAGCGTACGTGAGGGTTTGTGGACAAGCACAAGTACTACTCAAGCGTCTCGCAAGTAAGCTGCCCCACTCGTTGGTCGCGCCATGTCATAAGGTTTCTGCACATACAGAGCTATGCACAGGATAATAGGACCTTGGAATATAGTGGTGAGCCAACTATAGACCTTAGCACCCAAAACCCCAACCCAACTAGCCTTAGCGTCCCATTAGCACTAATGTACCAATGATTAGACAACCTAGAACACGGTATCTCTCTCTCTCCCAGGACTAGGCCAGAACACTCTTTCGTCACACTCGTACCTGTCCACAACATGCGTAAGAAGAGACACTGTATAGTTCAATATATTTATTTCAACTTACGTGCTCTAAGATACAGTACACGTGTCAGTACTAATAGCATAATACATATGAATAATATAATCAGCATAGTTACTACTCCATAGAATACGAACGGGGAAAGCATCTCATAAAGCAGTGGATATATGTCTAACTAACATTACCACCCTCCCGTGCTGGAAGCCAGTTTATTATGATAATAGAAGACCTTTGGGCTTTGACTAGCGAACCCCCATACCTCAGTCTCTAGATGCAAAACTACATCAGCATACAATCACAGCTCTTCTCTCTGGAAAGTTCGTCTCCAAGTGCTCTCTAGGGCAGGCGACCACATTATTAAAAGCACACTATTTTCTCAAT
The DNA here is from genome assembly GCA_963921515.1 of Calotriton arnoldi. Taxonomy (NCBI): domain Eukaryota; kingdom Metazoa; phylum Chordata; class Amphibia; order Caudata; family Salamandridae; genus Calotriton; species Calotriton arnoldi. Next base: position 728,223 of record CAWUFW010008190.1, on the reverse strand, counting down.
GGCAGCTGTACATGGTGTTATGTCTAGGTGCGAGGGACGGGCCAAATCAGTAGGAACCAGGGATTTGTTATTCGACCTTGTAACTGTTGTTCAGACTGAGCCCAAAAGGGAATAGGAGAAAAGGTGAGAAACAGAAAATGCAGACAGTTGTAAAATAACTTGGCAGTAGCAGAGGGCGACAGAACAACAGTTTAAGAGTAATGTGCGCAAAAAGTCATCATGGCAGCCAGGCCTGCGCCAACGTAGCCAGGCAGGCCATGAGCCACAAGACAGCACCTTGTGTCCTCCTTCAGCCAAATGGTTCAGTAATGCAATTGTGTCAGTGACACAATCTTCTCGTGTTCTTGATGCCACCAGTAGGTCATCAATGTACTGAACCAGAACCGAATTTCCAGGCATGACTAATGACTCTAAACACTTTTTCAGGATCTGATTAAAAATCGAGGGACTCTCTGTGTACCCTTGAGGAACTCTGCACCATGCATAGATACGATCCTCGAACTTAAATGCAAAAAGATACTGGCTGTCTGGATGCAAAGGAATAGAAAAGAATGCTTGGCACAAATCAATTACTGTAAACCAGCCCGCATTCCAAGGTATCTGATAAAGGATCACTGCTGGATTTGGTACTATTGGGCAACATGGTACTACAATTTTATTTATTTTTCGTAAATCTTGCACTATCCTATATTTTCCACTAGGCTTTTTAAGTCCCATGATTGGTGAGTTACAAGGACTACTCATTATTTCTTTTAAAATGCCTTGTTTAACCATTCGATCGATTTCTGGAATAATTCCTGCTTTTACTTCTGGACTCATCTTGTATTGTCGTGTGTTTGGATAAACTGCACTTTCCTTCACTGTCACTTTCACTGGGTCTACATTTGACATCAGCCCAATATCTTTTCCTGTAAAATCCCACGCTTCCGGATTGACTGTAGCTCTCAACTCTTCTGGTAATTCATTTTCAGTCATTAATGAAAACATTTCATCTACTTCTGTTCCTTGCTTGACTAGATTCATTTTATATATAACATCTTCATCAGGGGTCTGGAAAGCGACGCCATCTGGTGTACAAAAGATCGTTCAATTCATTTTGCACAGTAGATCTCTTCCCAACAGATTTACGGGACTGGAATCGCAAACTACAAACCAATGCATTTCTTGAAAGTTTCCAATGTGTACCTCCATTGGTTTCGTGATTGGGGTTCTAATCTGTTGATTTGACACACCTACAACTTGGATAGATTCTCCCGAGAGGGGTAGGTTTGGGATGTCTGCTGTTCTCACAGTAGACCGGGTAGCACCAGTATCCAATAGAAAAGTGATGTCTTTACCTTCGACTTTCCCATCAACAAATGGACCTGACTGATCTACCGGCAAGGATGCGCCAAGCACGCACTCCTCTTCCTCCCCCCTCAGGCACCGTCATTGTACAAAGTCTGAATTTTCCTCATCATTCTGCAACAAATATTGCGCAACTGTTCTATTATTCTTACCACTTTTCTCCTTGAAATCCGGTGTTTGTACTGAACTTTTGGTGGTTCACAAAGTTTGGCATAGGAGCTGGTGGCACCTGATATTGTGGAGTAACTACCTGCTGCTGTTGATTCATAAGTACTTCATTCTGCATCTGTGGAATTAAATTTTGATTTGGCCCATTATTATTCTGAATACTCTTACACTCGTTCTTCCAATGTCCAAGCTTTCCGCACGCATGACAAGGAAACTTCTTCTTCGCTTCTTCTCTGTTCATTCGTCCTCTATATTTATTACCATTCGCCACTTGATCATTCTGACTCTGCTCTTTCACTTGATTATCAGTCTGAGTATTGGTTTTATTCTCCTGTTGCTCTGCCAACTTTACTTGTGCCCACATCATTTTCTCTTTTGGTTTTCTACGCCTTGCTTCTATGTCATCTCCGCAGTATTTTGCATACTTTAAAATTTCATCCACTGTCTTGCTTTGCCAACACAACATGTGCTGCTGTATCATCTGACTAATCTCTGGTTTCAAACCATATACAAACCGATACACAAAATGTCCCATATCCTTATCACCAATATTCTCAAAACCACTATACTGCTTAAACACCTGCAATAACCTTTCATAAGACGCATGTACAGATTAATTTGGTTCTTGTGTTGTCCTATCTATCTTTACCCAATCTGTTTCTTTAGGAGGAATTTTCCCTTTCAAATAAGTAATCACTTGGTGATATTTCTTCATCACCTCCTCTGAGGGTGCTCCTGTCTTTGAGTCTCTAGCATACTCTTCACTTGGCCAATCTATTGTAATCTTACACTCCATCCATAAATCAACAGGTACCACAATGTCAAACAAACTATCCAGATCCTTCAATAAGACTTTTGAAACCTTCACAAATCTTTCTACCTGTTTATACCATTCAACTGGTTTTTCTCTCAATTTTGGAAAATCATTTGTAAATGACAAAATATCTTGTCTACTCCAAGGAACATGAACATATCCTCCTCCTGGAACCTCTCTCATTGGACACAATTTCTCAACCTTTTCTGGTTCTCTTACTAGAAATGCAGATGATGCTTCTCTCGCTTGAACTTCCTCTTTCTTTCTTATCCATCTAATTCTCCATTTATCAATGTCTCCCCATTTTCGCAAAATATTCATTAACTCCTTTATCTGTAGTCTCTTTCCAGATGCATTAACACTTTCTAAATCTCTGTCAGTAAAATCCACTCTATATGGTTTCTGCAGCAACTTTGATTTCCCTATATCTATTCCAATTTCTGAAGCAACTTCTGTTAATTTCTCATGAAATACTATTGCTCTTCTGGTTATACTCTTACATAAAAATAATAATTCTTCATCATTGTAAACATTCAATCTTTCTATGCCCACACTTCCCGCTATCATTTCTTCCAATTCCACTTTCAATCTACTAATGCCTAAAATCTTTGGTGGTGGGTTCCGATTATCTATTTCCTGTGCCCATCTTTCTATGTCTTCAGGGGTAACTACTGTTGCACCTCCAGTTCCTATAGGAACCAAAGATCTCTTCTCTCTCAAATTCATAGGCGTAACTCTTTTCAGAGTTTCAGTTGAAGGTTCCACATTAGGGAGATCCATTAATGAAATAAATGATTCACTTTCACTGACCTGGTCATCTGTAATTATTACTTCTTTTCTAGGACTGTTTAACGGAATTGTCACAGTTTGTGGTTTCTGGCAATTCTTTTTATTTCCGTACAATGGGATTACCGGACCAATAGTCACTGGTACTGTCAAAGCTTCAGTATTCAAATTTAATTGACTTATTTTCCGAACTAATTCTTCTCTAGTTTTATTTAAAACATCTCTCTCATTATCTTGCAGCACCCTACTAAATGACGTATCATGTAATATTTGTGGGGTTAAAGGCATTCCTATCACTGGTGTGCTTGGGGTAACCTTACTAGTTGCTTCTTGATACGGTGGTGGATTTTTAATTAAAATATCCTCTAATAACTCATCATCTGATTCACCATATCCTGTTGTATTCAAGTGTTTCGTTTTCTCTTTACACTTTCCTCCAGACTGTTCCTCAGCCATTAATACTGGATATAAACCTTCAGATACCATAGCTCTCCTCCACTGTTTCATCTGCCCTTCGCATGATTCATGCAAGTATCTGGGAAAGAATCCTTTATATCTCCCACCTCTGCATTTCTCGCGCTCATATGACTCAGCCTCCCATTCTTCCAAAGCCTCGTATTGAGTTAACCTAGGTCTAGGTTCCAAATCATTCATTCTCATTCTCAAATTCTGAAGAATTCTCCCATTAAACGTACCATTTTCAGGAAACGCTAGCACTCCATCACCTTTCGTATATTCTATCCAATTTTCCAACCACACGTAAGTATAATATCCTCTTTCCATCATCATAAAGGATGCTGGTGTCTTCGGTGGCGGAATAGGAATTCCCTCTCTAGTCAACACAGGCTTATCTTTCTTAAAGAAATTCTTAATTTTCTTTATAAACAACATTTTTCTCTTTTCTCCATACATCCTAGATGAACGATATATAAAATTGTATTCTGCAAACCCTTGAAATCTTCTATCTGCACGTCTCACACTAGCAGTCAAATCAAAATCCCACATACAATCTCTCTTTCCACCAATCCTAGCGCGGCTTCTAACTGGTTATCCAATTAAAAAATCAGGCTCATGCTCGTGGTCTGACCAATGCCAGCGCGGCCTTTTCTGATGTCAGTTCTGCTCCTTACTACTGACCCCTCCTTTACAAGGCTGCTTCTGTCACACGCCAGCTGTTTCAACCTATCCCAGCGCGGCTCTCTGTGACGTCAGTGCAACTCCGGCGACTGACCCTCCCTTCACAAGGTAATACGAAAACTTATTTTCTTAATGCTTTGCATTAAATTCTTCGTTATTAAGGACATAAAAACATTCGCTACTCTGCCTGTTCCACTAAAAAGGATACATTATTTCTTTCCACTGCGAGTAAAACCTTCCGCTTACTCTTCATACACTGCGAGTAAAAACCTTCCGCTTACCCTTCATTCAAGCTCCAGGGAACCTGCTACTCCTCCAGTGTCACCCGTATTGGGAAATGAGACCAAAGTTTCACCAGCCAACCCCTTTTGCTATCATTCGCACTCCACTTTTATACAAAATAGTCCCTAGTTTTACACTGCCAGCCCTGCGTAGCTTCTCAGTGCTATTCCAACAGACGAGTAACCTCACTGCAGTATGGCTTCTGTCACCACCCGCTATTCATTCCCCGGGAAATCTGGACAACATAAAACAAAGACGCTAACTCTTTTGTTAAAACATAAATCAATAATCAATAATCTATACTCATCACGAAACTAGTCAATAATAACCATAACTCTGCTACCAGAAAACTGATCCAGCGTTATACTAACAACAGATACTCTACTACCATATACTCACCTGGGCCCATAAACACTTACACAAATCCAAGTAGACCGCTGGGTTTAGTTTATATTTTCCTTATTTAGGATTAGTTATTTCTTATTCCTAACTAACCTTTCACTGATCAAAAAGTTCTTTTCTCTGGTCAATGGGCCATTAGTTGAACTAGTTGATGGTGATAATTAACATAACTTATCAACTATTCTTTAATTAAAGAAAATAACCACAGACTCGGGAAGTTTTAAATCTTTATCTAAATTAAATGAATGTGAACCATCTCAAATTACAGTACAAACACCCTCATTCGTAAGATTGCAAATCCGATCAAATTTTCATTAAGAAAATATTTCAGACCCATACAATAACTATGCCCGGAAAGGAGAGGACAGAGAGAAAGGATCATCTACAAATACCATGAATTTATAGTTACCAAGGATGGTGTGAAGACCAAACCCTCTGGCCAAAGGGCTGGTAAGGGTCCCCGGGATAGATCAGGAGACAAAGACTTCAGGACAGGAATCAGGACAGGATACTTAACCTCTCTAAAATACCGACGGCTGCGTAGCACCCCTCTCTGACACTCTCTTCCTCCTCGAGTTTCTTCCGCGATCTTCTTGTCTAACCCAATTAAGTAAAGATAGATGGTTCTGCATTCGATGTCTTCATCAGCATCTCACAGCATCTCTTTCAGCATCAGCATCACCCACAGCACCGACAGCATCCGAGCTCTCGACTTCCAGCATCGACGTCTAACTAACTAACTAAAGCTACCTCAGTTATACCTTTCGTTTACCATGTACCACCCACTAAAGTTTCAATATCGCAAAAATACGAAATCTAATTGGTCAGGCAAGGGGGGATGATCATCACACCATGCTTACATATTACTTTTTCCATTGAACTATTGTTCGTAAAACCCATCCCCTTAAACTTTATTCTTTTCTTCCATTCCCATACATGTCCAAACTTTATTAGATACAATTATTTCAATATCATGAATACAAGTCTTCTTGCGTGAACTCTTCACCCTCTGTTCACAGGGCACGTCATTCTCGTCCTTGGACGGCTGTCAAAAAACGTGGTCATTCTTCCGGGTTAACTCTTGTGTAGGCATGCGCAAACTTGAATCAGTCGGCTCAATTCAGACAAACGTGAAAGGCCCAAATGCGCACTAATAATAAAGTCAAAAGAAGAAATGTTACTTTCACAAATAAATGGTTTCACTGTATACCACCCGTCTCTACTCTAACCCTCTTTACTTATTAATACTTTCCCCGCATTACCATTAGTAAAATAGCTGGTTTTCATTTCGGCTAAGCAGATGCCATGCACGTGAGTCTTCAAGACTCCATTTTAATGCCTTCTGCACATGCGCTAGAATTTCCCTCCAAGCATTAGTACCGTCATACTGCATAGATGCAGTTGACGCATGCGCGTAAAGATTTCCCAGTTAAAGCTGGATTAGTCCGTTTTCATTGTTATTTATATTAGTACACACATACGCAAGCTTCGCTAACCCACGTGTTTCTGTAGTGCGTGTTATTATTTACAAGACGTTGTTAGTAATTCGTTAGTGAGTTAAACGAGAGGATTGCTTCCGAGCAAGTCTCTTTTACGAGTCCTTGCTCCATCAGGCGCACTGAAACGCTTTGCTCCGCTGATTCGTTGTTACCCTCTGTACTGGTATTGGGCTCTTTACACAATATTGTACAGCCACAGTTTTGTTCCCATCTGCTTGTTCACAGATATCTGTACCCACCACATATTGTTCTTACTCCGCTATTCCTCTATTTTATACATTTGTGCCTTAGCTACTGCAATGCTTTGCTCTGGGATGACTCTCATCCTCTAACAATTCCCGTCCACAGTTTACGTCACATGCCTCTCTCCACACTCAAAAATATTGCACACACATGCATTTGTGGAGAAGTGTGGCTCAATGGTTAGAGCGGCAGACCCTGATGCAGAGATCTGGCCCGGGACCAGGGTTCAATTCCCGCCACGGCGGGTCTTGGGCTCAATTTCCTCGGACCTGATAATTCTCGCCTCGGTGCCTATTCTAATCATGGGTCCCACTCTGCAACTCTGGGCAATAGCTTGCTTAATCTACACAACGGCCCCACCAGTGCTGGGATGCCTGGCTTCACCTTGGGGGTGCCCAGGAGTGGACATTTCACAGGGAATAGCCAGGAAGGGTTCCACAGCGGTATGCGTATAGCGCCAGGACACCCCAGCTGGGGTAGCAGTGCGCTTTACAAGTACGAATTTCATTTCATTTCATTTAGAGGGACTTGTCCCAGCACCTACTTGTCTCAGTAGTGCAACATTAAGTTCTGGTATTCTTGTAATATAACTAGTTATTTACCCAAAGCTTCTATGTAGCCTCTTCTGAAATTGGGTCCTTCTACTTACTCATTAGATGATAGCTCAGCTGTACCCCACGGGGCATGCTTCGCATCACTGTTGCCATCCTCACATCCAGTGTTTGGGGTGGGTAGGGTGGGTGGGAGAGGGCTTGGGTTATCCTCTGTTCTCATTTGCTCTTGCATTTATTTTTGCTTTTCTTTTTCTTGGTTGTTTCTTGTGCCATTCTGCCCTTACCTCTTAGGTTCACGTCCGTCCTTTCAGCCAAATAACACCTCTGTGTCATAGATTCCCTGGGTTAGCCTACTGTCCCATCACATGAGCTTTGAGAGGCGTGATGTCATCTGACCCAACTTTTCTCCCTATGGGGTCACTTTCTAGCCATACACATACACATGGTGACTTAACCCAACATCATAGATACACAGGCAGATACCATCACTATGAGTACCCTTCTCGCTGATATGAATATGAAAGTAGTCTCCCTAAACGCTAGGGGCCTCAATCATCTGTTTAAATGGAAAAAAATTGAAAACTACCTGTACAAACTCAAAGCTTATGTGTTCCTCCTGCAGGAGACGAAAGTATCCCACAAGAAAGTGTCCTAGTTTGGGAGTAGCTGTCTCTCTGATGTCCTTTGCTCCCCAACTAGTAATAAGAAAGGTGGGCTAATTACACTCATTTCAAAATACTCTGGCCTTAAAATCGACTCTTATATCACAGATGACAAAGGGAGATGGATCCTTACAAAACTATCCAAAAATAATAACTGTTTTCACATCCTTAATGTGTACGGTCCAAACAATGACGATCCAGATTTCTGGAATTCACTAGCTCCGCCTTTAACTCAAATCCCCTCTAATTCTCTCATCATTTTTGGTGGTGCCCTTAATCTCCCCATAGACTTAACTATAGACCAGCAATCCAAGTCAGTACTTCACTCCTCCAGATCACATAAATCATTTCTCACATTATGTGCCAGATTTAACCTTCTTGACTCATGGAGGTTACAACACCCAGACACTAGGGACTATACTTTCTATTCCAATCCCCATAACTCTTAGTCCAGGATCTACTACCTACTGATCTCTAAGTCCCACACACACCTAATAGATGAGACAGACATCCTACCCAGGCTGATCTCTGACTGTGGCTTGGCAGTTCGGGCTGGACTGTTCCCATGAGGCACAGGGTCAGACTGATTTGCATATGGCCATGTCTGAACTGGGGTGGTGGAGTGAGCTAAAGAATGATGATGGATTAAACCCAGATCAGTTGACTGGGGGTGAGTGTTTGATTTGCTCTAACGCTCCGTCCATCATCCCCTTTGGTATCGCTTTGTTTGCCCTGAGTTGGCAGGGTATGCCCAGACGTGGGTCCCTTGCTCACTTTGCCACTGGATTCAAGATAGCCTGGCTGATGAGGGTTTTGAACCCGAAACCGGTCCCAGGATGCTTGTTTCCTGTCCAAGGAAGACATGACTTGGCAGTTCGGGCTGGACTGTTCCCATGAGGCACAGGGTCAGACTGATTTGCATATGGCCATGTCTGAACTGGGGTGGTGGAGTGAGCTAAAGAATGATGATGGATTAAACCCAGATCAGTTGACTGGGGGTGAGTGTTTGATTTGCTCTAACGCTCCGTCCATCATCCCCTTTGGTATCGCACCACTCAGCGATTACCCTATCTCTCGCAGGCACTAATGCAGGATCTGCTAAAACAATGTGGAGTGTTAACGAGGAATCAGTTAATGATGCGGCATCTAGATCCATCATTGAGGATGTGATAAGGAACTACCTGAAAGAAAACTTAGTGTCGGAGACTTCCCAAGCTACACACTGGGATGCGCTCAAGGCCACGATTCAGGGCTCCTTAATCAAAATTCAAACTAAACTAAATAAAGCCCATAACAGAGATATAGATACTCTAGAGAATGAGAATAAAGCCCTAGAAGCCTTACACATCTCTTACCCAGTTGCACAAACCCTCTCCACTCTCACAAGCAAAAAATATGAGTACAATAGATTTCTGAGCAAGAGAGCAGGGATCTGGATTAATAGGTACAAGTCCCTAAAACTGTGCGAAGCCAATAGGTCAGGTAGAATTTTGGCATCATACTTGAACCACAAACAAAACCGTAAAGGTGTTAACTCAATCAAAGACAAATATATTATTCCCCATTCCAACCCCGATAAAATTATAGAGATCTTGAAATATTTTTACGTAGTTCTCTACAAAGAAGACTCTATCTCCCCGACAGAAGATTGTAAGACTTCCCTTGAGGAGACAGCCCTTCCATCTATCTCAGACCAGGAGAAACTATTGCTCAGTACACCAATAATGATTGAGGAAGTGGCTAGAGCTGTTGACTCCCTGAAGCCTAACAAGGCTCCAGGCCCGACTGCTTCACAGCTAAGTTCTATAAAACATTCGCCCCCATACTTAACCCCACTCTACTGGCCTTATTCCAACACTTCTCAGACTCAGGCTTTATCACCGGCACAAACAGCAAGGCCACTATAGTGGTTCTACCAAAGGAAGGTAACGATCCTCTACTTGTAAAAAGCTATAGGCCTATCTCACTAATTAATTTAGACACAAAAGTCTATGCCAAAATACTCTGTAAAAGACATGAGCCAATATTACCATCCTTAGTTGACCACTCTTAAGTGGGTTTCATGAGAAATAGACTTTCCAGCAATAACACCCGTCTTCTTTGTCACACCATTGAAAAAGCAAAACTTTGTAGCTCAGCCACCGTGGCCGTCACCCTTGATGCTGAGAAGGTGTTCAATAGGGTCTCCTGGTCTTTTCTCCGAGAGACCCTGTTGAAATATAACCTTGGCGATGCCTTCAAGAGAATAATCATGGACCTTTACAGTGCCCCTTCTGCTAGAGTACGCACGGACGGTCTCTTATCTTCAGCCTTCAAGCTGGAGAGGGGCACCCGACTGTTACTTCACAGGATCAGAGGAAACCCCGCTATATCTGTGGTTTCCTTCAACAATACGAAAGTAAAGGTGGTCGCATATGCTGACGATATACTGATTCTGACCGAAGACTCATCTCACTCAATCCCCGCCTTGCTAGAGTCAATAGATGATTATGCTCGAGTGTCCAGATATAAACTGAAGACAACTCTGAAATTATGGGACTGCATTATCTCTGCTCGAGAGCTCTTTTCAAATCTACTGGTTTAGCCTGGCAACCCCAGTACATTAAATACCTTGGCATAGAATTTAATGCGGACTTATTGGAATCGCTCAGCCATAACGAATAACTAACACTAAATAACATTTAAATGCAGTTGGAGGGTTAGAATCCCAAATTTCTCACTTGGTGGGGTCGCATCGAGACCATCAAAATGATGATCACCCCGATAGTCAATTAGCTGATCAGTACATTCATGTTATAAGCTAAAACCTAATTTTGAAATATTAATTAAACACACTAATGAACACATCCTCTATCGTGAGTTAAAAAGCTTTCACTGCCCTCACACCTTATTTCCAATATTGCCAAATGGCATTAAATCTTTTTAGTCCCCCCACCCGCTTTGCATAAGCCTCTTCAAAAATCATGGTTTGAGACATTTTATTCTTCCAGTCCAGGACTGTCAGGATCTTGGCAGACCTCCAATTCTGGAGGATGAAAGAGCACACAATCGCAAAAGCTATAGATATAAAGTATTTTTTGACCCTTTATTAATTGTTGGGTCCCTTTTGAGACACCAAATAATACTAGGGTAGCATCTGGCAGAACTGAGCACTCGATAGCCTGACCAATTACCTCAAACATTTTTTGCCGGAAATTAGTAAGATGCAGGCATAAATAAACTGTATGGAGCCAACCTCCTTCACCTTGTTGATGACAATGAAAACAATTATCTGAAACCACAGGCTATATTTTATGGAGAATTTATGAGGTATAATATGCCATCCATCTAGACAGGAATGACATGAGGCAGGGGAGAACATGGCGGCCGTGAGTTGAGCAGTCGCTTGCCACCGGTGGTGCTCCCGTCCCTGCGGTGGTATGTAGCAAACAGGAAAACGGCAGGAAAAACGGTAACAGCATAACGGCATAATGGCATAATGGTAACAATCGAGAAAACTATCGAGAAAACTTCATGTTCATATAATTTAAAAATACGATCGTTTAAGTCTGGCTCACCTGGGGGATGTGCGTTGGAGCGTTTGCAGACCTCCCGCGTTGGTTCGTAGCAGCCCTGGAGCTGAGGAGGGGCCGGAGGGTGGCGGCTCGCGGACTCCTCTGAGTCGTGTCCGGAAGAGGAAGAGGCAGAGGCAGCACAGGGTGCTCTGCTGCGGCTGCTGCATCAGCCGCACTGGAGAGGACAGCCGGTGCAGAGGAGAAAGGCTGGGGGCTGCCTGCAGAGAGCTGTACGTTTGTCCCGATGACCTTGAGCCCGATGCTGGACCGGTGTGAGGTATTGGGAAGCCAGGAGAAGGGGGGCACAAGAGAAGTAGCTGAGGGTGGTGAGCTTTTACTACCTCTCCTCCCCAGACCGCAGAGTTGTCTAGAACAGACCTTGGAGGGTCAGGAGGGGGGGCTCCTTGAGATTGGCACAATACAATCTAGTGTAGGCTCGGGGAGCACTAAACTTAAGGTAGGAAAAGACCCGACAACACAAGTTCCGAAGAGAGGCAGAAAACAAGGAGCAGCAGTGCGGGGGTCCACAAAAGGGAAAACTCTTGAAAAAAACACCAAGTTACCCTTAGTGGGCAAAACCGCCTTACACACATATAAGAAGGGGGTCACCACTGTGGATACAGAACCCGAAGATAGTTCTGATGGTTCGTCCTCTCTGCTCTCTGAGATTAAGGACAGGGGTACCAAAATCAGTAGAAAGAAGGGTCACCCCCTAGACTCTAAAATAAAAATCACTCCATCATTAAGGTCATATTTCAAAATCCTCCCACAGGTGTTAGACGTGGCAAAGCAGGGAGAAATTCTTAGGAAAGATTTTGCAACAGCAGGATAGCCTTCTCCGGGATATATGGAAGAGCTCGAGTCAGGAAATACCTCTACCCCTGAATCTATATCGGCTATACTCCTTACACCTACCAAACAACTTGAACCATTAAGCAATCCTGAAAATTCGGGAGTAGATATAATCATGACCTCAACTGAAGCTAGCGGGCGTGCCAGAGGCGGAAACCTTACCGTGGAGAATGCAGAGGCCAGTGGCAGTGGCAGCGGCAACGGCAATGGTAATGGCAATGGGAGCAGTTTGGACATTGGTAATAGCAGTAGAGAAGGGGGAAAAGTTTCTGAGAAAGAGAGTCCCTCTGTGGTATCTCTGGAGGCTCTTTTCTCTACTTTATCTTCGGATATTAGAAAGGGGTTTGCTGTCTCAGAGACGAATCATGGAGAGATCAGGCTCTTCTGCGAATCTCTTGAGAAGAAATTTGACCTCCTAAACTCCAGGACAGTGGCTCTAGAAAGCTCAGTGGAGGAGCTTAAGGACGATCTGGGAGCAGTCAAAGCTGATATTTCAACACTTAAGAAGGAAGAGGCTGCGCTCTGAGATAGATTAGAATCGTTGGAAAACAACTCCCGGCGCAACAATTTACGCCTTTTGAACATCCCTGAGGGGAAAGAGGGAGAAGACCTTAAAGTTTTCATTGTAACCCTCATAAAAGAAGTGGTCCAGATTGAAGAGTCTGAGGAGGACTTGATGAAGGATATACAAAGAATCCACAGGGACCCCTTTAGGAGGCACCCCAATCGAACAAAACCAAGAAAGATTTTAATAAACTTCCTGACTTTTTCCTTGAAAGAAAAGATACTAAACGCTGCCCTAAAGCAGAAGTCGATGAAACCTAGAGACTTCGCTTTTGAAATCCGATCGGATTTAGCTCGAGTCACATTAGATCGACAATGGGAGCTAGGTAAAAAAATTATGATTTTAGGAAATTGGGGGCTGTTGTTCAATTAAAGTTCCCGGCATATTTAAAAATTATGCACAACAACAAAATGTATAATTTGAAAACAGTGCAGGTGGCGGAGGAGCTCTTGGGAAATGTAAGTAAAAATCCCTAACAGTTTCTTAACTGATTATGACAGAAGGTTTTTACAAATCTACATTTAGCATAAAGAGATGCAGGAGGCAATCAGGGTTAGGAATTGGGTTAAATTAGAATACACGGGGGTCACGGGGGTTATAACATAACACAACACAATATAATACAACACAATATAATACAACGTTAACAAAATACTAGAAACATCACCAGTAATGGTTGCAGCAATGGTGAGAGTTTTTAGCTGTTTGCTCACCTTAGTAATTTGTAACAGTCAGGGACAGGGTAGGGTGCCCTGGTAGGCAGAATCTGGACCTATAGTCCAGGTAAATGGGGGTAGGGTTCTCTGGGGAGGGGTTCAGGGGTGGGGAAGGGGAAGCATGGGTGGGGGAGCATTGGGGTAAAAAATATTTTTCAAAAAATCCTCATTCGCCTCTTGGCCTAATTGGTTTCTACTGGCTATTGTTCTTGGTTTGGTGTCGACACTTGGGGAGATCGGGCATACTTAGGGTTCCGCTTGTTAATCCACCATGAGAACGTTACAGTGCTTATCCTGGAACGTTAATGGTCTCCGGGTTAAAAGTAGGAGGGAAAAAATTCTTCAATATCTGAAAGACTCCCCTGCACAGATAACTATCTTACAAGAAACACATCTCTTGAGAGAAGAAATAAGTGGGATCTGTGGGAAGCTCAGATGGGTGGAGCATTGTGTTAGTTCCTGTCAAAGTACTAACATTAGGGGGGTAGCCATTCTAGTAAAAAAACAAGTAAAAGCTCGTCTTCTAAACACTATGACAGACCCAAGTGGCAGGTGGGTGATTGTCAAGTTACTTGTTAAGGTTTTTTTTTTAACAGTAGTAGGCTATTATGGTCCCAACCAGGATGACCCCTCCACTTTGAAAACTATTTTTGCGAACTTGCTGGGATTTCCAGATTCGACCATTTTAGCCGGAGATTTTAACATAGTTTTGAACTCTCAACTGGATAAATCCCCAAGTAGCAGGGCAAATATTCTGTCCAAATCAAGGACATACCTTCAGCTGATGATGAGGCAGAATGCCCTATCTGATATCTGGAGAGAAAGATCAGGGGCTCAATTAGGTGTCTCATTTTATAATCGAAAATACGGACATAAATCCAGGATTGATTACATCTTGATCAGTAATGATTTGAGGGGTAAAGTTGAAAACATAAGTTACCTGACTCCCCACCTATCAGACCATGCGGCGGTATGGATGGATCTAAATTTGGTAGAAAAAGAACAACTGAGGGTGTGGACATTTGATCGTACTCTTCTTCTAGAGGAATCAGAAGCCTGTTACTTATCTCAGGAGACAGAGTTCTTCCTAAATATAAACATAGGTTCGGCAGAGATTCCAGTGGTGTGGGATGCCCTGAAGTCCTATCTGAGAGGGTTAGTAACAAGTAAGACCTCTTACAAGAACAGGCAGTACAGGGGGGGAAGTTGCACGCATTAAATGTGAAATGAAGGAGGTTGAAAGGAAGATCAATAATGAGGTCGACCAAGTAATATGTCAGGCACATGTTGCAAAATTGAGAACTTTGAAAGATCATTTAGAGAATATCATTCAGACCAGGATCTCAAAACGATGGGAAGCTAGTAAGCTTGCCCATTTTGAATATGGTGAAGGGGCTAGTAAACTTTTGGCATGGAAGGCCAAAACTGATAGGGTACAACATTTTATAAAACAAATCGATAATGAGTATACTAACTCATCGGCAGTTAGCGATGAAGAGATCGGAGAAGCCTTTTTTACCTTTTTTCATGACCTGCATAATGAAGAGAATGAAGTAGATAGCAACTGTGCACGGGAATGGCTGAATCAGATCAACCTTACCTCCTTAAATTCCTCCCAACGAGAAAACCTAGAGTTTGAGATATCTCAACAGGAGGTTAGGAAGGCCATTTCTGCTTGTAAGGCGGGTAAGGCTGCGGGGCCGGATGGCCTTCCTGTAGAATTATATAGATTCTTGGGAGAGGCGACAATTCCTATAATGACAGCCCTTTTTAATAAAATATTACTTGAAGGAGTTAGACCTCCTACCTCGTGGGGAGAAGCCACCATAACATTGATTTTAAAACCTGGGAAGCCTCCAGTTAATTGTGGGTCATATAGACCTATTTCGCTTTTAAACACCGACTATAAGGTTTTTACCAGAATTTTGGCCGACAGGTTGGGGGCGGTGGCGGGTGGCTTATTGGATGTAGATCAAAAGGGTTTTTTGAGAGGTAGGAATCTTTTCGATCTCACCCATGATTTCATGGGTGCCATTGATTTCGCCTCAACCTTCTCACTCCCTTTGGCAGCAATGACACTGGATGCCACCAAGGCATTTGATAGGGTCAACTGGAACTACCTAGCGGCTGTGCTGGAGAAGTTTAATTTTGGGCCAAAATTTAGTCGAGCTATTAATCTTATATATAGTGACCCTTCGGCGAGGCTTTTGGTTAACGGAAATTTGACCAAACCCTTCAGGATTAAAAGAGGAACCAGACAGGGTTGCCCCCTCTCCCCCCTCCTATTTGATATGTACATAGAGCCTTTTGCTCAACGTCTCAGAGAGGAGATGGATATTACACCATTTAAATGTAGAGCATGGGAGAGGAAGGTAGCCCTGTATGCAGATGATGTATTAATTCTTTCATCAGATCTGGAGGTGTCTTTTCCCCACGTCATCCGCTTAGCACAGGATTTTGGTCTAGTCTCGGGATACGAGGTTAATGCAGGAAAAACTGAGATTATGTCATGGAATCTGCCGGGGTGTCGACATCAAATTAAGAGTGAGATGAGATATCTGGGAGTGAAGGTTGTCCAGAATATAGACAAGATTGCTGAGACCAATCTTTTGAATGTTTCAAGAGAATGTCAGAAACTCATGAAGTCCTGGGCCCATCTTCCTTTGACTATTTTGGGCAGAATTAATTTAATCAAGATGGTAATCCTCCCAAAAGTCACTTTTCTTTTTAACACCATTCCTTTATATTTTGAGAAACAGGCAATTGATAAACTTCAGCAATCCATTAATTTATTTGTGTGGGCCTATAAAGCCACGAGGATATCCTGGAAAAAGCTAAGGCGTAGGAGGGAAAAAGGGGTCTCACATTACCAGATTTACAGTACTACGCCTGGGCTTTCCAGCTGACACATTCAAGAATGTTGTTGAAATCCCCAGATTCATCGGAGAGGGGGGTAATGTTTTTGGCTATGTTAGATCAAGTGGGGCTATTTAAGGAGGGCTTTCTTTTTAAATATGGAGACCAGAAATATTTCAAGAAAATAAGGCTGAAAGTCTTATCGAGCACGGCTCGTACATGGGTCAGAATTAAACAATGCACAGGCTTAGGCTACTTTTCAAATCTGGCTCCACTGTGGGACTCTCCAGGGGCCCCGGGCTGTTTGAAGGACAAATTGGCAGTCCCTCTTAAAACAGCTGGGTTCTTGGTGTGGGGAGACTTGGCTGTTGAGGGTTCACTCTTGCCTTGGGCATTATTAAATGATAAATTGGATGAGGGCATGTCTAGATTTAAATATCTACAATTAAAGAGCTGGTCCCAGAGTCTTAAAAAACCTATAGGCATAGGGAACGTGCTAGTAGAGCAACTGGTACAGAGGCCGGCAGGGAAGAGAGAAGTATCTTTCTTTTATTGGTCCATCGAGGAAGCCATTGATGGGGATTTTAGGCTAGCCGAAGAATTGTGGGGAGCATCTATACCAGACATAGATTGGGTAGACCTGTGGCAAACTTCTTTTAACACCTTATTTACAGTCGTAAAGCCAGCCTGGCTTAGGAGAAACCACTATTTTACTACACACAGGGCTTATCTATCCCCGGCTAGACTCTCTAAAATGGCTAAGGGTCCCACTGTCAGTTGCAAAAAATGCGGTATGGTGAACGCCTCTGATATACACATGTTCTGGGACTGTCCAGCCATCCATGAATTCTGGGAGAGAGTAGGGAATACCCTAACAGATATTTTGGGTCGCCCAGTACATGTTTCTCTTGGTCTTATCATTTTTGGTATATCAGGTGAAATCATAGGCTTGAGCAGGGGCTTCCTGTTCTATTCTATCTTGTTGGCTAGATGAGAAATATGTAAGAGATGGGTTGAGGTTACATCTCCCACATACTGAGACTGGTTGTCCTCTTTGTATAAAACCTCCAGGATTGACTTGGCCAGACTGAAAAGTAGCAGAAAGAAAGCCATATGGGATTGTTTGATAAATTGGTCTCCTGGTTAAGCACTCATTATTTTCTTCTCCTTAATGAGTTCAGTTAAATACTCTTTGATCCTATGATTAAGCCTCATGGGAAGCTCTCAGACTGTGCTGGGCCTTGCCCTTCTGGTTCCCAGTTCCGATTTTGGGTGGGCCTTAAGCAACAGTCATCGGTTACGAGTAATCAGCAGAGAGCGCGACCACCCTCTCCTTGACAACGAGAGGTCAGCAACATGAAGGCGGTATGTTTGCTACTGGTAGGCGGGCGACAGATGCGTGGTGTACACCTCGAGGGCCTACGTCTCAAAAATTGAGTAACAGTGGCGACTTCCTAACCTTCTAGTTGTCTGGGGTTGGAGGCGAATGAGGAAAAAAAATAAAAATAGACAAGAATGACATTCTTTTAAAATTAGCTGCCCTGAGAGATTTGTTTCCTATCTCTGCAATTAAATGCCAATCACTCTCTGATAGATGACTTGTGTTTTTTTCTGATACACTGGAAAGAAAGTGAGATAGGTCAGGCTACAAGAAAACATCCTTCAGCAGTCTGTACCAATTTTCTATTCCTTGCATCTCACTCTTAACCAGAGTACTACTGATTGATTGGGGCTACTGAATCTCATTTTTAATATTAACCTGCAGAAAGTGCTTAATCTGGTTAGATTTTAAAAATGTTGCTTACATTATGGGCCACCCCTAGCTATTAGTTCTTCCCAGGAGATAGATTTCCCCCGCCTAATGAAGTCGCCACAGGTTTTAAAGCCTATGGAGTTCCAGAATCTAACCTCTTGATCTGCTAAAAAAAGCCCCAGGTGCCTTCCCTCCTACAACAGCAATAAAAATCTTAGGGCCCGTCACAATGCAGCGGGCGTCCAGAATACTTTCAGTGCCTCTAGACGCCTCAATTTGTTCTTTGTTTGGATTTTCATCGTTTACACGTGTTTTGTGGTCGATGTTGTTATTTTCTGGTGCTGTTTCTCTTTCGTTCTCGCATCTAGAAACCGTTTTAATTACATTGTTTGTCCTCGATAAGCATCAAACCAGGCAATATTCACAATAGTCATAATTCCCGTTATTAACAATTCATTCACTAATTGGGCGATGTTGACAGTCCAGATGTTAAGTTTGTTGCTATTGCTGCCGCTTATGTCCTGGTCATTCCATTGCTTGTATACCAGCCACGGGACTGTCCGCAGAATCAACTTAACTGTGAGGAGGAGCTGATGTGGTCTGACAGCTAGATTGCCGACTTTGGAGCTGGAAACCGAGGTTCGAGCCTCGGGGACGCTGCATCCAGTGCTTTTCGCTGCCACCGTGAGGGGAACGGCTACCGAGGCCATTACCTGCCTGCCGTGAGGGGAACGGCCAACAAGTTCACTCTTTTGCCATGAGGGGAACGGCCGTTGGGGTGACTACATCCCCCAGCAGCCCCGCAGCGGCGCTTACTGCGACGCTGCTTTCTGCGCCAGGCGGCTCATAAAACACCAACCAGCCTCCCGCAGCGCAGGACGCTGCATCCAGTGCTTTTCGCTGCCGCCGTGAGGGGAACGGCTACCGACGCCATTACCTGCCTGCCGTGAAGGGAAACGGCCAACAAGTTCACTCTTTTGCCGTGAGGGGAACGGCCATTGGGGTGACTACATCCCCCAGCAGCCCCGCAGCGGCGCTTACTGCGACGCTGCTTTCTCCGCCAGGAGGCGCATAAAACACCAACCAGCCTCCCGCAGCGCAGGACGCTGCATCCAGTGCTTTTCGCTGCCGCCGTGAGGGGAACGGCTACCGACGCCATTACCTGCCTGCAGTGAGGGGAACGGCCAACAAGTTCACTCTTTTGCTGTGAGGGGAATGGCCGTTGGGGTGACTACATCCCCCAGCAGCCCGCAGTGGTGCTTGCTGCGACGCTGCTTTCTGCGCCAGGAGGCGCATAAAACACCAACCAGCCTCCCGCAGCGTGGGACGCTGCAGCCAGTGCTTTTCGCTGCTGCCGTGAGGGGAACGGCTACCGACGCCATTACCTGCCTGCCGTGAGGGGAACGGCCAACAAGTTCACTCTTTTGCTGTGAGGGGAACGGCCGTTGGGGTGACTACATCCCCCAGCAGCCCCGCAGCGGCGCTTGCTGCGACGCTGCTTTCTGCGCCAGGAGGCGCATAAAACACCAACCAGCCTCCCGCAGCGCGGGCATGCCCGGGCCGCGCACGGGCGAAGCCCGGGCAAAGGGCGGGCCCATCTGCGCCCGTCAGAGACCGGTGGAGGCCGGGCTGGGCCATCCCTCTGACAATTACCATCATATATGACATCGGTGTGGTGAGTAAAGCAAGGCGTGTTCCCGTGGATTTTGTTTGCCATGGCTAAATGGTCTGCTATGCCCAGTTCACGTGCCCCTGCCTCCATAGATAGTTTGCTGGAGAGAGTTGTCAATATCGTTAGTACTGAAATTGAGTTAACTGAGAGGCGTATGTCCCTGGGACTAACAACTCCTCAATGCACCCCCACTAACATTAATGGTGATTTCACGAGCTCCCCATTGTTGCTGAATTCACCAATCGAATATAATATGCACTTGCCAGCGTTGGGAAGTGGACCGGGTGATGAGGGTACCAAGGTTATTGGGGATCCTAGGGAGGCTGCAGATCTTTTGCCATTGACATACTGTAAGGACATTGGTGCTGGCGTTAACGTGAATGTCTCCCCAAACTCAGAAATTGCAGGGGCAAAAAGAAAAAGGAAAATAAATAAGCCTGCCTGCCCAAAGAGGAAGCAACCATCACGTCTAAAGCCACAGCGTACTGCTTTAAGCACATGGATTCAAGGCCCAGCGGTCCCAGCGGTCCCAGCGGTCCCAGCGGTCTCAGCTGACATAGCAACTGATATAGTAACTGTCAGTGCCCCTGCTGTTTTAATGCCTATTGATATGCATAATCACTCAATTCATACTCAGACTGAATTTGCACCAGCACTTTTTAATAATATGAAATTGGGAGACACTGCAATTGATATTATTGTGGATACTATGTTTGAGCGCATTAAGGAACTCGTTGATAGGAATTTTGTTACACTTTGGAAGCGCTTGGATCGCCTAGAATCACTAATTAATAAGTCTAGTTTGCACAGCAATGTACCCAAAATGTTATCACAACAGGAGGAGTCACATAAAGCTCAGAGCAGGCCAGCTTTTAGCATGCCACAGCAAACCTTAACTGCTATACAGCCTCCGCTAATTGGCCCTTGTGACATTTGTCGCAAAGTCAAAGAATGTATTCTCCCCGAGATTCCTATTCACTTAGAAAAAACTTTAAACCCAGGTAACTCCAATACATTACATTTATCTAGTCAATTAGCTGACCATGTACCTAGCATAGCCCCCGCAAATAATGCTAATTTAGCATATAGTTCTCAGAGTACTGTCCCTGCCCCTGTCACCAGGATCAATGTTTGCGGGCCCGTTGACGTAAGAAAAGATGTTCTAAGCTTACCACCTGAGGCCTGTCCTTATGTCTTGGTCTTAGCAGGGGTGCCCTCTATAGGGAAAAATCAGTCAGAGTCGTGGGACCAATTATGCAATAAGAGTATTAATTGGCTGGCTAAACACAAAGGGTTCAGGTTGTCTAACACTAATGACATCCTGATGGTGCGCAGGGTTGGCTGGGTCGGTCCCTCAGACAAGACCATAGAGGGGGATTGGGTTGTTATTAACTTTCGTCGACCGTCTCTTGTTAAATCAATATTAATGTCAAGAGTGCATAACAGCTCCCCACCTACTGATGTCTGGTCACTGCCTCTTGGCTATTTTTATAAACCCAATATCCGCCATAATATACCTGTTATTTCTCCACTCTTGTTGCAGAATAGGTTTTCTTCCCTCTCTGGTTTAGATACTTTAGATTGACTGTATTCTACACCAATGTTCATCGAACCAGCCTCTATTACAACAGTACCTGTTTCCCTGATAAAAGATGCTTCTGGGCCACTAGACCAACATCTGCAGGTGTTAAGCTGGAACATTGCCGGCTTGGCCTCCAAAGTAGATAATGAGGACTGGGTTAAGCTGGTAAATAAATTTGACATCTTAATGTTTCAGGAGACCTGGGCTACAAGGGAGTCATATCTCGAGGGCTTTCAATGTTTTAATGTTTGTGCACTTGCCCCTAAATATGGGCGACCCTCTGGTGGCCTTTCTATTTGGGTTAACATTTTGTCTGGTGGTAGTGTCAAAATTATCCCTACAAATAGTCTAAACTTCCAAGCCCTGATATATACGCGGGGGCTTCTATTTGTTTTATTAATTTTTATAACAATGACTTTTTAAGTGTACCTAACATGATTTTTGCAAATCTTTTTAATTTTGTCTCAGATATACAAACCCTAACAGGGTACCAGAATTTATCTGGAATCTGCCTGGGCGGCGATTTTAATGTTAAGATCTCTGGGGCAATTAAATTGGACACTGTCCATGAACCATATGTAAATCTGTGTAAAAGGGGGACTGAACTATTGGATTATTTGTCGAATCACGACTTATTAAATGTGATGGATATTGCAGCCATAAACCATCATGATGACAGTCGCTCAATACCCACCTACAGAGGTCGTGGATGTGCCTCAATAATTGATTATGTTTTTATATCAGCCACGCTTGAAGATATTTTAGCCAGAGCTGAGGTTATACCTGTTGTGTTTGGGGACCACAACCCAACCTCGGTTATGCTTAGAATTGCCCTTAGAAATAATTTTATTGCAGAACCAGGGGCCTGTAATCTATCATCCTCAACTGATAATCTAAGAATTATTTGGAAAGGGATCGACAACAGTAATGTGTTCTTGAACATGTTAACATCTTATAGATCACTTATTGATACGTGTTTGTCGCTTACTGACCCTAACACTGAGGTAGTTGCTGCTTTTGCCCACTTATGCGCAGGCATTAAACAAATGATCTCAAAACCTGCGCTTAATAATAATAACCACAATCCCAAGTGGTTTAATAGCGTTTGCTCACAGGCCAATAGAGAGCTTCGTGCTGCCTTGTCGGCTACACCCAGGGATGCAAACCTTATCAGATTAATGAGGAATCAATATAACAAAGTGGTTAAGCAGAGGAAAGAGGAGATCCTGAAAGAACAGTGGGATAATTTGGCCTGTGCCGCAAGATTTAACAATACAAACAGCTTCTGGGCAGCAGCTAAAAATATGAGAACTATGGGCCAGACTCTAACTCCCCTAAGCTGTAATATAACCAGCGATGCCTGGGTTGCCCATTTCTCAAAAATATATACAGCCTCTCCTCAGAATGAGGTCCATATAGACTTTCAAGTTGCTACACGAATCCAGATATCATTATCTGAAGTTGAGGATGCAATTGACCAAAGTTTAGGTAACAAGGCCCCTGGCCCTGATGGGCTTTCTATTGACCTTATTAAGCTTAAACCGGAGTTTTGGGCACCGCTTTTACTTAATGTTTTTAACAACCTAACAAACTCCCAGATCCCCAGCACATGGTCGACCAGTATCATAGTCCCAATTTTTAAAAAGGGGGACAGGTCCAACCCCAGTTGTTATAGACCGATCTCTTTGATCGATAATACACTTAAGATACTTGGGCGGGTGTTATTTAACAAAATCAGGAATTGGGCTGAGGATGAAAGTATTTTAAATAAATGTCAGTTAGGTTTTAGAAGTAAATTGGGAACGGTAGAGCAATGCCTCAATCTACATTTGATAGTTGGCAAGTATACAATAGCTCGGAAGTCTCCCATCTACCTAGCTTTCATGGACCTCACCTCAGCATTTGATTTTGTAAACCGATCACGCTTATGGTTATGTCTTTTAAAATACGGGTTGGATGAGGCCTTAGTGCATTTTTTGGCTTATTTACATAGGGACCTGGGGGAAAAGGTGAGGATCAGTAGGGATGGGGCAGTCTCAGAGAATATTATTATTGGCAGAAGGGTCAGGCAGGGCTACGTGCTGGCCCCTCTGCTTTTTATTCTATACATTAATGAGCTGCATAATGAGTTGTCTACACTGACTATGGACGTCCCGATGATCAACGGTAATAAATTACCTGCCCTATTATATGCGGATGATGCGGTCCTAATGGGCCGCACACCTAACGCTCTGCGCATTTTAGTTGGGGGTTTTGTTGATTTTATGAATAAGCTGGAACTTTGTACAAATTTAAAAAAATAATTTTTAATGAGTTGTGGCCCGAAAAAACACCATGTTAATGTAATTACCTCTGGTTCTGAAAAACTGTTATGCACACGCACTTTTCCATATTTGGGTTTGGTTTTTGCAGATAATGGATCTTGGGCTGCTCATTTGGCATATAGCCGGAGCAAGTTTTTAAAGGCCGTTAATTCGATCCTGTGCCTTCCCCAACCTAGAAGAACTGAGGTAGTGTTATCTCTATTGAAAATATATAAAACTCAGGGGCATATTAGCAAGAACATGCGAAAAATATCGCAAACCTTGCTTAGCACGCCTTTTTTTATCGCCGGCTATCGCTGGATATTACCGCGGAAATAACATGCTATTAGCAAGGTTTATCTCCATTGCGATAAAATATCCAGCGATAGCGGCGAAACCCAGCTTTAACGCGAGAAATCCAGCGATAAAATCCTATCGCTAAATCTGGGGACTCAACCTTACAATCCACCTCCCATTGACTTTCATTGCTAAGTCATGTTTTTATCAGTTCTAAAAAACAAGCGCTAATCGGGGTTAGCGCGCGTTTTTTTATCGCTTCGCGGGTATTGCTAATAGGCGATAGGTATGTAAGCGACTGTTTTCTGTCGCTTTTAGTTGGGAACGCCTACCTTGCATGTCATTAGCGATAATTATCGCTGACATGCAAGGCGATGTAAAACCCGGCCGCTATCGCCGGAAAGCTGTCGCTAACGCCTGTTAGCGACAGCTTGCTAATAGGGCGTTAAAGATATCGCCGCTTTAGCGGCAAAAAGTCCCGCTAAAGCGGCGATAGAGCCCTTGATAATATGCCCCTCAGTGCTTACCTACCGCAACATATGGAGCTGAAGTTTGGGGCCACGTGAATTGCAACAGTATCCAGGTAGAAGAAAATAGATTCTGTCGGAGAGATCTGGGGGCACCGATCTGTTCCTCATCCTTTGTCTGCCACCATGAGTCAAACCTGTCCTATATAGAGGATTATATTAGGACCCGCCCAGCCATTTTTTGGGTAAAAGTATGGCAAAATCCAGCAGCCACGTTAACCAGAGAAATTATAGTTGATTGTCTTAAATGTGACAAGGGCCGTGACATACCATGGTTGGCGGCCGTTAAGGATAGCCTGTCCATGGTAAACCTGTTGCATATTTTCACAAACCCAAGCACCATGGCAGGCGTTAACAAAAAGATTATCCAGAAGTCTTTGTATGAGTATTAGGGCGACTTGAGATATAAGCAAGAAATTTTGAAATCCTCAGTCGCCCGGTATATAACTATGGTGGAAGTTGACGGCCCCCCTACAAAATTCCCAGCTAGTTATCTCCTAAAAGTGACTAACCGCTGGCAACGAAGCTTGCTCTTTCGCCTTAGGGCTGGCACCTTAAAATACCTACTGTGCTTCCCCTTGGGCTTTAATATCAATCTTGAGCAAATGCCTTGCCCCTGTGGAAATTGCGGTAATCAATCCATGTCACACTTTCTGTTTTTCTGTAACTTCTATCAAATATATAGTAAACAGCTGCTGATTCCCTTTTTTAAGGCTTCGGCCATTACTGATTTTAAGGCGGCCTACAGGGATATTGTTACGCTTAATGCGGAAAACTTAACCCTTCGTGTTAGTACCTTTTTAAGATTGGCTGTTCGATCCCGTGCCTCTATGAGTACTGTATAAGTTAAATTGTCTGCACTTTATTACATTATGCTGCTACATTTTATGATTCACACTGTTTTTAGAAATATCATTGTTATTGGTTTTAACTAAATTATAAGTTTATGATGAATTTGTCGTATCGATTTTTGCATAATGTATATGTTTTTTGTGTGCCTATTGCTTTTTAGCTATGCGCTCATTGATTTTATGTATGTCGATTGTCATTGTTTTTAATGCATATTTGTGCTGGTATTTTATTCTGTACTTTTATGGATATCTTTTATCCGAATAAAGAATGAATTGAATTGAATTGAATAAAAATCTGTCAAAAGACATCTTATAGGATTTGCATAGGGTACTCATCCGCCTGAAGGTATCCCGTAGAAACTTATATATAGTTTTCTTTGGTAACTTTGCTATTTTAATAAAAACTGGTGGGCTGATTTCTGATTCCTGAATCATCCTATTAAAAAAAATTATCTAATGCTCTGCATCCATTTAAATATCTTGATAGAAAATCCATTAGAGCAGCCTGATAGTAGTTTCGCATATTGGGGTCTCCAGCCCTCCTTGAGATTTCTGGAGTTGTAAACCCCTCAAATTTACCCTAGAAGATTTCTTGTTCCAAATAAAACTCATAAAAGCTGAATCTAATTCCTGAAAAAAACTTTTAGGGATTTTTATTGGAACATTAGAGAAGAGAAAAATGAACAGTGGCAGGACCGACATTTTAATCATGGAAATATGGCCTAATATTTTCAAGGGGAGCAGAGACCACCTATCAAGCAATCCTTTTATTTTCCGTAACTTTTTTCATAATTCAGGTGGCTAGAAAAATTATTTGTCACCAATATCCCAAGATATCTTATTGGGGACTGCATCCTTGCTTGAAGCTGTAATGATATTGGGAGGTCGACAGCTGTTATATTCAAAATCAATAATTCTGTGTTACTTTGATTTATCTTTTATCCTCCTATTTTAGTAAAATCTGTAATCATCTGTACAGCTCATTTGATGTTATCCTCATCAGGCTGGAGATATAAAATAATATCATCCGTGAATAATTGAAGCCTAGTCATCCCTTCTATGGGTGCCCTAATAATATACTTGCAGAGTTGATTCACAAGGGGTTCAATAAAAAGGTGAATTAAATGGGGGAAAGCGGGGCATCCATGTCACATGCCTCTTTTAATCATAATTGACCCAGCCATTTTGGAGTTCACCATCACCTTAGCCTGAGCCCCATTGTATAGGTTTGAAAGCAATAAAATGGGAAGGAAAACCAAAATTTTGAAGGCTATAAAACAGGGCATCCCAGTTGACAAGATCGAATGCCTTTTCCACATCGACTATCATAACTAGGGCCTTTGTATGATTCACAGAGAAATAATCTATTGTCTAAATTATAATCTGGGTATTTGCTGTCATTAATCAGCCCACCACAAAGCCGCACTGATCTTCGTGAATTAGCTGTTGTGCTACTGGCATTACGCAGGTCGCCCATAACTTCATCAGCAGTTTACAGTCCGTATTAAGCAGACTGATAGGTCTATATGAATGGACAGATTTCGGACTCGTATTGTTCTTAAGAAATTATACTATTGTTGATTCTTGAATGGTGGAAGGGATCTCGCCCCCTCCTTTGATATGGTTAAAGAGATCAGCTAAAAATGGAATGGGTTTCTTGGAAAATATTTAAAAAACCTCTGTGGGTAGCCCATCATTTCCACAGGCTTTTGCATTTGGCATTTTCTTAAGTACTTCCTGAATCTCAGGGGTCGTTATAGGCTTCAGAAATATCTAGGAAAGGGAGTTTAAAAAAATGTGGAACCACATGGTATCATATTACTGTCCAATGCTGCTCACCGTGTACTGAGTCTGATAAATGTCGCAATAATGTTGAAAAAACACTTTAGCGATCTCTTCCTGGTCTGTTATCATATTTCCCATGATGGGATTCTCTAGAGATTTAATCATTGCCTTTTCGCTCTTGATTCTAGTAGACCAGGCCAGGAACTTGCCAATATGCTGGTTTTCTTCATGCATTTTTTGTTGATAGGTATTGGACTTATAAATCCCTTCTAAAATGTAAAAATCTCTAAGGTTTTGTTTTGCTGTTACGACTAAGCCTACATCAGGCTGAATTCTGGAATTTTGCTCCCAAACACCCACAGCATTTTCTAATGCTGCCTGCCGGCTGTTTATCCGCTGGAAGCATTTTTTATACTTTGATTCCCTTTAAAAGCTATGATCCTTCCCCTTAGTGGTGCTTTAAAAGCCTCCCAAATTGTAAATAAGGAGGCCATTTCACTTTTGATGGAGAAAAACTCTGGAGTAAACAGCTTCATGTCAGCAACCCACTGGGGATTAGAGAGCAAAGATTTATCAAGTTGCCATCTAGGTCTATACCTATTATTTGAACCAGTATCCACCACTAGGGAGACCAGTGAATGGTCTGAAAAAGCACTGGCCCAGATATCAGTCTGCCCCCACTCAATATTTTCAACACTAAGAAGAAATCTATTTGTGAAGCAGTTTTAAATCTGTGGGGAAAACATGTGTATTGTTTGTCCTCTGGGTGGTCTTCTCTCCGGGGATCTACCAGCTGATAACTTGACCTCTAAAGTTTCCATCACTCTTTTTGTTCTAGGTTTAAGCTGCTTTTTAATTCCTATTTGAAGTATCTTTAACCAAGTCTTGAATAAAGTTAAAATCCCCTCCCCAGTTCAGAGGACCCACTGCCCCCAGGGCAATATCATAGATCTTGGCAGGAGAGTCCGTATCATCATTTATAGGGCCATAGTAATTGATAAAATGTAGATCTTAGCCATTGATTGTTACTTTGACCCAGATCCATCTACCTTGTGGATCACGGGTCACCTCCCTCACCTCCCAGTTGATGCTATGTCCTAAACAATTTGCAACTCCCCTGACCGTCGCCTGTGCAGACGTAAAAAATGTGTAAGAGTACTTTTGAGGGACTGCCAGCTTTGGTGTATTGCTTATTAGGTGGGTCTTTTGTAAAAAGATGGCCTCTGGAGAAAAAAAGGCTAACCATCCCAGCAAACTACCCTTTTTTAATGTTGGCTAGCCCATTAACATTACACGAGAGAATCAGTACCCTGAGTTTCTCAAGGGGTGACATCATACATGCACATGTAAAATCATTTTGCATTTTCTCTGGTTTCAGGAGGAATTTCTGGCCAATCCTAAGTATTAGATCGGGATAAATGCCCCCTCTCCAACCCTCCAGGGTTGCAGGAAGACTGCTATGTCTGAGGCAAGGGGGCAATGCCTAGGGGGTGCTGCTTCCCCCTCAAAACAGTAAATAAAACATTCCCTGATGGTTTAGTGCACTTTTTGCCCCAAGGCGGCAGATTGAGGGTGAACACACCCTATCCACCCTAAGGGAGGCAGAAAGACTTTTATGCCATAGGACAGGATGGAGCACAGGACCATGCCTGGAGTGCGCTCCCCGCAAACAGTAAATAATACATTTCCTAGTGTTCTTGTGGGAATCCAGCCCCTGGGTCCAGACTAGGGGTAAACTCCCCCTATTTGCCCCCACAGGGGAAGAAAGACCTTTGTGCCAGGCTGTGGACAGGAGCATAGGCACATGCCCAGCAGGGATGCTCCTCCCAAATAGTAATTCAAACATATTCCTTGATGGTCCAGGGGGTTTTCTGGCTTCTGGGGCAGGTTGGTGTAAACAACCCTTTGAGCCCCAGGAGTCAGAAAGATGCTTGTGCCTAGAGGAGTGCTGGTTCATACCCTCGGGGTGAGGGGCTGCTCACCATGAAGTATAAATCTAAAATATTCCCTGGTAATCCAATGGACTTTCTGAACCTATAATGCAGATTGGAGTAAACTCCTCCTATATCCCCCATGGAGGCAGAAATACTGTTGTGCTGGGGGAGTCAGGACCCAGGACCATGCCCAGGGTGGCCACTCTCCCAAACAGTAAATCAAAACTATTCCCTAATGATTTAGTGGGTTTTGTTTCCCCCTGGATAGGCAGATTGGGGCTTAACACTCCTTTCTAACTGGGGGGGGGGTAAAAAGACTCTTGTGTCCAGAGGAGCTCTGGCCCCTGACCAAGGGGCCTACTGCTACCAAACAGTAAAGCAAAAATATTCCCTGGTGTCCCAGTAGGCTTTCTGACCCACGAGGGCTGATTGGGGGTAAACTACCCCTATAGAACTCCAAGGGGGTCAGAAAGACTGCTGTGGCCGTGGTGGGCGATCACAGGGAATGACCATAGGAGCCTCACAAAACAGTTGACTTAGGGGCCTATTAGGATGGTGGTCGGAAAATCACCCCGACCGCCATGGAAGCGGAAAACAACCGCCCGCCGGCACCGGGCAGAAACCGGCGGCCAAATTAGGATCAACCACCCAAAAACACCGACCGCGGCAGTACGGGGGAAAGAAAAAACGCCCGTAGCGTGCGGAGATGGCCAAGACACGTCCGCGGCAGACGGATCCGCGGCGGAAAAACACCAACCCGCCACAAGGATAGCGGAGACACCGCACGGGAAATTAGGATATCCCCGATGGTCCCGCGGCACGTTCCGCTCTTTCCGACCGCCGCGGTCGCTAACAGTGATGAATGGGAGAGCATGCGGAAGAGCTGCGGCAAAGCCACCGCTGCGGACGCTCCGTGACAAATTTTGCGGACGATTTAAAAATCCCACAATAAGGCCACAAAGTGCCCACACCAAAGTAGCCATGCCACCCAAAAACAGAAAACACACCCCAATGACACAACATTGCACAACATTTTTTTTTTACAAGGACAACCCACACAACACACCTGAGAGCACTCCCACATGTGGACACACCCACATAGAGCATAAAACCAGCCCCTTCCATGACCACAATCCTCTGCACTAACCCACAACTGAAGGGCCCAACCCCTGAGAACAAAGGATAGGCAAAGCTACACACCATCACCACTCACACCACACACAGCACCACCACCACTTCCACACCTGCACCCCTAACCCCTTTGCACATCACACACCATACACTTCACCACCACCACCACCACTTACACATCTGCACCTACAACACCTCTGCACATCACACACCATGTCAACACATAAAATGCCCAAATTCACAGAGAGTGAGTTGAAGGTAATGGTAGATGAGATAGTCAGAGTGGAACCACAACTGTTTGGTAGCCTGGTCCAACAGACACCATTAGCCACAAGGACTCAAATGTGGGCAAGGATAGTCCAGAAGGTCAATGCAGTAGGGACCATCCCAAGATCCAGAAAGGAAATCATGAAGCGGTGGACTGACTTGAAGAGGGTTGTCAAAGAGAGGAGGACCAAGAACCGTCAGCTGGCTGACAAGACTGGCGGTGGCACTCCCATACCACCAAAACCATTCACCCCATGGGAGGAGAAAGTGCTTGCCATACTGCATTCAGAGAGTCTCACAGGAGTACCCGGGGGAGTGGAGGCTGGTAAGTACAAACAAATGACTACCACCACACTGCTATGTACTGCCTTGCACAACTACAAAGATACACCTCCTAGGACCAATTCCATTCATCTGCACCACACACTCACAAAAACATGTCTCACAGATCCAACATCCACCCCCTCCCAATCACCACCAATGTAGCTAGCAACATTACCATGGGTGCATGTGCACAGGCAGCCAGCACTGCAACTCCCACCATGCACCCTTGTCCCACACCTCAGCAGGATGGAGCACTCCCCCACCCCACCCAGAAGCACGTGTCAGCCATTACATCCCCAACAAACAAACTAACAGGTAGGTAGCCATCTTGCCATGGAGGGCTGTTTGGGAGGGAGGCCTGGACTACTACTCCCACCATGCCCCCTGTCCCACACCTCAGCAGGATGGAGCACTCCCCCACCCCACCCAGAAGCATGTGTCAGCCATTACATCCCCAACAAACAAACTAACAGGTAGGTAGCCATCTTGCCATGGAGGGCTGTTTGGGGGGGAGGCCTGGACTACTACTCCCACCATGCCCCCTGTCCCACACCTCAGCAGGATGGAGCACTCCCCCACCCCACCCAGAAGCATGTGTCAGCCATTACATCCCCAACAAACAAACTAACAGGTAGGTAGCCATCTTGCCATGGAGGGCTGTTTGGGGGGGAGGCCTGGACTACTACTCCCACCATGCCCCCTGTCCCATACCTCAGCAGGATGGAGCACTCCCCCACCCCACCCAGAAGCATGTGTCAGCCATTACATCCCCAACAAACAAACTAACAGGTAGGTAGCCATCTTGCCATGGAGGGCTGTTTGGGGGGGAGGCCTGGACTACTACTCCCACCATGCCCCCTGTCCCACACCTCAGCAGGATGGAGCACTGCCCCACCCAGAAGCATGTGTCAGCCATTACATCCCCAACAAACAAACTAACAGGTGGGTAGCCATCTTGCCATGGAGGGCTGTTTGGGGGGGGGGCCTGGACTACTGCTCCCACCATGCCCCCTGTCCCACACCTCAGCAGGATGGAGCACTCCCCCACCCCACCCAGAAGCATGTGTCAGCCATTACATCCCCAACCAACAAACCAACAGGTAGGTAGCCATCTTGCCATGGAGGGCTGTTTGGGGGGGAGGCCTGGACTACTGCTCCCACCATGCCCCCTGTCCCACACCTCAGCAGGATGGAGCACACCCCCACCCCACCCAGAAGCATGTGTCAGCCATTACATCCCCAACCAACAAACTAACAGGTAGGTAGCCATCTTGCCATGGAGGGCTGTATGTGGGAGGGAGGCCTGGACTACTACTCCCACCATGCCCCCTGTCTCATACCTCAGCAGGATGGAGCACTCCCCCACCTCACCCAGAAGCATGTGTCAGCCATTACATCCCCAACCAACAAACCAACAGGTAGGTAGCCATCTTGCCATGGAGGGCTGTTTGGGGGGGCGGCCTGGACTACTGCTCCCACCATGCCCCCTGTCCCACACCTCAGCAGGATGGAGCACACCCCCACCCCACCCAGAAGCATGTGTCAGCCATTACATCCCCAACCAACAAACTAACAGGTAGGTAGCCATCTTGCCATGGAGGGCTGTTTGGGGGGAGGCCTGGACTACTACTCCCACCATGCCCCCTGTCCCACACCTCAGCAGGATGGAGCACATCCCCACCCAGAAGCATGTGTCAGCCATTACATCCCCAACAAACAAACCAACAGGTAGGTAGCCATCTTCCCATGGAGGGCTGTTTGGGGGGGGGGAGGCCTGTACTACTACTCCCACCATGCCCCCTGTCCCCCAGTCCAACAAGATGGCTCTCCCCATACCACCCAGATGCATGTGGCATGTATTGGATCACTCCAAATAAACAAACAGCTAGCCAGACATATTATACTGTCTTGTGCCACTACTGAGCAGGATGCAAGCCTCCACCACGCACACACAGATGTGTCACAAAACAAAGACAAATGCTAACACACAACAGGTAAGTAGGCAGTACGTGCACCTAGCCATTCGACACAAAAAGAATGGTGCCATATGACAACACCAGTCCTCTCAATGCACAAATATGCACACCAATCATATTGCCACGCACAGTGTGCACATAGCTAAGCAAAGGAAACTGTCACAGCAACCAAAGTGTGACACACCATGCACATGTAGAGGAAAGACTGGGAACAATCATGCACAGCAATGAATGACAGGTTCAGTGCCATGGGGCCAGAGTAACAAGGACCATATGAACAGTAAGAAAGCATGGTATGTGGTACCAATCCAGATATGCACATGACAAGACAAAGTTATGCAGGAGATGACAATGGCCAGGACATGCCCAGATGTGACGGCTGACAGGTCAAAAAAATCTACAAACAGTCCGCACAAAAATCATGTTTAGCGCAAGGCTCTAGATGTCCACATGTCCTTGTAATCACAAATTATGCACGTGGCGCAAGGTACATATTGACACCTCACACCATGGAAAACAAATGCATGTACCACCGCAGCATGTCAGGAGGCACAGTAGTGCACATAGGAAACAATGTGATGATCAGTCAACTGTGTAGTGTACTAACAGTGAATGACACACAGCTAACACAAATCTTACGGGGTGCACCCCAATGACCATTTCCCATCTGACCCACAGGTGACCAAGAATTGACTGCAGAGGACGACACCAGCAACCTGCAGGGTCAGTCTACCCCCCCCCGGAACATCGACTCTCGGACGTTGACTTCCAGGAATCTTCGGACGAGGAGACCGAGGCCGGCCCATCTGGTGTTCCAGGGCGCAACAGGTCCCAGGACCCCATTGTCCCCCCACCACACCTGCAGCTACAACAACCAATCTGCATGCCCCTGCTGTTACGTCCGGTGCGTCCTCCACCACCACCACAACCAGTGGTGCCTGCAACACCCTCCCTGTCCCACAGGATGTCCACCCCACCCCACCAACTGAGGAGGGCAGGGAGAGGATGTGTGGTCTGACAGTGGAGAGGCAACCAGTCCATGGCAGCAGTGCAGGTGGGAGGGGCAGGGTCACCCACACACGATCACAGCCTGGGACCGAATCCCTGGACCACATCCACAGAGTCCTTGGGGCATATGAACGGGCCCAGGGACAAACGGCCCGGTCAGAACAAGATTCACGTGAGCTCCTCCTGCTGAGGAGCTCCGGGACACCCGCATGGGACAAATTGTGGACCTCTTGGGCCAACTAGTGGCGGTACTGAGGGACAGGCCTGCGCCACAAACAACACCTCCCCCTCCCACTGGTGGTCCGCAGGATGACAGTTCACCATCCTCCCCTGCAGCCACAGAGAGTGGTGAGTCCTCAGACCCCACTGGCCCTATAGCAGAGGCCCCCCCTGCCAAACGGAAAAGGGGCCGTCCGAAGAAAACCCTGGGAGTATCTGTTGGCAAAGCACCTGCCAAATGCCAGTCACGCAGCCAGCCATGATGGCAACCCTCTGCACCACTGCATTGACTTTTTGGACTGTCCTTCCCCACACTGCCTTGTGAATGGCATCTGTCTGTTGGACTGGGTCACCACACCTATGTGGTGACCACTCGATTATCTCATTTACCATAACTGTCAACTCACTGCTCCACTAATCACCTCACTGTCAATGTACCCCCCCCACATGTCACCTTTGTAAATATACAAATCATTACACACATGTTGTTGTACCTGCTCCGTCTTTATTCCAGGATGTACAATTTTCTACAGGAATACAATGTACCAGGGGACGGAGTGTATGTAGGCAAGGAGAGGTCAAAGGCACCTAGGAAAACACAACAGAACAACATTCACTAATCTGGGTGTGGCATCACAGATATCACACAACACTTCACAATAAGAACAACCCACATGCACACATAACAATGGGCAACAAGTGCCAACATACACATCCTGTAGATGTTCATAAATGAACTGTCCCATGAACATTGACAGCAAACACTGAGTCTACAACTGGCTGCTGTCACAAATCTCACTTACACCTTCACAACAACAGCAACATCATCAGACAATGGGTACGTTGTACATTGTCACCCACCTTCAAGTGAAGTAGCGGGTGATGAGCTGTTGACGCAGGTCAACACCTTCCTCCTCTCCACTGTCATCATCACTGGACACGGGTTGGTTTGCAGGCGGGGCCCTTGGCTGCTCATCATCATCCAGGAGCAGGGGAATCTCCTTGCGAATGGCTAGGTTGTGGAGCATGCAGCATGCCACTACAATCTGACACACCTTCCTGGGCGAGTACATCAGTGCCCCTCCGGTCTTGTCCAGGCAGCGGAAACGTGACTTCAGCAGTCCAAAGGTACGCTCCACCACACGACGTGTCCTCCCATGGGCATCATTATAGCGGACATCAGCCGGTGTCGTGGGGTTCCGCAGTGGGCTCAGCAACCAAGGACGGTTGGGATATGCAGAGTCACCTATGTGTGACACACACAAAGAAACATTGCAATGTCGCATATGCAGAGGACAGCAGGTCACACACACAGCACGCCAAATGACTAGGCATACTCACCCACAATCCATGCACGCTCAGGAAGCAGATTGGCCATCAGCTGGGGTACAATGCTGCTACGTAGGATGTATGAGTCATGGGCCGAGCCTGGATATCTTGCACACACATGTGAGATGATCATATCTGCCAGGCATACCACTTGCACATTTATGGAGTGGTAATGTTTACGATTCCTGTAGACGTGCTCACGGGCCTGTGGTGGCACTAGCCCAACATGGGTGCAATCAATGGCACCAACAACATGGGGGATGTGTCCGAGGGGATAGAAATCTCCCTTTACAGCTGCCAATTCAGGCCCCCTGGGGAAATGTATATATCTGTCCTTGTAGATCATCATGGCGGACAGAACATCATGCAGCACCATGCTGAACATAGGTTGTGGCATCCCACCTGCCTCGGCCACCGTGTTCTGGAATGATCCAGTGGCAAAAAAATGCAGTGCCGCCATCACCTTATACGTTGGGGTGAAAGCTGTTGGATATGTTCGGCGAGGCTGCAGGTGGGGCTCCAACAAATCACAAAGGGTCTTTAGGGTGGCTCTATCCAGACGGCATTTCCGGATGATCGCCTCATCCTCCATGTCTACCAGCACTGTCAAGTGACAATGCAGATTTGGTCTCCTCCTAGTTGAGATGAGAGTGGACACATTGTAATGCAATACATCATGGGATGTGCACAGCATCTCACATCATGGCTGACACAACGCCAACAAAGAATGTCATATGAATTGAGTCACAGACCAGCTGACATGTAGGGACCCCTTCAACTACACAAATCACACACTTGTCTAATTACACACAGCAAGTCCCCCAAACAACACCTCGGTCAAAGTGAATGGACATTGGGATATGGCCACATTCCCCATGGGCACGCCTGGGAGTCTGTCATCCTGCACATGTGTGACAAGGCAACCCCACGGTATCCTACCTAGCTGCTGTACATGACACACATTCAGGCGTCAATTGAACCTGGCACACCTCAACAACACAATGACCACAGTCTGAGCATCAATGACGAGTGTGTGCATGATCTAACATGAGGGGACATGCTAAAACAAACATCATCAATTGGAAAAAAAAATGCTGTGATTGACAATGCACATCAACACATTGACATGTGTGCACATTGTATTGTCCATACCAATACTGTCCTGTAGTGTAGTGTAGTGTACTGTAGGTGCGGTACTGAGAGACAAGTGATGCCCAAATGGCGGTTGGCATGCTCCGCCACCCAAATCGCGGTGCCTCATGTGTGTCTATGGCACCCAAATTGCGGAAACTACCGCCTGGCACCAGCAGTGTGTGTGCAACACACCCCAATGCACGGGTGTGGTACTGATAGCCCCAGAGACATGGCCAAATGACGGTTGGCATGCTCCGCCACCCAAATCGCGATGCCTCATGTGTGTCTATGGCACCCAAATTGCGGAAACTACCGCCTGGCACCAGCGGTGTGTCCCCGCCATGGTCCATGCCATTACAGCCAATGGGCTCCGCGATCGCGGAAGCTCGATGCAATTTTGAAAAGAGCGGTAGGCGTGCTACACCACCGCGGTGCCGGTCATTGGATGCAATCAAAAGATGCAATCCCGCGGTAGCGCCCGCCTGGCCCCTGCGGTGTGTCACCGCCATGGTCCATGCCATTACAGCCAATGGGCTCCGCGATCGCGGAAGCTCGATGCAATTTGAAAATAGCGGTAGGCGTGTTACACCACCGCGGTGCCAGTCATTGGATGCATTTGTAAAAGGCTGACCTGGTACACCAATTGCAGCAGCCCAGGACTACTGGAACGACACCAGGGGGCTATATATGTGTGGGAGAGTGCCCAGAATTTCAACTGCTCACAGAGCCTGCTGCCTGTGACCCTCACCTGCTGCTGCCTCCAGGGACTGCTGCCTGAGACCCTCACCTGCTGCTGCCTCCAGGGACTGCTGCCTGAGACCCTCACCTGCTGCTGCCTCCAGGGACTGCTGCCTGAGACCCCTCACCTGCTGCTGCCTCCAGGGACTGCTGCCTGAGACGCTCACCTGCTGCTGCCTCCAGGGACTGCTGCCTGAGACCCTCACCTGCTGCTGCCTCCAGGGACTGCTGCCTGAGACCCTCACCTGCTGCTGCCGCTGCTGTCTCTAACCAACAGTGATGTCAAGGACAGAGAAGATCCGTGACAGTCCCTTCACCGTCGAGGAGCTTGAGGTCCTGGTGGACGAGGTGCTCACACAGTACCCAAGGCTATATGGTGCCCCAAATGTCGTGGTAAGTCTTCCACAGTGGGTGTGAGAGTGCAGGGGGGGCACACATGTAGTCGGTCTGATGCAGTATGTGCACGTGAGTGTGGGTTTGTGTCATGCATTGCCTAACTTGCATTCCATTGGGTGAAGGGGTGTGTACCCTACTCCTCAAGTCTCCCTGCCTGCACATCAAGATTGGAGGGACATGTCTTGTCTTGTCAGCCATACAGTGAAGCAGCAAGTTGGTAATGGAGGATTCAGGCCAGTGCTTGCTAGTGTGCATGTCTTTGTGTTTCCCTGTTGTCCATCTCAGTGTGAGCCCACCTGGCCTGCACAGTCACCGCCCAATACAACAAGAACACATCACTGACTGTACAGGGTGTAACATGTTCATTTTCAAATTTGACTCCCCATCAATGTGCCATGTCAACCCTGTAGATTGCACACGACTGGCACTGTGAGAAAGGACGTGGGTTTGTGAGATCATGTCCCTCAATGTGATATACATGACACAGTGGGCTACTCACAGTGCATGTTCGTTTACGCCTGCGCATTGTCGGACACAGTGGGTCTCGCCACATACACATGTTGTTTTGTGACGTATGTATTGCTCTACCTAAAAATGGTTAGTAGATGTGGGCAGAGTACACATGGTCTTCTGTGCTGGCATCCTGCTGGTACATGAGATGTGCAAGTATTGTGTCCCCCTCATACATGCATGCATTTACGTGTGATTCTCACATGCAGATTTACCATGTGAAAAGCATTCCTGTCTCTGCATGTGAGATATGTGGATTTGTGATTAATCTGTATCATGCTACTGTCCTGAGTGATTTTGTCACATGACAATGTGTCACTGATGTTTGCCCCCTCTTGTGCAGCTCAAGGTGCACCAGCGTAAGGCCGTGTGGAGAGGCATTGCGAACAAGGTGCGTGCTCGGGGAGTATCAAACCGACGGCGCACCCACTGCCACAAGAGGTGGGACGACATCTTACGGCTGGCAAAGAACGTTGCGGAGATGACACTGGGGCGGATCCCTTGCACTGGCCGGATGGCACAGCGCAGAATGACACCACTAATGTGTCGCATCTTGGCCATGACTCACCCTGAGCTGGATGCACGATTGAAGGAGCATCAGCAGGCAATTAGGGGTGAGTGTACTGGGAAGGGTGACTATGGCTGTGTGTGGCTGCATGTGTGCACAGCATGTGCCAGCGCTGGGCGATGTGATGTTGGTAGTGTGATGCAGTGGCCTGTGAGTGTAAGCTTGTGCCTGTGCTGGGTGCAGCTGTCATGCATGTGTCCTACCTGTACTTAACACTGGGAAACGGGTATGGGGCATTTAAATGGCATTGTGGGTGGTGTGAGACAGGTATGAGCTATCTGTTGCTGTTGTAACGGAGCCACATGCAGGATGTTGTGCTGTGTGGTCATCACATTGCTCACTTTGTCCTGGTTTGATAGTGCACACGCACTGTTGTGATGACAGAGGTGGGTTTGAACGATGTAATTGCACAGGGTGGCGTGCAACATGTAGATCTAGACATCTTAATGGTTGTCTGTATTGCATATGTTTGTTCTGTTGCTGCCACTGCACTGACCCTACATCTCTCTCTCTCATGCAGCATCTCCCGTGGTCACGGAGGAACAGGGGACGGACACCAGTGGTGGGGAAACTAGCACAACAGCTGCAGAGGAGCCCTGTGAGACAGATGTGACCAGCGCCTCGGAGGGGGACAGGAGTCTGCTGGAGGAATCACAGCCCGAGACGCAAAGTATTACGTCATCTGATGCCAGCGGTGACGCAGACATGTTGGCAGGCACAGGGAACGGGGACTCTGCATCATCTTCCACCACACAGCGTGCAGTGCCCACCCTCCCAGCCACTTCCTCTGGTGCTGCCCGTGTTCGCACCGCTAAGAGGGGAAGGGTGTCCTTCACCCCCAGCACCGCAGCCCCTGCCCCGGTCCCCCCTGCTGCCATCAGTGCTGAGTCTGTGGACCTTTTGCGCCAGCTGTGTGTAGGCCAGACAGCTCTCCTCAATGCATTCATGGACCACGACAGTAAATTGGCTCAGGTGGTTGCATTCATTGAGGGCATACATTCAGACGTGGGTGGGCTGCACCGGACTGTCCAGTCATTGTCCACTGCAGTGACATCAGCCCTTCAACTGGCACAATCTGGGAGTCCAGCGAAAGTCCCTTTGTCCACACCCATGCCAGTGGCCACGTCGGACGACAGTGACCACGCTCCACAGACCTCTAAGTCACGATACGGCACATGCAGCACACAGCAGCAACAGAAGCCCAAGCCGTCCAGGCCGCAGACACCATCCCCACAGATGACCAAAGCCACACCAGTGCACACAGACAAGAGCCCATCAGGCAACACCAGGGGACAAAGAGCCAAGAAGCAGGCGTCAGGGTGACGTGCCTTAGGGACATCCCCAGCCAAGGACTCTCCTGTCCCGAAAGCGTCTCCCAAAACCAAACATACAATTTCCATGCCCACTGAGAAGGTGGTGAGTGCCAAGGGTAGGCATAAGAAGGGCTGCAAGTCCGATTCAACCACTACCTCGACTCCCATAGCAAGCCCAGTGCAGTAGGGAATGGAGGGCACTGTGGGGGGACCTCCTGGTAGGCAGGGGATGGAGGGGCAAAGCCAGGGCCATGCAAAGCGTTGCGCAGGTTCAAGCACGTCACCAGAGGGAGGGCCAGCATCTGCACCTGCTGCAGCCTTGCAGTTGAGTGAGCCTGATGTGTCCACGCCACTTCCCATTGTTCCCAAAACAGTGAAGCCATTGCGACTCACCAAGAAGTGGAAAGGCACCCCTCCACAATCTCCCATCCACACTGTGTCTCATGTCTGCATGACTCCACCTCCACGTGCCACTATACCACCTGGTCCAAGCAGCCCTCCTTTTTGCCAAGACACTGATAGGTATACCTCAGCTGTGCCTCCCTCTCCCCAGTCAAGTGCTCCAACTGGGCCCGACACACAGCCAGCTCCCAGTACAACTGACAGCCAAGTCTGAGTGTTGGTAGACCTCACACGCCTGTCTCTCACACAGCATGGCCTGTGCTGCACATTGTGACACCCCAGACAGTGTTGCTGACCATGGTTAGGGTACAGTTGCACACATTCCCTGTGCATCTTCTCATGGACTCACTCTGCACTTTGTCCTGCCCACTGGCCTTGTCGTTCACTGCTGTGTGCCCCCTGCCTGTGCAGCTTCTCATGGACTCACTCTGCACTTTGTCCTGCCCACTGGCCTTGTCGTTCACTGCTGTGTGCCCCCTGCCTTTGCAGCTTCTCATGGACATGCTCTGCACCTTGGACTGGCCACTGGCCTTGCTGTTTTGCCCCTGCCTGTGCAGCTTCTCATAGACATGCTCTGCACCTTGGACTGGCCACTGGCCTTGCTGTTTTGCCCCTGCCTGTGCAGCTTCTCATGGACATGCCCTGCATTTTGCGCCTTGCTATTATCTACTCTTGTTGCCTATCTGTGCAATTTGTGAATAAAGACAGTTGCTCCTGTTGTCTGTTTTGTCAGTGTCCTTACTGAATAAAGTTCTTTTGCTGTGTGTATATGGTTTACTGTGCCACATGCTGTGTGTGCCACTTCAACCTTGCCAATTTCTTTACTCACTTACTCTATTTTTTGCAGGGGTGAGGGACTTCAGTTTTTCCTGACCCTGAAACTTGTGTGGGCAAGGTATTAGATTTGAGGTGTGAGCAGTTGTCATTGTTTGTTCATGTTGGCTGTGTTGTACACATGTCAAGTTGTGGTGCACTGCCAGCTCAGAATGGGATTCTGTCCAGAGGATTGCAGGCATGCTGGCCAGGCTCATCATGTATGTGTGTTCTTATTTTGTGTGTCCAGTAGTGTATGTGTGTGGTCTTCTTGTGATGGGCAGTCATCCTAGTCCCATGGGTTTCTTTCAATGTGTGCTCTTGGGTGGTCAAGAAGTGTGCAGTGTGAAGGTCTTGACTTTGTCTGGAGTGTTGATATGTGTGAGCCCCTGCATTGTCAACTACACACATGTTTCACCCAGGATGTGTGTGCCTGTTGTTTGGATTGTTTATCCCTGTGGATGTGGTTGTATGCACATGTGTGAGTTGTATGTTGTGCAGTGTGCAGTGTGTTGGTGTGTCCATGCAGTTGTGGCTGACTCCTACTTGTTATTTCTGTCACTTGTGAGTATGCAGTGTGTGTGTCTGTCAAGTCAGTGTTGTGTTTTGTTGTTCATCCATCTGTCATGTTACTGTTTGTGGAGACAGTGCAGACCTGCTGATCCACACTGACATTGTGGTTGTGTTTTCTCATGCATTGCTGTCACATGGTGCCTGTTTGCCTCCAGTATGTGATGTTGTGTGTGGTGTCTTGCCATCCCCTATCTGTGCTTGGGATGCCTACCCATTGTGAGTCTGTACTCCCTCTATTTGTGTATGGTACACTCCTGCCATGGCACTTCACTTGGATGTCAGTTGTCCCCTTGTTTTACATGTGTGTGTGCCTCCCCATCACTTGATATGTGACACTGTGCTTTGTGGTGCAGTTCTTTGGACAGTGGCAATGTGCCACTCAGGACATTTCCCCAATAGGTTCTGTGTGATGTTCTTGGGCTGTTTGTCAGTCATGTTTGCTCATATGCACTTCAACTGTGTGTGCTGCCCAGTCCCCTGGTCAAGTTGTTTCCACCTTTCTGTGCCAGACTTGTGCATCTGTTGGTGTTGTGTTGCATGTATGTGTGTTTGCTGTGGTACTGCTTCACTTCCTGTGTGTGATGTTGTCTTTGTGCTGTGCTGATTGGTGTTGTGTGGGTTCATGTTGTGTCACTCATTTCTGTGTGTGGCTGGTATGCTTGTTGTGCAGACACTGCTTGTTGTGCATGCAGTGCTGTGGGGGTATGTTGCCTTGTCATTGGCTGGTATGCATCCACTTATGTCCTGTTGTGTTTGGTATGTGTTTTTTTTGGCTGTGCATCTGTTGTTTATTTGCTGTGGCTGTGTTTATCTGTGATGGTACACTTCTTGTCTGTGTTGTGGTATGTTGTCTGTGCATTGTTCCT
The DNA here is from genome assembly GCA_963921515.1 of Calotriton arnoldi. NCBI lineage: Eukaryota > Metazoa > Chordata > Amphibia > Caudata > Salamandridae > Calotriton > Calotriton arnoldi. The sequence continues at coordinate 685,515 of CAWUFW010008190.1, read as the reverse complement.
GACTGATGGGGTTGTGCACTCCTGTTGTGTCTGTGCTCCCATTGCCTTTCCACATTTTTGCTGCACAGGACATGTCTGTTCTTGTTGTGGTTCTGTGTGTGGTTCTGTTGGGTTATGTGTTTGTCTGTTGTTTTTGTGCAGACATTGGTTCTGGTATCCCTGTGTGTATGTGATGTTTGTGGCTACCCCCAGGGAGTGTGATTGTTTGTCTGTGTATTGCCTGGACATTATTGCCACCCTTCTCTTTGTTTGACACTGGTGTTGTGTGCTGCAGATGTGAGGGGGGGTATGTGTGTGGTTTCCTACTAGTGTTTGACAGTCATGGAGTGTGTCAAGGGGCCCTGTGTGTTGTGCTGCTGGAGTATTCCTGTGAAGTATTTGTATACATATGTGTGGCTGTTCACAGTTTGACTTCAGGGCCTTCCTTTCATCCTTGTGCCTATACATGTGTTGCCTTGCTGTCTCCCTGGGTTGTTGCCAGGGGTGGGCGGAATTTGCGTAGTCGCGTTACGCAAATCCTCGCGAAATTGCTAACAAATTCCGCGAGCTCGCGGAACTTCCGCGAAATCGCGGAATTGCTTGTGCCGTCCGTTCGCGATGTGTTTTTGCGTGCTCGCGGGGAAATATATCGCTAACTTGCCCATGCGGTCGCTAATGGGCGCGGCCATCTTGTTTTCACTTGTCCCGCCCGCTCGCGATGGTATTTCCTGTTCCGGGTCGCGTATTGCATGCTCCCGCCCGTTCGCGATAAGGGTTTCCTGTTCGGGAACGCGTATTACGTGTTCGCGACGCTTTTGCGTGCTCGGGGGAAATATCGCGCGAACTTGCCCATGCGGTCGCAATGGGCGCGGCCATCTTGTTTTTCACTCTATTTCTATGGTTCTGGGCCTGCTTTTCAATCCTCCCTCTATCTTTTCAATCCTTTGTTTCTGTAAACTTATTTTGGGTCTTTTTTGTTTATTATCTATCTCTCTATTTTCCTGATTCTATATTTTGAGTTTTTCTCTACTTTTTGTGTGTTTTTAACTACTTTTTCACACTTTTTCTATTACCTGCTTTTTCATTTCTTTTACTTACTTTATTTAATTCCTACCTTTTCTTTTCCGCCCCCCGCCTACCCAGAACCATGGCAAAGGGACACAGGGCTCGAAGTCGGAGCCAGAGCCGCGACCGCCTTCCTTGCGGAAGACGGCGCCAAAGAGGGGTGCAGGCACGGGCCTTATTTAATGAGGCGGAGGTGGCCGCACTGGTTTTTTTCGTTCAGCGCCACCTCCCCTTAACCCTGCCAGCAGGCGGCAGGCCTGGGTCCGGGTACGGGCTCCGGGAGCGTCGTCAGCGGTGGGGCAAGGTGCGTCGGGCAGTGTTTCGCTGCTCGGGTGTCCGGCGCACCCAGAATCAGTTGACGCACCGGTGGTCCGATATTCTGGACCGGGAGCAGGACCTGCTGGACCTGCTAGGAGTGGAGGTCCCGGGGCTTGGTGAGTAGCTATTTAATATTACTACTTTGTGTTCTTCTGCTCTGTGTTATATATTGCGAATATTTTTTTTCTCCGACCAGCAAGAATGCTGCTGCTTACATTGCAGGTAAATGACGTTTAAAAATCTGTGATTGTTATGACACAGGCGCTCGACGCTACTAATCTTACTTGTTTGCAACTTTGCGCTCGATTGGCCTGATGATTATGTAAGAGTTTACTTTAGAGAACTTAAGTGATGTAATGCTAGAGAGAGTAGTCCTTCCTTTGTCCTCGTGCCACTAAGAAGGGATAGTGGTGGATTGATAGGTTTAGTTACTTATTAGTTGGTAATTTCTAAGTTGTGTGCGTGACGCATCCTCTGTCACGTCACGGGCTGCTGAGTGATGCTTACCCCAGTCCTTAGCAGAACCTTTTGTAGTTTGTTTACTGAGTGTTAATAGGCTTATATCATCACTAGCAGAACATTAGCAGCAACCAGCCAACAATTTGGTGTATGCAAAAATGTATGCATGTGTCCTCCATCTATGCATTTTTGAGGACTAAAATAAATGGAAATGCAGACTTACTGAACAATTGGCCCGTCTGGATTGGAATCGGTGGGCTAGGTCAGGTGGTAGTTAGGCTTGCTAGACGGTCCGTGAATCTCGCAATACTACCAGTCGATCAGATAGGTCAATTTTATTGCAATTTTTGTAACCAAAAATGTTTTTGGTGCCTATTTTAAAATATTTTATTTATTTCACACCAAACTTTAATTTTTGTCTCTTTCTTTATGAAATCTTACATGATCAGCAGCACCCAGGGACAAGAAGACGGGGTCGCAGGCGGTGGGCCCACAAGATCTGGACGATGCCTCCCAGGGACAGGACCGCTCCTCTATCGAGGGCTCTGCTGCTGGCCCCAGTAAGTCCACCAGTGGTTAATATTAATAATTATATTTCCTAAACTTTTCCTGCACCTTATTTTTTCCGAACTATTATTTCGGTATCCTGATTCGCATTTTTACAAAATCTTCTTTGCTCTATACTATCTGTTTCTAAATTATTGTTATCCCTGCCTCTAACTGCGTCTGCTATGACTCTCTGTACTACTACTATTAGTCTGTCTGTAGCCAAGCTTGCCCAGTTGCCCACTCTTTATTTCAAATATTTTAAATTCAACTCATTCACCAATAGCTATAGCCATTGAGTTTTGGTTGTCCTCTTCTACTACTTCTAGTCTTCTTATTCTTGAGGCTTTTTGACAATTCCCACCAAGAAAATGCCCAACCAAATTTTAGAAGTTTAGATAGGATAGGACATACTACTACTGTTGTAGGGATTCTGCACATACAGAACTTTGCACAAGAAAATAGGTCGTTGGTGATGGGAGGTTGGACCTTCCTCACACCTCAATCGGAAGCCACCACAATCCCCTGACCGACTTGTTATAGTGTCTCATTACTCCGAAAGGCCCCCCCACCCCCAAAATACCCAATGAGTAGACAACCCAGACAACATAACACTCCCAACCTGTGTCGCGGAAGCAATGCACACCCTTTTGCTCACTCTTGTGTAAGTCCACACCAAATACCACCGAGTCTATGTAAGTTCAAAAGGTTTCTTTTTATTTCCAACTGACAAGCTCTGTATGTTGTATAATGCAGCAGCAACAGCAAAATGTATAAGATTAAAACAATAAACATTGTTACAGTTAGACTTACAAGTTACTTACAACTAAAAGTCCATAGAAGCCAAAAGGCGAGATCATGATAACTGAACAGTGGTGGGCGAACCACCCTCCCCTTGGTAGGAATCGAGTTTATATAAAATTCTAAATGGAGATGTGAGAATTCTGGGGAGCCCTCACCTTAGAAGAACCTAGTAGTGGTGACATCATAAGCTCTGCAAAGCTCTGGTTCTTCTTATAAGTGAATCTTCCGTCTGTAATGAGAAAAATGGTGCGCGTTAGTATAGTGCAAGCATTTCTCAGTCGTGCCAAAAACTGTAATTTTTTTTTATGGATAAGCAATATGGACTAACACCATAACTCCATAACAAAGTCGCTTGTTTCTCGACCTTGTACGCAGTGCTCAGACATTAGCAGTATGAGCTCATGTGGCCTCAAAGGCGTATTTCACAACAAGCTGCGAGGTAACTTGCGCAAAAATAAAAGACAGAGCTAAAATGGTTGCATGGCTCGGGGTAACTTAGCAAAGACTAAAATGACCCTAGGGACCATATAACACTACTAGTGTCTAGTCTACTACCTGATTTATACTAGTGATGTATGTTGTATATGTATTAACTTTTTTTCATTCATGCTAGTGAAAAATAGGGGGAGGTGTATATGGCATCTGAAAAATGTGTAATGTTTTTCTAGGCGTACTACCGACCACCAGTACCGGGGCCAGCGGTGAAGGTGACGCGGCCGCTGAGGGTGCAGGCGATGCGGCAGTTGGAGTAGCTGCAGGGGGTGAGCCAGCACCAGTGGCGGGCGGTGGTAAGTTATATTCCTAATCCTTACTTATTGACATTACACTCGCTGCAAGGGTGTAATGTATACTGTACTGTTGAGACTTAAGTAAGAAGTAGTTGTGAACGCCGTTTGAAGAAGACACCCTTTACTTAGCAGCATTAGCAATAGCATTAGCGACAGGAGTCTGAGAGTAACCAATGGCCTCTATCGGACTTCAACTCAGCTGTGAAATTTTTATGGAGAAGAATAAAAGTCTGATCAGATGACCTTGATGGATGGGTTGAACGAAAAGGGAAAGAAGGGTGGAAGGAGGCAGGACGGGCGAGATTTTATGTTTATGACTGGCAGAGAAGGATACGTGGCATGCATGCATAGGTGTGTGATATGAATCAGATGCATGGGTGGCGGAATGCCTGAAACTCCCCCAAATGTTCGAGGCTGAGGTAGTGGGAGGATAGATACATACCACAAATGTTACGTACTGTGCTTGCTAGTGCTACTGTGCCACTATGTGTAGAATGTATTTGTCTGACTGCTTTGCTAAGAGTATATTTTACAATAGTCTTGTTTTTTCTTCTTGATATAGCTACTCCTAAAGTCAACAGGAAGGAGTTGGCAGCCAAGGCCCGGCGCCGTAAGCTGGAGGCCATACAGGCCGAATACCGGCGCCTCGTTGTTCTAGAGGAGGAGGAGGAGGCGGCAGCAGCTGCAGCCTCCTCCAATGCCCCGGGCCCCAGACACCCCCCCAGTCTTACGGCGTCACCGCCTGTCAGCCACCCTCCGCCACACAGGAAGAAGCACTGCTGCCCACCCCCACTGTGGATGCAACTGCCGCGCGCTGAAGCACCGCGTGGCCCGCCTGGAGGAGCGCATCCGTGTCCTGGAGAGGCGAGCCCGCTGAGACCCCGTTAATTTATTGCCCCTTTTTTAGTTCTTATTTGGGTGGGTGGGAATCGGGCGTTGGGTTTTGGACTTGGACATTTGTTGGACTTTTTCGTTGCGGGACATGAACATTGGTTGGGGTTAGGGAGGGGGTGGGTCAGGTGTTGTGGGATTTTTTTACATAGTTTATTTTTGTTAGGGTATTAAATTACATATTTAGACTTAATATACGATGTGGTTAATGTTTTGTGGGTGGGGTTACTGTTTTACGTCACACGGTTTCCTTGCTGGTGCAGTGCCACAGCCAGTGTTTGATTTTAATAATTGGCTGAGTTACTAAGACACAAACAGACAGATGCGGTACCCGTCACTGAGGGACTTGTCCTACTAGTACTGTCAGTCTCCCCTGATAATCTATGCATTCTGCAACTGGACTCAAAGGGGTGTGTGAAATAGAATTAATGAAAAAAAATCAGTTATTAATTATGCCTCACCCAAACCTCTTCTCTTACCTGTGCTTGATGTTTAACTTGGGCACGGCGATGGCTGCACTGTGGTGATGGTTTTCTTTCCCAACATGCCATGGGTGTGGTGGTAGTAGTAGTAGACCCTGGCAGTAGCACTTGCAAATAAAAGAAAATGAGACAGTCAGTCGCCTGAGAGAGACTGTGGGAGGAGTAGTAGAACAAAGTACAGTACGGAACTTACTGCCAAACAATAATATGCCAAAATACAAGGAAACATAATGGTTGCGGGGATAGCCTAGTACATAGAGTTACAAACTCTAGCTGTGTCGAGTCACTCGACTAGGCCTACAGTACACCGTGGTCCGTGACTCGACACAAGCGTAACCGTTAGTGCTGTTTCGGATGATGACAAATCCAATCTATGATGGCATTTAATGCTGATGGATTCGGTTCCTTTGGTACAAAAAACCCAAATATACTGCTCATAGGAGGGTGGGCAAGCAGAAGAAGATCTGCGCCCTGCCTTGAAAATGCATTTATGTTGCTTTAGCCACATCCGCCCCAGCAAGCGTGTGATAAATTATTGGTGTACATTTAATTTAGTCACACCTCAATAAGCCACACAGCCCGGGGGAAGAGGATTAGGGTTTGAAGAATGGTTGGGAAGGGGGTGTTTTGGGAAAGGTTTGAGAAAGAAAAACAGTACGCATGGACAACAACAAAACACAATATTGGCAGAGAACCATATCCATAAATCAGTTAAGGGAGAAAAAGGAAATGCATGCATGATGATGATAACTTGATGGTTAATGATATTACTAACTACTACTACTAGACAATTAGACAGTACAGGGCAGCAGTATATTATGCTATTTGCCTTGCCTGTCTGCCCTCAGAGAGACCCGAATTACATACAGTTTCTGTTCTTTTGTACCCGCCCGGGCTTAAAGATAGCAAAGAAAAGTCCAAAAATGCTGTAGGGATGAATTGAATTATATAAGCAGAGAGCAAACATAAAAACAACAACACACAGTAGTAATGATTGAAGACAAAAAAAAGAATCGAAATGTAAAATATGATGAAAGTTGATTCTGTCACTGTATGTTATCCTGGTCAAAATGGGGAGTTGCATCTCGGCGTTCGTCTTGGTCCTCCATTCCATGGACGCTCCGGCCATCAATCTTGCGTGACGCCACTGCCTGCCTGGCACATGTAGATTCATTGGTAAGGTAAGTGAAAGTTGTTTTTCCCAGTCTAGCACAGGGTAAGGGCCGGCCTGTAATTGCAGATGGGAAAACCAAAGGGATATTGAAAAATCAAGTATAAAAAAAATGCCTAAATTACGGTGGAGTGCAACAAGAACACTTTCAGAGGCGGCATGGATTTGGATACATCATGTCTAACTTAGTCTGTTTCCAACATTAACCTCCAACAACAACAGGACTGAGCAGGCCCACGGCACCCGTGACACATCCTCCATTTAGCGTACCTTTTTTTACAGAGGCAGACAAAGCAGATATACAGCAACATAGCATTTTACAAACTAAGTGACTAAATCAATGCCCCGCTGTCAGTCATACCATACCACCACACTCGACTCCACCACTACACAGACATGTAGGTCTGCAGTGGTTGTTGTTGACTTGGTTACCTTGTAATGCACTCATTAAATGCACTGAGTTATTCCATCAATCATCTCGGATCGTACTGAGTGACTGGAGTGCGAAGAGATAATGTCACTGTGGTCATCATCATGGTGTGTTGTCCAACTCAGTGTGCAGTAGTGTACAGATTGAGTCCCCTTTCCATATTCAAAATGCAATGGATCGGCCTGCAGTACAAGTAGAAAATTGTTATTGAAAAACCATATTGGAAAGAAACATTGCATTGGGTTACTTTTAGTGTGTAGATTAGATAATAGTACACAATGAATTACCTTCATGCACTACAGTACAAACAACAACAACACAAATCACTCAGTCAGCGTCCAATGCATGTCATCATTCATTACCTGTTCCTTCTCATCTTCAGTTAATGGGCAGTCTGTATCGGCTCTGAAAGGGTGATAGCTATAGTAGTCATCATCATGTTCCACTTCTTTTGGAGAGACTCAACGAGGCAAGATTAGGTTTTCTTCGGTTATGCTACATCCAATAATCATCTGGCTTGAGGGCAATAGATTTAGGTCGATTCAGGAGGATGGAGGAGCAGGACTCGGAGGAGTGGACTGAAATGCAGAGCGCTGAAACTCATAAGGCAATAAAATAAGAAGACGGTGGTGATGGATTTGTTGTGATTTGAAGTTTCCAAACAGAAAGACAGACACAGAAATAGAAGTAAATAAGGGAGAACCACAGTAAGAACTGGAAGCCTAGTTGTCACCGTCAGGGAAGTATAGCTCGTCCTCAAACTCTGGAGGTTCAACCAGAAGTAGGTAATCAGCATCCAACACGCTACTTCCATCACCTGAGCCGCTGTCCTCATCTTCCTGCGGTGATTCATGTATTGTATAATTAGGTGGTATAAATTGCTGATTCATTTTGATCATGGTTAACCTCTCCACGTTTATGGGTGAGAGACTGGTCCTTTTCACTGTTACAATGGAACCAGCAGCACTGAAAACACGTTCAGAAGAGACACTTGCGATAGGGCAAGCCAGATAGTTGATCGCCAGCCTGCTGAGCACTGGCCATTGGCCCCTTTTGCCATACCAATACCGCAATGGGTTTTGATCAATGAAGACCTCTGTTGGGTCATCCAGGTAGGCCTGGACCATTCGGTCAATGTTCAGGGGTGCTAAACTTAGTGCGCCCTCTTTTGTCTTTGCATCAGCACTGGACCTAGCAAGTCCTTGCTGTAAATACCAATTCTGTGCCGTTTGTACTGGGGCTGATGATGATCCGGTTCTTGCTGTTGTCGATAGTGTTGGTGACAGCTGTGAACCAAATGCACTGCCCACAGGCTCTGAAGTTGAACTTGACGCAGGATGCCCTGCTGCAGTACTTGATGTGGGTTTGAGGCCTTTAATTACCAGCCGTTCATTTTCCAATGTACTGGCTGCCTCAGCTATCCAAGTTTTGTACCGGGCAACATCCACTTCTGAAAAAGGGAGTAATGTCTTACTGTGCAGTGCCGCTTTGTACCGTGGATCCAGAATTGTGGCACAAATGTAATGTTGTTGTGACAGAATCTTATTTTGCACTCTTGCATTTTCACTTAAGCGACATGATAAGCTCTCCGCCAACTGGTATGCTTCTTTTTTTCCTCCACACCTATGTACGCTTCACACACCCTCTTCAGCTCTTGCTCTAGCATGTGCAACAATGGGATAGCTTGGCCCATAGTACAGTCCTCCTTGCTGACTTCACGTGTGAAGACCTCGAAAGGAAGAAGCATCTCTGTAAGAGATTTAACTAGGCACCATTGGTCCACCTGAAGGGTCATGCCTTTCACAGCAGCATCCGCCCTTTGCATGACATATTCATTGATTGGTCTGTACTGCTCAAACAGACGGTCAAGCATGTAATACGTTGAGTTCCAACGTGTTGCCACCTCCTGGATCAGTGCTTTGACTGGCATTCTATAGTCACGTTGAATGATCCTCAGCTGCTTCCGGGCTTTAAAAGAATGGCTGAAATGCGTGCATATTCTGCGGCAGGTGGTCAGTAAGTTGCTGACTATGGGTTCTTTTTTCAGAAAGTCTTGAACTATAATGTTAATGCAGTGCGCCAAACACGGGACCCTGAAATACTTACCAAGCGTCATGGCCTTAAGTATATTACTGCCATTATCCGTGGCAACAAAACCAATGTGAAGCCCTCTGGGGCGCAGCCATTCAAAGACCTTGTTGTTAAACTCTTCCAAAAGGTTTTCAGCAGTATGAGATTTCTCCATGGCGAACATGGCTATAGTTGCATGTTTCCGAGAAGCATTAAAAATTGCAGCTGTGTCAACAGCACCTACTTCAGATAGCTTGTCTCTAACCCCCACAAAAGAGACCCAGTGTGCAGTGATGCACATGTAATCAGTGGCTTGGCAACTGGTCCACATGTCTGTTGTCAGGTGGATTTTGTGAACAGCACTCTGCTGCAAAGCTTGTCCAACCAATTCAAGCACATCGTGATGTAGTGCTGGAACAGCAACTCGGACAAAATAGGAACGGCTGGGAACCTTCCATTTAGGGCAGATGGCTGACACAAATTCAAGGAAACCCACCCCTTCCACAAATGAAAAAGGGAGAAGGTCCAGCGCTAACATTTTAGCGAGCTTCGCAGTGTACAACCGTGCCGTTGGGTGGTTGCGTTGGTACTGCCCCTCCGACCAAAGCATGCTGTCAATGGTAGGCTGGAATATTTTCCTTACTGCTGCACCTTTCTTCTTTAACCCAGCTAGGCTCAACGACGCTGCACTTTTGCTCATTGCAGTGCCCGGTTGCCTTGCTGTCTCATGTTGACTCTTACTACTGTGCCACTGAGATGTTGCTGAGGATGCGGGCGTTGCCAGTACACTGCTGGGGGTAGGGCTATAAATGTCTCCCTCTTGTTGACCTTCCTCCGCGATCATATCTTCCCCTACTTCTTCATCCACAACAACAGCAATGGGTCCAGTTTTACTTTTTTGTAAGTGAAGTAGGTGAGCCTCCCACCTGATAGTGTGGTGTTTTTTGAGATGACTTGTTTGTCCTCCGGTACCATAGTTTGTACCAAGCTTACCCCGCCTAACAGCCTGCCGACAAATTGAGCATATAGCAATGTTCTCCTCCTTACTGCTAACCGAAAAGAAGTCCCAAACTGGGGAGGAGAACTTTCTGGCACTGCTGTAGGTGCCACTTTCAATACCAGATGAAATGGAGGGTGTGCATGGAATTTGACTCTGTGCACTTACATTACCACCACCTACTGAGGTGGTGGTTGAGCTTGATGTAGGTCCCTGCCGGGCCTTTGCAAAGGCAAATATGGAAGCTGGAGGTCGTGTTGGCGTTACCTGTGTTGGTGGTATCCGTGCTACATCCCTCGCAGCGATTTGGGATAGTCTAATAATGTTGGTCTCCATCTCCGCAGGCCCAGGAGTGATGTTCGTGATGACTGGCTCTTCATCATCATCACCCCCTCGTCTAAATCGACCTCCATAACTGTAAGGCTTTCGGGAACCTTCCTTTTCACTAGCCTTGTCTTGTGGTGTGCATCACTCTCAGGCTGAGCTGGTGGCTTCCAAGTGGCATCTAGATCATCAGAAGCGGGGCTTGAAGAAGAAGTTGATGTACTAAGCCTCCTTTTCCTTGCTGGGGGTATGGAAGACACTGGATCTTCTGGAACAGTGGCTTGCTCCTCTCCGTCTGCAAAAGCTCGATTTCCTGAACTGCCCCTACTTCAGGTGGAACAGCTACTATTGTGGGCTGTGGTTCCGGCTGTGGTTGCGGTTCCGGCTGTGGTTGCGTTTCCGGCTGTGGTTGCATTTCCGGCTGGGGTTGCGTTTCCGGCTGGGGTTGCGGCTGTGGTTCCGGCTGTGGTTGCAGTTCCAGCTGCAGTTCGGGTTGCGGCTGGGGTTGCCCACTTATCTCCTGAGTTTGCGCCTGCGAGTGCGTGGATTGGGTACTACTTTGCGATAATGACATTTCAACATCACTGGTCGTTAGTAGACTGGCTACCTCTGCCACAGTCATGGGCTTGGGCCTAGGTTGCTGGGGTGGGGCCACTGATGCAGAGGTGCTGCTCCCAGCTTGGTCCCCGCTGGACACCGCTGCTGCAGGCGTACGTTTTTTTTCCCAAAAAACACATCGGCCGGCACCCCAGTCTTGGCAAGTGCCACTTCCTTCTTCTCTCCCTTCTCACTGGCAACTTTATTGCTACTGGAGGACCTTGTACCTTTCTTTGGGGCCATCTTCTTCAGATGTCAGCAGGACGCAGGTGCACAAGTTGCAGAGATGTCTGTGGTCACACGTGGACGTGACGCGCAGCAGGACTTCAGCCTGGCAGTACAACGGGTGATGTTGATGATGACACCTCCTCCTCTGTCTTTTTGTGCACCTAAAAGCAAAGAAGCCAGGAGAAGAACATCAGTGAAACGTTGCATTTGTTGTTGTGGTTCAATTACTAGTAGTACAAACAAACAAATAAAAGATATAAATTAGTGTAGCCATTTGTGAGACTGTCAACAAGGGCTTTCCTGGTATACTGTGTACACTGTCAGGACAACCAAAATACAAATGTAATACAAGTGGACCCTGTTTGGCAATAAATTATTTGCTCATCACATCATTCAGGGAGCTGCAGCTGGCAAAGGGGATGGATGCAAGCAGTAAGCCAAGAGGAAAACCATGCAGGCCTAAATGGCAAAAGCAGCACACTTATAACTCCCACCAGAAATGGCCACCAGCCACATGGACACTCACAAATCACAAGCAACAAGCATGAGGCCTGGAAAACAATGTACTGAAACAGGCCTACGATAGCCAGGCAAAGGCTGCATGGTAAACCACACTGCTTTGCCTGTAATGTAATGCAATAAAATGCAAACACGAAAATACACAGTGCTAAACAAGGCCTGCAACACACCACACACAACTAAGGCATGTAACACACCCCAAAAAACAGAAATTACCCACCGTAATGCTCGAGGGTCATGTTTATGTTCATTGAAGTGTTGTACCAGGCGTGTCGTGAGTTTGCCTGCTTTAATGGTACTTAAGTGCTCTTGAATCCGCACTTTGACTTTTCTGGTTGTAAGGCCAATGTATTGTAACCCACACTGGCACGTCAATCTGTATATGACATTTACTGTATTACAGTTCGAGAATTTATTCAAATGCCATATTTTCCCATTACTTAACTGCACCATATTGATTTTCTCTGTCAATGCACAAACTGAACAACTACCACATGGATAATGTCCTGCTGGCATCGTAGTAATCTTTGATTTCAATATTGGGCGTGTATGTACAAGTTTATCCTTTAGATTACTTGCACGCCTAAATGCAAATCTGGGTTGAGGCATCGTGAAATCAGCAGTCGACAGCATTGACCAGTGTTTTCGGATCAAATGTCTAACCTTAGAGGCTAGGGGGTCAAAAGTCATAACCACCGGAAGGCAATCAGCTCGTTCTCTTATATTCTTTTCCAATAATGCCTCCCTAGGAGTGTTACGCGCCCTTTTACAGGCCCTGCTAACAATCTTCTTAGGATAAGCTCTCTGCATCAATTTCTCTGACAGATCTTCAGCTTGCTGTGAGAAAGACTCCACAGTCGTGCAATTACGTCGATATCTCAAAAATTGGCCAACAGGTAAATTATCCCTCAAGGCTCTAGGATGGTAGGATTGATAATGCAACAATGAATTCCTGTCGGTCCCTTTCTGATGAACCATGGTACATAATTTATTCTCCTGTACAGTAATGTCTAAATCTAAGTACACAGCATGTTGATTACTTTTTGTCCACGTAAACCGCAGACATGTATCACGGGTATTCAACCATTCCAGGAAGTCATCCAGGACACTTTCTGCTCCTGTCCAGATACATAACACATCATCAATATATCTCCTCCAGAGACAAATATGTCTCTGGAAGGGATTTGACGAATCACTCAGGAAGTGTTCCTCAAACTGGCCCACATAGATGCAGGCCAGACTGGGCGCAAAAGTTGCACCCATAGATGTCCCTGACACTTGCAGGTATAGGTCATCGTTGTAACAAAAATAGTTACGTGTTAATGCTAATTCTATGCACTGGAGCACAAATGACTGGGGAGTGTCATAAAACCATTCTTGTGCCCCCAGGGCTCTAGCTGCTGCCACCAGCGTAGCTTCCTGGGGGATACTGGTGTACAATGACTCAATGTCAATTGTCACCAAAAATTGCTGTGTAGAGTCAAAAACCAAATCATTGAGAGTGTTCAAAATATCTGTAGTGTCCCGCACATATGATGGTTGTTTTAGAACAGACTCTCTTAAAAAGAAATCCGCAAACTGGGACAATGGTTCAAGAATAGAGGAAATTCCCGACACTATAGGGCGCCCCGGAGGGGCCGCTGTATCTTGTGCACTTTTGGTAGTATATAGAAGGCCGGGGTTCTGGGTTTGATGTTAACCAGAAACTCGGCCTCCTTAGTAGTTATCCAACTCTTGCTCCTGGCATCAGCCACCATCTTAGTAATCAAGTCATGTAATTCACCCAGAGGGTCTCTGGTGAGGGGATGGTAGTTCTTACGCTCACCTAACAATCTCAACACCTCGTTATCATAGTCTGTACTATTCATAACCACAACCGCCCCGCCTTTGTCCGCGGACTTTATGGTTATGGCTTCATTATCCTGTAGTGTCTTAACTGCTTCCCAATCTTCATGGCTCATGTTGTTAAAGACGTTTCGTTGTTCTAGTTGTTCTAATTTCAAAATTTCTCCCAAGATCTTTTGTTCAAATACCAAGACCTCAGGTCCCACTGACGAACTTGGTGGACAAAACTGGGAAGGGCGTCGCAAATTAGTCGAAAATAAAGATTCTGGTTCCAAATCTTTATTAGCAAAGAATTTTTTAAGTTTAATCTTTCTCATCGTTTCATGAAATTCCGTCCTACACTTAAAGGCATCATGACGGGGAGTGGGGACAAATCCCAATCCTTTGTTAAGGACCCTAATCTCATTCTGTGTAAGTTCGTAGTCTGATAAATTCATGACTATGTTTAGAGCGGGGTCCTGCCCCGGCTGCGGGTTATCCGCGGCGAAAACATTGGCCATTGCTGTCCCTGGTTCAATCCGGCACGACCTCGGCCCCTCTGTGCCCCTCCTCCTCTGTTGCCCCTGTGAGTTTGTCCTAAAAAGAACGCAACAGGGCACCCAAATCCTCATTAGATTTGGAATGTGGGTCAAACCTTACTCTGCCAGGGTTATGTGGTTGTTGCCCCTCTTCTTCCTCACTCGAGGTATTATCGAATGTCCAGTTCTGAGGTGTTCTCCTCTGCTGTTGTCTCCCACCCCTCCTCTGGTAATGTGATTGGGACACTTGTTCACTTCCCTGTTGGTAATGCGTATCATTTACATATGGAAAAGCCCACTCATGTGTGTACCTCTCAAGATTCCTACGCAATCCCTTTATTTTCTGATTGACCATATAACTCTTATACTCCACTAAATCCTCTTGGATCCGCTGTAACTGTTCTTTAGTGTCACTAATGGTCGTATCCTTCTTCAAAATTTCCTCCAATTCTAAAATCTCCACCAAAAGCTCCTCACTCAACCTCTTCGCTGTATTAATAATTAATATCAGCCAATCTCTTGTACATTTGTTGGCAATATAACTCCAATCCAGTCTAAATTTCTTATCTTCTAAGAAAATACGTGGCTCTATTCTCACTAATAGACTGGCTGGTGCTGCTCCCGCACGGAGGTACTCTGTCATAAGTGCTCCATGTAGAGCCACCCTAACCTGGCGTTTTTGATATTACTTAGCTTTTCCCATTCTTCTCGTGCTGAACTAGTATTGATTAAGGATGAATCTGGAAACAGTGAAGGCCCTGACAAAATGGCCGTAATCTGGTCATCAGAGAACGCCAGACAATTCATATCCATCTCTTTTCAGCTGTGCTTCTAATACACAATGTATATTCGTTCAACAGGTGAATCTAAGGTCAGACAAAGTATCCTGCTGACTGTAAAAGACCTGTCTGGTTAATCCAGTTTTTTTAAAAAAAACACCTACTTTTGTTCGAAAATCATTTTACAAAAGGCTCTCACGGCTGAGCCGCCGTTCTAACAATATACGCAACAGGGAGCACAAGAGGGAAATCACCAGGCCACCCTCCTCTCACAACACATCAAAACAATAAAGACCTGGCTACATGAGAGTTTCTTTACTGTCACCTTCAGTCACTGCATCAAAAGTGAGTTTCATTTTTACTCCCACTATGGCACCCCGTCCAATTGCCTGCAGTCCCAAACTCTGAAATCAGTACTTTAAAAAAAGGAAGAATCACTGTCAATTAAGCCACCCCGCCAACTATTCCCTCCGTCACAACATGTGAGTAAAGAAAACTTACTACCAAAGTAAGTGAAAAGAGTGAGCGGGCACCTCACGTATGCAACACCAAGACGGGCTACCGGCAGGTTTTCGCCAGTGTGCCCACGTATATCATCATCGGTTACCCACTCACTAGAACAAAGGAATTAGTGTCCAAAAAGGAGAGCAAGGAAAACAGAGAAGGGAATCAACTGTTCCAAACCAAGAAACCCGTGCTGAGCAAAGAACCATGTGCTCAAATACTATTAAAAACAAGTCAAGACTCACTGTCGTATTACCCCCTTTAATTTGAAAAAGTGAGCTTGCTCAAGTTAAAAGCACTGCATGTTGCTAACCTTTTCCAAGAAGGCCAACATGTTTCATTGCCAATCACATATATTATGGCAAATTCATCAGGGCGTGGGGTTCCAATCACTCGCCTTTCAGGACAATGTCTTTTTAATAATAAATGCGGGTTGGCTGAGAAGACAAAACAGACAGTGATTCACTCTCATTAAAAACCGGACCAGACACAGTCCCACTACGAGGTAATATATATCTTATTTTTAAAAATCAAACATATATAATTACCCAGTGTCAGCAGGGGGCTTTCATACCAGCCTGCACCAGACCAAGAAGGGGTGTATACATCACTATTATACCTTCTTTAAAAAGCACTGCCGTTGCTTGTCAATTTCACCTACGGAGACAATGTCATACATCAGCTGTATAATCGACAAGTACCTAACCTCTTCATCTAAAAGTGCCTAAAATGTCATGGCATATCTCAGTCCCATAACATACACAAACGTTCATTTCTTGACACTGCCTTGTCAATATGTATATGTCGTTACCCAACTACAACTTGTCTACAACATGTCAGCCCCTTATCATTGGCCTCCTTCATAATGGCTAAAACAGACCGTCTCCTTTACTTGAATAAGAAACTTTTCACTCACATTCTTCCATTCATCCTCCGGGAAGCCTCTGCTAAACTTCCAAATCAATCACAGCCCCAGCCTACTCTTACCGCATCGAGAATCTCCTACAGCGGCATCTCGTTCCAGCCTCGCTGAAAACCGGCTTTCTGGACGAATTTAAGCCGTCGCTGTGTTGCGCGCCAGTAGCGCGTAGACCACGTGACCCCACGTTGTAATACAGCTCAACTCACTTTCCACCCCACTACGGCAGCCATATTGGAACGGCTCCTTTATGGGAGCTTTCTACAGGTGAACATCAATCCTACGCTCCACATATCTTATTACCCAGCTGATTTACTTTCTCCATTTTCGTTCACCCTATGTGTATTTTCTCTAGTGAACTTCCATATTAAACTGTTCTTTCACAACAAAGGTCATCTCCAAACTAATCAGTCTTCTACATCATATCTTTGATTACTGCCAACAGGAATTCATCGAGGGACGTAAATATACTATATATTTATACATATTGTTACAGTTTGTGTGTATTTCATAGTCACAATGTTTTGTTTTTATTGAAGTTCTATATTGTACATTCATATCTTTGCTCAATGGACTAGCCAATCGTAAAGTCCTACCATCTACTGACTTTGTTCCATTCAATATGATCATTCAATCCAATTCGATCTACACCCTCTGAAAAAATCCAACGGGCTTCTTTATTTGCCAACACTCTTTCAATATTGTCACAACAACAAGAAACTGAAGACAGACAATGCAGGCCTATGGCAAAAAGCACTATGCCTGGCTTCAAAATGGCCGCCAGCCTCATGGCCAGGCCCACAACAACAAGAAACTGAAGACAGACAATGCAGGCCTATGGCAAAAAGCACAATGCCTGGCTTCAAAATGGCCGCCAGCCTCATGGCCAGGCCCACAACAACAAGAAACTGAAGACCGACAATGCAGGCCTATGGCAAAAAGCACACTGCCTGGCTTCAAAATGGCCACCAGCCTCATGGCCAGGCCCACAACAACAAGAAACTGAAGACAGACAATGCAGGCCTATGGCAAAAAAGCACACTGCCTGGCTTCAAAATGGCCACCAGCCTCATGGCCAGGCCCACAACAACAAGAAGCCTAGGTCACAAAGGAAACACATGCAGGCCTATATGGCAAAAAAGCAGCACACTTAATACTCCCACCAGAAATGGCTACCAGCCACATGGACACTCACAAATCAGAAGCAACAAGCAGGAGGCCTGGAAAACAATGTACTGAAAACAGACCTATAATAGCCATGCAAAGGATGCATGGTAAACAACACTGCTTTGCCTGTAATGCAATAAAATGCAAAAACGAAAATCCACAGGGCTAAACAAGGCCTGCAGCACACCACACACAACTAAGGCATGCATTTAGCACACAGCACAAAAACGGAAATACACCCAAAAATACACATTTTGCAATTCAATCCAACGCCATCCATGCCCCCTAAATGATGTTTGAAATTAAAAAATACATCACACAGCAAAGGAACAGTTGTTTCATCATGTTTCATCATGCACCAACCCATGACTAGCTCTGGGCCTACTGGCTACAGTGGCTACCCACCACTATATTTATTTTTAAAAATGATGAAAATTAAAAAAATTGTAATTGCAGCAACTGCAATGACCCAATCAAACAACACCAACTTACTTGTAAAATCTCAAATCCAAAAATCCTCAAATCAAATCAAATGATAATGATGCAGCAGACACAAACAGTGATCCTTCCAGCTCAAATCCAAGTGAAAAATGAACAAGAGATGGAGGAAGCACTGGGAGGAGCCTGCTGGAAAGGAACAGGAAGTAGTAGACTCTGTGGCACTTCCTCCCTCTCCCCCGCCCACAAAATGAAAAAAAAACACACCCAAATATCAATCTGAGGTTTTTTTTCCATGGAAATCATCAGTTTATAGAAGGTTTTATGCTGCTCGCGATATTATTCTTCTCCAGATTGAAAATTTTGCGTGTTCGGGATCGCAGGTTTACAAAGATTCCGCCGGAAATCCGATGGCGCGCCCGAATGACGTGTTCGCGACCGCAATCTCTCTCGTGGTGCACGATGGCGCATACGAATGACGTGTTCGCGATCGCACACTCTCGCGTTGTCCGATGGCGCATCGAATGACGTGTTCGCGATCGCAAACTCTCGCAGGATCGCGCGGCCGGCTACCGAAATCTCGTGGCGCCCGCGAACGAATAGGAAAACCCGTCGGCGAACGCAGGAATCCCGGTAAGTCATAATCGCGCACGCTAGAATGCATTTTTAAAGCGCGAACAAGAAAATAATTCCGCTTCGCCGCGGATCGCGGAATTGATGGCAGTTCCGCGCTCTCCGCGGAACGCGAAATTGTCCAACTTCCGCAAATTCCGCGAGCGGAGCGGAATTCAATGCCCAGGCCTAGTTGTTGCACTGTGCTGTCTGTGGTTTGACTTCAATCACTATGCAAGCCATGTGTGATTAGATGGGCTGGGGGTGTTGTTCTATGTTCCTTGTCTTGCATGTGCTGTACACATGCTTGGTGGTTGTCTCCTTGGCCTTCCATTTGTGTGCACCTCACTTTGGCTTTCCTGTTTTGTGTGCTCCATTGCTGGTGGCATGTGGTCTGTGTATGTGTCTGTGTGTCAGTGTGGGGTATGTGTGTGTGACTTGGCAGGCTGTGTGTCCAGTGAGATGTTTGTTCCTTGTATGTGTGTGTGTCCATTTGATGCTTGTACTGAGTTTACTTGCCATTGGTGTGGTGTTGTTGTGGTGTGTGTGTGTAGCCCTGGCCCTGTGCTTCTGTGCTGTGTGTTCCTGTGCAGCCACTCCTGCTGTGGCTGTGTCCCTATTTGTTTTGTGTGTGGTGCAGGGTGTGGTGTCACCTGGCTTGTTGTTGTGCATGGGGGTGCACAGGGGGGGCACATGGCATGTCCCTTCAGTGGGGGGCTAGTGTGTGAGGGTGGAGTTGTGGCCCTGTGGTCTTTGTGCCCTGCCCATGCCTGGCGCTGGCCCAGCCTTCTGCATTGTGCGCATGTATTCCCTTGTCTTCACCACTGCGGTGACGTGGCCGTGACATTGCTGCACGATCGCGGTCGATGTGTGACCTGGATGCGGAGGGGTGTATTGGTGGCAAGTGGGTCATGTGTGTGTGCACTTGGGGATGTGTTCCTATCCCCACCAGCGTATCTGATGTGGTTAGGGACCCTGTGCCAGTCCATGGTTTGTGTTTTGTGGTTGTGTGTGGGGTTGTATTGTTGCGTACCTGCGGTGGCGTCCGCGACGGTCCATGATTTGCTGGTGATGTATCAGGTACAGCACCGGGAAAACGTGCAGTGCTGGGTCCATGGCGGTCGTGTCCGGGCGCTGTTGACCGGGTCTCTGGTTTCGCGCCCCGCTGTCGAGGTTCCGCCGTCTAGGATTGGGCGGTTTCTCCGCTGCGGTGCTACTGGTTGTTTGGAGCATCCTAATTTGTGGACCGGAGCAGACGTCATTCCGCACGGTGGTGTGTCTCCATTGGCTCCCACCGCCGCGCTTGCGGGCGCACTTTGATGGCGGTTCGCGTCGCATGGCGGCGGACGGGAAATGGTCTATGTTTGGCCATACTAATATGCATTTTTCCGCACCGCCAGCACTGCGGTGGTGCCACCGCCCAACATCCTAATGGACCCCTAAGTGTCCAGTAGAGTGTATCCCTTGCTTGGGGATCACTGTCTGGCACGATCCTCAACCAGGGAACAACTAGGTAGGGACAACACTGAAAAGGGGAAATTGTCCCTGTCTCAACTCCACCTCTCTTGTGTTGATCATGGTTTGGGGGCAGAGTTATGCCTCCTGGCACCAGTCTAAAGTGAAAGAACATCATTAGTACAGCCTGCTTTCACTTTTGTTTTATTGTAAAGTCTGCATTTTGTGAGTGCTGCTTGTCACAGCAAAATAAACAACAATCGAACCCGGGATGCAAGGAAAGCGTTTCCGTTGCATCCTAACTTTGATTTCGGAAAAGAAAATGTTTCTGGTGGTTCCACCAGAAACATTTTCTTTTCCAGTAGAGTGGATGACCCATTGACATCCACCACACTATAAATGTAGTGTGGTAGACGTCAATGGGTCATCCACTGCATTGAAGCGGTTAAGGCCACTGTAGGAGGGATGGGTAGATATATGGATATGGAGGCTGGTGGCTTTACTAATTTTGAGAATTTATTTAGGTTTACAGTGTTATAATAACATAAAGGAGTGCGATCGCATGTCGCTTTCCTATTGGTATCTTCCTTCCTCATGTGGGCTTTGTCTGTTCTTCCTGCAGGTCCTTCCAGGAGGCTGTTGCCACTGGTACCCTCAGGGTAAGAAAGTGCTATGATCTGCAATACTGGGTTGTTCACCCTTCACCAACACCTGTGTGTACAACCTTACTCGTCTCTTTTAAAGGCGAGTGGGTTTTTAATGATTAGCATGAGAAGAAGGTCAAAGAGGGTTCACCCTCACTTTGGCCCAATGAATTTCCCATAGTAGCTAGGATCTCAAAGGGAGGGTTCTCCTTCTATTATCCTGGTAAGTGCTTCATAGCAGAGGGAGTATCCCTTTGAGAGAATTTATGTCCCACAGTTAGCGGGGCACAAAGAAAGGTTAGACTGGCACCACACACCTCCTGAACTTAAAAATGGAAGCACAAACACAAGGGATCCAACTGTCCACAATGAAGTATAACCAAAACATATATTGCAGATATAAAAAACACCCTCTGTAAAATATCAGTTCTATCTTCTCACTTCTCCTCCCCACACTTTCACCTCCCCCCTCCCGTATCGCTCACTGCAATGCCACTCTCCTGAGTTGTGGCCATAATTGCATGTTCTCCAGCGTCGTCCACCACATCTCTGGAGGCTCTTCAGGACTGTCTGCATAACTTGTCCGGGCTCCCGATTTTCCCTCTTCACTCTCTTTGATTCCTCGAGGTCCCACTCTGCTTCGGTCCTTTTGGCTGTCTTCTTCTCCTCACGTTGTCTTAACCTTGGTGTTCTTCTGCAGCATGCGGTGTCTTGCTTCCACTCGGCTATTTAGAACAGTAGCTCCTCCCCCGTGAACAGAATGTTAGAATTCCTTCTTCAGTGTTGATGGTTTGTTGTGCCATCTCCACCCTTCCTGATAGTCTGTATTTGTTTTCTCGTTCCAGGTCCGTCGGCGACCCCGGAGAAGGGAGGACCGATCTCTGGGACGTTATGCAGGTAAGTTGAGAGGGCGAAGGGGGGGTTTCCTCACAGCCACCTTACTAAAAGTATACAGATGGATCATATAAAGTCAGTAGAGAAGCTCTATGAATGGATGAACTATGCCTCAAAGCAACTTAAGCCCCTGAGAATATAAAGACAAAAAAGGGAATTTGAAGAAGTCCTGGGTGAATGATGATATAAAAAAAAAAAGAACACAAATAAGCACCATTCAATGATCATTGTACAAATCTAACAGCCTACTTGCCAAATCACACGTACAAAGACACATCAGAATCGACAAATCATACATCAAAAGACCATGAACAGCTACTACTCTAACAGAATGAAAACAGCCAAATGTCCCTCAAAGAAACCACACATGATTCTATCAGAAATTTGCAATCCAGATTGTGCAATGACATTGATTCCTTAATCACAGCTCTTCTGCCACTAAACAGCCAATCATTTAATCTCCAATTCTAAAGAACTAGAAGAATACCTTCTACTTCTTTTTAACTTGATTTTGTGTTTAGTACAAGGAATATGTGTACACAATACATCAGATTTAAGGTTTAAGTAATACAATATTTAATAAAACAACAGACCTCCTTTTTCAATTGTATGAGTAGATGATGCACAGCTTATTAAAGACAAGTGCCATTTGCATGCCAAACTTCCAATTATTGTTGACTTCCTATAACACTATTATGGAGGGTCTGGGCTACAACTCTGCTGCCCCTGCTGAAATATTTTAGTGGAAGACAAATGGCTACCAAATAAAAGCAAAAGCATGCAGTTTCAACAATATGACAATGGGAGATCATTGAAGCAACTGTCTGCTGTTGCAGGGATTCTGCACAAATGAATCACTGACATATTATCGAACACACAAACATCTACCTACACAAATAACGATGCAAAAATATCGATAGTCAAAATATCGACATCCTATCCTTATAATGTAAATTACAAAAATATCGAAAAAATAATATAGATGTAAAAAATATTGATCTAAAAAATATAGTTTTTTATATATAAAAAAATAACGTTAAATAAATTAATTAATAAAATTAACTTAAAAAAAATTACTTAGATGTAATATACATTTAATAAAATATAATAAACAAATTTAATTTAAAAAACTTTAAACATACATATATAAAATGTAATATATAAATGATTACTTTAAAACAATGAATAGACTAATAACGTTATTTTTTTTAAACATTATAAATATATAAAAATTAACTATTAAATATATATATATATATATACATACACCTATAACACAAAATCTATTAATAAAAACATTATATTATAAAATAAATTGTTAAAATATTTATACATTTTAAACTTATATTTTGCACTCCATTGAGTGCAACAGTAGGAAAATTGTTGGATAGCATAGGGGTACAAATTACTATTCCCACTCCAGTGAGTGCAACAGTAGGGAAAGTGTTGGATAGCGGAAGGGAAAGAATTACAATTCCCACTCCAGTGAGTGCAACAGTAGGGAAAGTTTTGGATAGCGAAGGGGAAAAAATTACTATTCCCACTCCAGTGAGTGCAACAGTAGGGAAAGTGTTGAATAGTCAAGGGGTAAAAATCACTATTCCCACTCCAGTGACTGCAACAGTAGGGAAAATGTTGGATAGCAGAAAACTAAAAATTACTAATCCCACTCCAGTGAGTGCAACAGTAGGGAAAGTGTTGGATAGCGGAGGGATAAAAATTACTATTCCCACTCCAGAGAGTGCAACAGTAGGGAAAGTGTTGGATAGCGGAGAGGTAAAAATTACTATTCCCACTCCAGTGAGTGCAACAGTAGGGAAAGTGTTGGATAGCGAATGGTAAAAATTACTATTCCCACTCCAGAGAGTGCAACAGTAGGGAAAGTGTTAGATAGTGTAGGGGTAAAAATTACTATTCCCACTCCAGAGAGTGCAACAGTAGGGAAAGTGTTGGATAGCGTTGGGGTAAAAATTACTATTCCCACTTCAGTGAGTGCAACAGTAGGGAAAGTTTTGGATAGCGAAGGGAAAAAATTACTATTCCCACTCCAGTGAGTGCAACAGTAGGGAAAGTGTTGAATAGTCAAGGGGTAAAAATCACTATTCCCACTCCAGTGACTGCAACAGTAGGGAAAATGTTGGATAGCAGAAAACTAAAAATTACTAATCCCACTCCAGTGAGTGCAACAGTAGGGAAAGTGTTGGATAGCGGAGGGATAAAAATTACTATTCCCACTCCAGAGAGTGCAACAGAAGGGAAAGTGTTGGATAGCGGAGAGGTAAAAATTACTATTCCCACTCCAGTGAGTGCAACAGTAGGGAAAGTGTTGGATAGCGAATGGTAAAAATTACTATTCCCACTCCAGAGAGTGCAACAGTAGGGAAAGTGTTAGATAGTGTAGGGGTAAAAATTACTATTCCCACTCCAGAGAGTGCAACAGTAGGGAAAGTGTTGGATAGCGTTGGGGTAAAAATTACTATTCCCACTTCAGTGAGTGCAACAGTAGGGAAAGTTTTGGATAGCGAAGGGGAAAAATTACTATTCCCACTCCAGTGAGTGCAACAGTAGGGAAAGTGTTGAATAGTCAAGGGGTAAAAATCACTATTCCCACTCCAGTGACTGCAACAGTAGGGAAAATGTTGGATAGCAGAAAACTAAAAATTACTAATCCCACTCCAGTGAGTGCAACAGTAGGGAAAGTGTTGGATAGCGGAGGGATAAAAATTACTATTCCCACTCCAGAGAGTGCAACAGTAGGGAAAGTGTTGGATAGCGGAGAGGTAAAAATTACTATTCCCACTCCAGTGAGTGCAACAGTAGGGAAAGTGTTGGATAGCGAATGGTAAAAATTACTATTCCCACTCCAGAGAGTGCAACAGTAGGGAACGTGTTAGATAGTGTAGGGGTAAAAATTACTATTCCCACTCCAGAGAGTGCAACAGTAGGGAAAGTGTTGGATAGCGTTGGGGTAAAAATTACTATTCCCACTTCAGTGAGTGCAACAGTAGGGAAAGTGTTGGTTAGCGGAGGAGTAAAATTTACCATTCCCACTCCAGTGAGTGCAACAGTAGAGAAAGTGTTGGATAGCATAAGTAAAAAAATTACTATTCCCACTCCAGTGAGTGCAACCGTAGGGAAAGTGTTGGATAGTGAAGGGTAACAATTACTATTCCCACTCCAGAGAGTGCAACAGTAGGGAAAGTGTTGGATAGCGGAGGGGATCAAATTACTATTCCCACTCCAGAGAGTACAACAGTAGGGAAAGTGTTGGATAGCGAAGAGTAAAAATTACTATTCCCACTCCAGAGAGTGCAACAGTAGGGAAAATATTTGGATAGCAGAGGGTTAAAATTTATATTTCCAAAACAATAAATTCTACATAAAAAAGACACAAAATATCAACTACAATACAAAAATTGTCAATAATACAAAAATAAAAAATATATAAAAATATAGCAAATTACAACATATAGAAACATATTATAAAAATAATTCAAAAACTGTGATGTTTGAAATATATTATTAAATGTACAGATGTGTATTGTAGTTTGTTTTATTGTAGTTAAATGTTGTTTGAAATAGATTCTGTATAGTAATATGTGTATATTGGAAGATGGATTAGTGATTATGGTAGTTTATTTTAGTGTGTGGATATGTACATTTGTAGTATACCGCATAATTTTAGCTGTTGCTTAAAATTTGGAGGTGGAGTGTGTCAAGTTTTAAGGTGTGCTTCAACTTCTGTCTCAAGTATGTTTCTACTTGTATATGTATTTTTATATGTCTTATACATTTGAAGGTGGATGATGTATAACATAGAGATTTTGTTGCTTTTTATGTGGTAGGCTCAAGACTGTGAGTACTAGTAGAATGGTGAAGATGCAGCATAAAAGTGTGGTTTAAAAGATGCTGACATAAGGTGTTATTGATTAGGCTTCTTTTTTTAAGTTTCTAGAGAGGTACAGTTGAAATATGCTGCATAATTTTTGATGTTTGCTTGAAATTGAAAGTTTGTTCTGTGAATTTTTAAGGTTTGGATAGTGTTATGGTACAGACATTTTCATGTCTGGTTTTAGTAGTATGGTGAGACTTTTACTAAAGATATGTAAAGGGTTCCTTCTTTGTATCTGGGTAGGTATAATATTATAAGTAGTTGTAAAATAGTTAAGCAGCAGCCTGAAAGTGAGGGTTGAGATGTTTGTAGAGTTGTTATTTACTAGAGTAATTTGTATGATGTGAGGAAATTTATATTTCATATATACACCATAATTTTCAGTGTCTGTTTGAAAATTGAAGTGTACTCTGAAGTTTTGAGGTGTGCATGGTGTTGTGACTGAGATATGTGCCTACTTGCTAATTTATTATGGTATGTGTTATGTGCTTGAAGATGATAGATGTATAAAACACACGTATACATTTAGCTGCTTTTTGCTTTTATATATGATGCTGGTAGGAAAAGGTATAGAGATATGCATACATGGATTTAGAAATACGGGGAGACTTTTATGAAAGATAAGTGAAGTGTTGCTTTGCTGTTATCTATGCTCTATACCTGTTTTTTCCTAGAATAGTGAAGCAGTAGTATTGAAAAAGTGATGTTTAAGATATGTTGGGAGAGGAATTATTTTTTATGGTACTTTATAAGAGACTACTCATGCAATCACCCAGGCACTACCTATGCACTCATGCAATCACCAAGGTATTACCCATGCACTCTTTCAATCATGTAGCCACTACTCATGCACTTATATAATCACCCAGTCACTACCGTTGCACTACTTCAATCACAGAGCCACTACCCTTGTACTTATGTAATCACAAAGCCAGTAGTCTTCCTGTTAAGAAATCACCCAGGCACTACCTTTGCACTCCTTTATTCACTCACGCACTACCTCAGTAGTCCTGCAATCACCCAAAAAGTACCCATGGACTTATAAAATCACCCAGTCACTTCCTATGTAGTCATGTACATCCCCAGATATTACCCCTGTATCATGCAATCACCCAGACGTTACCTATGTACTCCTTCAATCCCCCAGATGTTACCCCTGCACTCATGCAATCACCAATGCATTAGGTAGACAGTGCTTCATTCAGCCAGCCACTATCTTTCCACTCTTTCAATCATGCAGGCACTACTCTTGTACTTATGTAATGACTCAGCCAGTACTCATGCACTTATAAAATCACCCAGGCACTATCTTGGCACTCCTGTAATCACTCAGGTACTATCTTACTACTTTTGTAATCACCCAGGCAGTACTCATGGACTTATAAAATCACCTATTCACTTTCTATGCATTCCAGTAATCCCCCAGATATTACCCCTGCAGTCATGCAATCACCCAGGCACTAGTTATGTACTATCCCTGCAGTCATGCAATCATGCAGGCTGTACCTATGTTGATAAGAATTCACCCAGGCAGTATGTTTGCACTCCTTTATTAACTCAGGAACTAACTCAGTAGTCCTGCAATCACCCAAGAAGTACTCATGCACTTATACAATCACCCAGGCACTACCTTTGCACTCCTGTAATCCCTCAGGTAGTACCTTAGTACTTCTGTAATCACCCAGGCAGTACTTATGGGCTTATAAATTATTGTATACTTATTTCTTTTAGATATGATGTTGGTTTGAAAACGTAGAGACATATGTATGCATGCTTCTAACAATATGGAGAGACTTGTATTTGAGTGATGTAATAGTCTACTGCTTTATATTTTGCTGGGCCCAACACATATGCAGTAATAAAAACACCCAAGTACTATCCATGCAGTCTTCTAATGTTCCAGGCACTACATATGCAGTTTTGTAATCACTCAGGCATTACTGCTACACTCATGCAATCACACAGGCACTACCTATGCACTCATGCAATCACCAAGGTATTACCCATGTACTCTTTCAATCAGGTAGCCACTACTCATGTACTTATATAATCACCCAACTACCAAAGTTGCACTACTTCAATCACGGAGCCACTACCCTTGTACTTATGTAATCTCCCAGCCAGTAGTCATGCTGTTAAGAAATCACCCAGGCACTATCTTTGCACTCCTTTATTCACTCAGGCACTACCTCAGTAGTCCTGCAATTACCCAAAAAGTACCCATGGACTTATAAAATATTGTATACATATTTCTTTTAGATATGATGTTTGTTTGAAAACGTAGAGAGATATGTATGCATGCTTCTAACAATATGGAGAGACTTGTATTTGAGTGATGTAATAGTCTGCTGCTTTATATTTTGCTAGGCCCAGTATTTATGCAGTTATAAAAACACCCAAGTGCTATCCATGCAGTCTTCCAATGATCCAGGCACTACATATGCACTATTGTATTCACTCAGGTAGTACCTTAGTACTTCTGTAATCACCCAGGCAGTACTTATGGGCTTATAAAATATGTTATACTTATTTCTTTTAGATATGATGTTGGTTTGAAAATGTAGAGACATATGTATGCATGCTTCTAACAATATGGAGAGACTTGTATTTGAGTGATGTAATAGTCTACTGCTTTATATTTTGCTGGGCCCAACACTTATGCAGTAATAAAAACACCCAAGTACTATCCATGCAGTCTTCTAATGTTCCAGGCACTACATATGCAGTTTTGTAATCACTCAGGCATTACTGCTACACTCATGCAATCACCCAGGCACTACCTATGCACTCATGCAATCACCAAGGTATTACCCATGTACTCTTTCAATCATGTAGCCACTACTCATGCACTTATATAATCCCCCAACTACCAAAGTTGCACTACTTCAATCACGGAGCCACTTCCCTTGTACTTATGTAATCTCTCAGCCAGTAGTCATGCTGTTAAGAAATCACCCAGGCACTATCTTTGCACTCCTTTATTCACTCAAGCACTACCTCAGTAGTCCTGCAATAACCAAAAAATTTTCCATGGACTTATAAAATCACCTTGTCACTTCCTATGTAGTCATGTAAATCCCCAGATATTACCCCTGTAGTCATGCAATCACCCAGGCATTACCTATGTACTCCTTTAATCCCCCAGACGTTACCCTGTACTCATGCAATCACCAATGCATTAGGTATACAGTGCTTCATTCAGCCAGCCACTATCTTTGCAGTCTTTCAATCACACAGGCATTACTCTTGTACTTATGTAATCACTCAGCCAGTATTCGTGCACTTATAAATTCACCCAGCCACTACCTTTGCACTCCTGTAATCACTCAGGTAGTATCTTAGTACTTTTTTAATCACCCAGGCAGTACTCATTGACTTATAAAATCACCTATTCACTTTCTATGTATTCCAGTAATCCCCCAGATATTACCCCTGCAGTCATGCAATCACCCAGGCACTAGTTATGTACTATCCCTGCAGTCATGCAATCATGCAGGCTGTACCTATGTTGATAAGAATTCACCCAGGCAGTATGTTTGCAGTACTTTATTAACACAGGCACTAACTCAGTAGTCCTGCAATCACCCAAGAAGTACTCATGCACTTATAAAATTACCCAGGCACTACCTTTGTACTGCTGTAATCCTTCAGGTAGTACTTTAGTACTTCTGTAATCACCCAGGCAGTACTCATGGACTTATAAAATATTGTATACATATTTCTTTTAGATATGATGTTGGTTTGAAAATGTAGAGACATATGTATGCATGCTTCTAACAATATGGAGAGACTTGTATTTGAGTGATGTAATAGTCTGCTGCTTTATATTTTGCTAGGCCCAACACTTATGCAGTAATAAAAACACCCAAGTACTATCCATGCAGTCTTCTAATGTTCCAGGCACTACATATGCAGTTTTGTAATCACTCAGGCATTACTGCTACACTCATGCAATCACCCAGGCACTACCTATGGACTCATGCAATCACCAAGGTATTACCCATGTACTCTTTCAATCATGTAGCCACTACGCATGCACTTATATAATCACCGAACTACTAAAGTTGCACTACTTCAATCACGGAGCCACTACCCTTGTACTTATGTAATCTCTCAGCCAGTAGTCATGATGTTAAGAAATCACCCAGGCACTATCTTTGCACTCCTTTATTCACTCATGCACTACCTCAGTAGTCCTGCAATTACCCAAAAAGTACCCATGGACTTGTAAAATCACCCAGTCACTTCCTATGTAGTCATGTAAATCCCCAGATATTACCCCTGTAGTCATGCAATCACCCAGGTGTTATCTATATACTACTTTAATCCCCCAGATGTTACCCCTGTACTCATGCAATCACCAATGCATTAGGTATACAGTGCTTTATTCAGCCAGCCACTATCTTTCCACTCTTTCAATCACACAGGCACTACTCTTGTACTTTTATAATCACTTAGCCAGTACTCATGCACTTATAAAATCACCCAGGCACTACCGTTGCACTCATGTAATCACTCAGGTAGTACCTTAATACTTTTGTAATTACCCAGGCAGTACTCATGGACTTACAAAATCACCCACTCACTTCCTATGTATTCCAGTAATCCCCCAGATATTACCCCTGCAGTCATGCAATTAGCCAGGCACTAGTTATGTACTACCCCTGCAGTCATGCAATCATGCATGCTGTACCTATGCAGTCAAGTAATAACCCACACACTACCCTTGCAGTCATAGAATCACCCAGGCCCTGCTCTTGCACTCATCTATTCATGTAGGTACTACTCCATGACTCATCTATGCCTTCAGGTGCTATTTTTACACTTATCCATGCACTCAATGTTTATGTGTGCACTCATGGAATTAGCCAGTCACTATCCATCTTCTCCTGCAATTACCCAGTGACTACCCTTGCACTCATACAATCACCCAAGCACTACCCATGGAGTTATTCAATCACTTAGGCAGATCTATTACATGTTTTAGTTTCTAGGTTTCACTATATTCTAGAAATATCGTATACATATTTCTTTTAGATATGATGATGAATTGAAAATGTAGAGACATATGTATGCATGCTTCTAGCAATATGGAGACACTTGTAGTTGAGTCATGTAATAGTGCGCTGTTTATATTTTGCTAGGCCCAACGCTGATGCAGTTATAAAAACACTCAAGTACTACCCATGCAGTCTTCCAATGGTCTAGGCACTATATATGCACTGCTGTAATCACTCAGACATTACTATTACACTCATGCAATCACCAAGGTATTACCTATGCACTCTTTCAATCATGTAGCCACTACTCATGCACTTATATAATCACTCAGGCACTACCCCTCCACTCATGCAATTACCCAGGCATTATCCCTGTAGTCATGGAATCACCTAGGCATTATTGCTGCAGTATACAATTACACAGGTATTACCAAAGCACTTCTTAAATCATCCAGCTAGTACACATGCACTTATGTAATGACCCAGGCACTACCCTTGCATTCTTCAAATCACCCAGGCACTAGGCCTGTACTCTTTGAATCACCCAACCAATATCTATGCATTTATAAAATCACCCAGGAACTATCTATGCACTGCTCCAATCACCCAGGCATTATCACTACACTAATACAACCTCCCACACATTACCCCTGCACTTATGCAATCAGCCATACTTTAGTCATGCACTCCGCCAATCTCCCAGACATTACCCCTGCACTTTTGCAATCACCCAGGCATTAGCCATGCACCCTTTCAATTACTTAGGCAGTACCCATGGACTCTGCACCTCTGTTCCTTCTTTCTGCACTTCTTTTGTGTCTTTCTGTAGCTGTCGCTTCTTTCTGCACCCCTTTTAGGTCTTTCTGCACCCCTGTTTCCTCTTTCTGCATCCCTGTTGCCTCTTTCTACACATCTGTTCCTTCTTTCTGCACTTCTTTTGTTTTTTTATGTACATCTCTTGCCTCTTTCTGCACCCTTCATGCCTCTTTCTGCACCCCTCTTTTCTCTTTTTGCACCCCTCTTGCCTCTTTCTAAACCTCTGTTGCTTCTTTCTCCACTCCTCCTCCTTCTTTGTACACCTCAGTTCCTTCTTTCTGTACCCTGTCATGTGTCTTTCACAGCTATTCGCTTTTTCTGCACCCCTCTTGCCTCTTTCTGCACCTTTGTTCCTTTTTTCTGCACTTCTTTTGTTTCTTTCTGTACCTTTGTTCTCATGCAATCACCCAAGGACTACAGAGTGCACTTCAAATTTGATTTGGATAGCAGAAGATAAATGTTTTAGTTGTGCTCTGTGGTTCTGTTGTATAGGTTGTGATGTCTTCTAATTGTAGGAATTCTGCAGTGTATGACATACCTTTGGAATGCAATTAAAAATATTTTTTTATTTATATATGATAATCTTTGTATATAATTATTTAATTAATATTAAATGATTTAACGAAAGTATTTAAACTTTTCTTTCTTTTCAGATACTTATCATTATTATTAATAAAGATTGAGTATGGCAAGAAAAGATCAAAAGAAAAGAAAGAAAACAGTACTATTTAAAGGGAAGAGAAAAGGAGAAATTAGATGAAGTACAACATGTGACATTGAAGAAAAAGGCTTCTGGTAAGAGAACTAAAGAATTTGTTTAAAGAGTTTTAAAGAAGATAACGAATTTTCAAAATGGAGAAAAGAAAAAGAAAAGTAGTACAACCATTCAGAGGGAAACGAAAAAAGGACTTATTAATAGAAAATCAGGTTATGGAAAAACAATATATGTTGAAAGAAGGATGAAACAATATAAGGACATTAGGAAACAAATGTCTAAAAGTAAAGTACTACAAAATTTATTGAAAGATTGCAAAAAATATAAAAAAAGATCCACATTTGACAAGAAAAAACAACACATTGAAAGTGTAGTTGAAAACGCTTTTGAATTGAAAAGAAGATTGTTTATATTAGTATTGAAGAGAATGCAAACATTGAATAAAACAATGCGTTTTATGAAGGAGAAAAGTAAAAGAAAAGGACTTGTTAATAGAACTAACTCTTGCAAAAATTGTTTGGGTGAATGGAAGCACACTTCTAGTTCAGAACCTTTTTTTAATGAAGAAAGCTATTTTCAACAAAATACATTAGTTCACGCAGTTGATACCAGTGGTCGTTCTTATGAGGTTAAGAATGGTTGTCCAATTGAAAAAGAAAAGATGGTTGCTAGAAATGTGGAAGAAGTAATAGCTGAAGAAGTTCAAGGGAGACGTTCACAAGCTCTAGTGTATAGGTGGGATTGTAGTAGTATTTGTAGTATACGACAGGAATCTATTGACATTTTACGAAATTTCTTATGAGGCCATAGAAAAAAAAGTATTAAACAGAAAATTAAGATGTTGCAAGGACTAGATCCTTGTAAAGTGAGAAAAAATACTGGCTTACAGGGTCATTCTCTGGCTTGTCTTTCTAGAAAAGTGTGTCAAAGTCGTTTTCATCATCTGAGAATGTTAGCAGTACATCATTCAGAAATGCGTAAGTTAGTAAGAAGATTGTACTATGTAAAAAGTCCTGCATTATCTTTAAGTGAAATAAACACTGCTCTTTTGCATGGTTCAATGTTGGATGTAAAAAAAGTTTGTGATGATATACAGTTTCGTTTCTTTGGTCCTGAAGGGGAGTGTAGAGAAAGTGAGAGTTTGATAAGTGTAGGTGTTGAAGAAGAGGTGGAAGATAGTACTACTGAGAAGTTTGCAGAAGAAATTACAAAGTTTAAGGTGCTTTGTTGTGAAAAACCAAACTATGTTTGTATTTGTTGTCAACGTACTCACTATAGAAGTCAAACTAGGAATGTTGATGTGTATTTAAAAAGTGAAAAGGAAAGCAATGATAAGTGGGAGCAATTTGGTGCTTATTTGTTGGTGGAAGGTCGTTTTGAGTTGGGTAGTGATCAACGTATTTGTAAATATTGTTACTGCAAACTAGAAGAGAATAAAATGCCAGCTAGAGCTGAACATAATAACCTAGAGTTGGTAGCCATTCCTCCGGAACTGGTGGATTTAAATATATATGAGTCGATTCTAATTCAATCTGTGCACTCATTTCAGGCTATAGTTCGTATGGAGCCTAAAACAGGTAAGCTGCCTCCCACAGATTTACAAAGAGGTTTAAACGGAAGAGTTGTGTATTTACCTTTAGATGTTCAGAAAAATATTGAAACTGTTGGTGTAGAGAGAGAGGAAACTGAACCTGTAGTTATTCTAGTTAATAGTGTACCAACAAAGAGTCGGAAAATATGGCAAGAGTTAGTAGATGTCACCAAAGTTCAAAAGGCTACGTTATATCTCATAGAAAGCAATATTTACTATAAAAATGTATATCTTGAAGAACAAGAAATATCTTTAGAAGATGATAGAGAAATTTCAACTGGCCAAATCGAAAAAGTGGACATTTCCAGGAGTGAAGAAATTTATGAACATTATAGTATACATCCTTTACATTCAAAAGAAGTGATTGGAAACTCTATTAAATTATTCCAAATGAAGAAAGCGAAGGGAACTCCCATGAGTGTTTGGGAAAGAAGACTAGAAGCTCGTTGTTTTCCACAGCACTTCCCAACTGGAAAAGGTAGACGATATGATGAACGACCAGTACAGATTCCTGCTTCAGAATACCGTTCAACAAGATTGTATTCAGAAGATCCAAGATTTTGACAGTGTGTTCCATATTTATTTCATCTTCTGTTTGAAAGTGACTTGTCTGGACTTTCATATGCAGTGAACCACATATTAAAAACAGGAGTTCATCTTACACATCT
Source organism: Calotriton arnoldi (assembly GCA_963921515.1). Taxonomy (NCBI): domain Eukaryota; kingdom Metazoa; phylum Chordata; class Amphibia; order Caudata; family Salamandridae; genus Calotriton; species Calotriton arnoldi. The sequence goes on along the minus strand of CAWUFW010008190.1, from coordinate 651,390 downwards.
TTCTGCAAAGGAATTTTTGGACAAAGTTCAACAAAGGGACGATCATTTTGAATCTCAGTTAATTAATTTGATGGCATGTCAACGTGGTACCAATGAGTATTGGTATCGTTGTCATGGAGAACTTAAATGTATGTTAAGGAACTTAGGTACCCCTATGTGGTTTGTTATGCTTAGCTGTGCTGAATACGCATGGGACGATTTACCTGAATTTCTACGAGAAGCAAATTCAAATGTAAAAAACATTGAATTGAAAACAGCTGGAGAACTGTGTTCCTTGGATCCTGTAAATGTGTGCAGATATTTTAATCATAGGTTTCAAGCTATGATGTCTTTCATCTGCAATAAAAATAATCCACCTCTTGGAGAAGTTATTGATTTCTTTTGGAGAAAGGAGTACCAAGCCAGAGGTGCAACTCATATTCACATGCTGTTATGGATCAAGAATGCACCAAAGTTTGGAACTGATACTGATGAAATTGTTTTGTCTTTCATTGAAGAATATGTTACCTGTGCCATACCAAAAGAAAGAGGAGAAAACAGCTTGAGACAACAAGTTTTACGGTTTCAAAGTCATCGATGTGGAAAATATTGTTGACAAAAATACAAGTCAAAGGGAACATTTTATACAAAATGTCATTTTGGATTCCCACGTCCAGTAATTTCAAAAAGAAGAGTGAACAGTTTCATGTCGGCAGTAAGACATACTATAACTCAGAAATCTCCGAAGAATACTTACAACATAAAAAGAACTGAAGATTCAAAGTATATTAATGATTACAATCCAGTGATTTTGATGATGTGGAATGCAAATATGGTTATCCTGTATGTTGCAGATAATTCGATTGCTGTTGCTCGCTATGTTACGTCATATATAACCAAATCTGAGAAGACGGAGTTGAAAGAAATGTGGCAAGAAATTTCACAAGAGATGACTCTTAGTAACAAATTGTACAGCTTTAGTTTGAAGATGCTTTCCCGTCGAGAGATTGGATAGTATGAATGTTCGTATCGGTTGACCTCTGCAAGTTTATATTCAAAGTCAAGAGGAATTATTTGGGTAAGTCTAGGTCTTGCTGCAACACGAAATCGAGTATTGAAATCTGTACAAGAAATTGAATACTTAGCATTGAATGAACCAGAAAGTACAGATATTGTTAAAACAAATATGTTGGATACGTACTATCCTAAAAGAAGTCCACATCTGGAAAACATATGTCTCTATGAAGTACTGCAACATTACAGCTTTAAGAGAAATGTTACAGAAAATATAAATGAAGAAAAATATGCAGTAATTGGATGTGATGGATGTTTGGTAAAACATGCCAAAGGAAATCTTATTAATCACAGGAAACTCAGTTGTGATACTCCAGATAAAAGGGAATTTTTCCATTTAGCACTTCTGCAACTCTTTAAGCCTTGGCGTACTGAAATGGAATTACTTGGAGATTTTGAGTGCCATGAAGATTCTTTTAATGCATGTAGAGATAGCATTGAATGCACAATTTTTCCAAATTATCTACAAATGTTGAAAGAAGAGATTGAACAAGAAACTACTATTGCAGCTGAAATAGCTAGAGACAGTTCTCAAGATAGTCAAAGTTCGGCCCCATTAAGTCAAGATCCACTAGGACAACCAATTCTTGAAAATGAAGCAGCAATAGCCATGAGTGAAGTAGAAACGGCAATGCGACAAGCACAACAGGACATTATTGAGTTGGAAAAGTTAGAAGAGCAACTAAATATTGAACAGAAAGAAATATATCAGCAAGTGACGCAACAGATACAGCATGGTTTACTGCATGAAAAAAAGATTGCCAATGCACATCATTTAAACCTATTCAAATGTATATCGGTGGACAAGCTGGAACAGGAAAAAGTTTCTTAGTTAAAGTTTTGACGAGTTATCTACAAAGAACCACTGAATCACATTTATCTTGTGTTGTAACTGCTCCAACTGGGTTAGCAGCACATAACATCAAAGGGATTACATTACATTGATTACTCATGCTACCAGTTGAACATGAAAATAAATTGGAATATCACAAGCTATCTGGGGAAGCTTGTTATGAAGTTTCAAGAGTACTGAAGAAAATGAAACTTCTGATCATTGATGAGGTGAGCATGGTCTCAATCTTAATGCTTGATTTTCTACATTTAAGAATGCAACAGATTTTAAAAACAGATTATGATGTTTTATTTGGAGGAAAATATGTAATTGTATTCGGTGATCTACTACAACTTACTCCTGTGAAAGGACAACCAGTTTTTAAAACACTTGTCCATGAATACACTAAGAAATCTTTGGGAAGTATTGGAAATGTGAACATTTGGTCTCTTTTTGAATATAAAGAACTTATTAAGAATATGCGACAAGCAAGTGATGAACATTATGGAAACATTATTCAAGATATTAGAATTGGTGTTTTCACAAAACATGGTAAAGAAGATTTACAAAGTCGGCTATTAACAAACTTGTTTCCAAATGAAAATATTGCATCTGAAACAATATGCAAAAAAATTGAAGAAAAGAAGTCTATAGTTTGCCTTATGCCAACACTGCAAGAGTGTTCTACATTCAATCAAGAACTTTTGAAACTGGAGAAACAACCAATAGTGAAAATGGAAGCCATTGATAACATGGAACATGAAGGAGTTACTATTCTTCTCTCAGAAAAATTACAGTTAAAATTGGATTCTTTGGAGAAGTCTGTATCTAAGACTGCAGGTTTAGAAAAGACTTTGTATGTATGTGTAAACTGTCGGGTAATTTTACGGCGTAATTTGGATGTAGAAAGAGGTTTATTAAATGGAGCAATGGGAAAAGTTGTTGATTTTGTTAATTATGAGAAGAGAGATGGAATTGAGTTTTTGAAGATTAAATTTGATCAGATTGAAGAGGTAAAACAGATTGGACGTTGTGCTGTTCAGTTTTTGCTTGTAAAAGACTTGTATGTTCGTAGTAAACAGTTTCCTCTTTCTTTAGCATATGCTGTAACCATTCATAAATCCCAAGGTTTAAGTGTAGCTAATGCTTTGGTAAATATTGGAAGTACAGTGTTTAAAGAGGGCATGGCATACGTTGCATTGTCTCGAGTAAGAACATTATCTGGTTTGTATTTAATTGATTTTGATGAGAAAAAGGTTGGTGCTGATGCAAATTATGTGAGAGAGTATAATCGGTTAAGAAGACGGTATGCTCCTAACTTAGGTGAATATCCTGTATATGAAAAACGTGTAGTATGCCCAAAAAGGAAATATGACAAACATTATACTGAGATTGAAAAAAAGAAAACAATTCAAGAGAATGATGACACTGCAAAGAAAATGAAAATGGACAGTGTTGATGATATTGTAGGATATCAGTTAGAAAATAGTTCAGGTATCAACTACTATGCTAATGTAAATTATGGAAAATCGAGAAAAAAGATTCTGTTCTTTACTGCATTATATTTTTCAAAAGTTGGTAACTGATAGAACTAAAATCCATACGGCTTCTGGCATTCGGCATCTTTTGGATATATGTACTGGTTCTTTGCAATTTACACTTAATGTACAACAAGATGCACAAGAATTTCTTATGTTTATGCTTGCAGTATTGGAAGATGAAGAAATAGAAATTGGAAATTTGTTTGAACTAAGTTACAGTTGGGATCATAAATATGAAGAGTGTTCATTTTGTTCTACCACTGAAATAGACACCGAACGATTCATATATTGGACAATACCAGATTGCAACAGTGTCTTTTAACAAATTAGTAAAAACAGCTAATAAAGATATGACATGCTCTCATTGTAAATCAGAAATGTTGTCAACATTATATATAGAAAGATTTGGAAAATATGTCATTTTAATGCTACAACGTTGTAGAGCAAATGGAAGAAAATTGGAAAACAAAATTAAAAATTTTGTGGCAAGTCAACTATCAATTTCAGGAAGAACTTTTAAAGCTGTGGCTATTATTTTCCATGATGGACCTACTACTACATCTGGACACTATACTGTGTACTTAAAGTGCAATAAAGGATGGACACATTGCAATGATGCACATTTGGAATTCAAATGTAGGTTGCCTTTCGAATTACGAGATTCATATCTGATATTTTTGAAGCCAGAGTTTTGAAAATATAATTCAGCCTATTGGGAAGATGTGAACACAAATACACAAGTTTATTTTGGATATCTTCAATACAAATGGTTTTGGAAACATCATTCGGCCTATTGGGAAGATGTGAACAATTAGTATTTGGATTATTGTTTCTGCTATTTATTATTCCATTTGCAAAATTGTGTTTGAAGGAACTAGTTGATATATTTGATCTTTATATTATCCGCGATGCATATGAGAGTGTATATTTTAAAAATTGTACTTTAGAGTAATAAATTATTTCATGTAGTTGAATAATGTAATTTACAAACTGTAGATAGTAAACATATAGTTGAATTTGTTGTAAATATTTTCAACGCAGATTTGTTTTTTTTTACAATCATATTGATTTTATTTTTTTCCCCGCTGTTATATGATGATCTACATTGAAATCACTGTGTATGGTGAAATTCAATAGAATCTGAGAACAGCAAAAGAGAGACTGAATATGTTATCTAATTGTAAAATTATGTTGTGTTCTTAAAACCATAATATTATATGTAATAACAATTTTGCTTCTTTTTTATTACAGAAAATAATAGTAAGCCTTGAAAAGATTTTAAATTCAGTTTACAACAAAACAACTGTAAAATAGTTTCACGGAGTATGGTTTTTACTTTAAAAAAGCAGGTAAGATGAAATAATGTAATAAGCATAATAATATGAAGTTATGTTTACAGTCACTTAAATTGTACTCATCCATTGTTTCAAATACTACCCATGCATTGATGTATATAATTAGGCACTATTCTCACACTCTTGCCATCACCCAAGCACTATGGAAGCATTTGTTGATTCACCTAGCCTGAATCCATATACTTATAATATCACCCAGATACTATATATGTACTTTTTCAATTACCCAGGCACTACTGATGCACTCCTCGATCCACCTAGGCATTAGCTATGCACTCCTGAAATCAGTCATGTACTATCCATGTAGTCTTTTAATCAGCCAGTCTCTACCCTTGCAGTCTTCTAATAATCCAGGCACTATTGCTTTATTCATATAATTACTTATACAGTATTCATACACTTATAAAAACATGCAGACACTACTCCTGCACTCAGGCAATCACCCTCCTACTACGTACTCAGGCATTACCCATGCACTCCTTCAATCACCCAGACATTACCCCTGCACTCATACAATCACACAGGCATTGCCCATGCACTCCTTCAATAACTCTCGCAGTGCCCATGCAGTCATAGATGCACTCAGGCACTTCTGTGGCACTCATGCAATCACCTAAGCACTACCCATGCAGTATTCCAATCATCCACACACTACTACTGCACTCATGGAATCACCCTACTTCTACTCATGCACTCCTCCATTCACCCACGAAGTACCCATGCAGTCCTACATGTATCCAGGCACTACCCATGAACTCATCCAAGCACCCAGGCATTACCCATGCACTCCTTCAATCACCCAGACATTACCCCTGCACTCACACAGGGATTGCCCATGCGCTCCTTCAATAACTCATGCAGTGCCCATGCAGTCATACAGACACTAAGGTACTTCTGTGGCACTCATGCAATCACCCAAGCACTACCCATGCAGTATTCCAATCATCCACACACTACTACTGCACTCATGGAATCACCCTACTACTATTCATGCACTCCTCCATTCACCCAGGAACTACCCATGCAGTATTCTAATCATCCAGGCACTAGTGCTGCACTCATGCAATCACTGTGCTACTACTCATGCATTCTTCCAATCACCCAGAAAGTACCCATGCAGTCCTACATGCAGACAGACACTACCCATGCAGTCTTGCATGCACTCAGGCATTACCCATGCACTCCTTTAATCTCCCAGATATTATCCTTGCACTCATACAATCACACAGGCATTGCCCATGCGCTCCTTCAATCACTCAGGCAGTACCCATGCAGTCTTCCAATCATCCAGACACTACCCATGCACCTATGCAATCACCCAGGCACTACCCTTGTACTCCTTCAGTGATCCAGTCACTATCCATGCACTCTTTCAATGGGCCAGCCACCACCCATGCACTTATAAAATCACGGAAGCACTACCTATGCAGTCGTATAATCACTCAGACACTACCCATGCACTCATTCATTCACCCAGTCATTATCCCTCTATTCATGCAATCACCCAGGCATTACCCATGCACTCCTTCAAATGCTCAAGCATTACCCAGGCAGTTACAAAATCGCCCATGCATTACCATTCCACACCTTTAATCGCTCAGGCAGTACACATGCACTCCTGCAAACACCCACACATTACTCCTACACTCTTGCAATCACCCAGGTATTACCCATGCACTCCTTTAATCATGCAGACATTACTCCTACACTTATGGAATCACCCAGATATTAGCCATACAGTTATGCAATCACTCTGGCACTACCTATGCACTCATGCAATCACTCAGACATTACCCATACACTCCTCCAATCACCCACACATTACCTCTGCACTCATACAGTCAGTCTGGTGTTACTTATGCACTGACTAAATCATCACGCATTACCCTTGCACTACTCCAATCACCCAAGTACTACCCTTCTACACATGCAATCACTCAGGCATTACCCATGAACTCCTCCAATCACACACACATTACCTCTGCACTCATGCAATCACTCAGGCAAAACCCATGCACTTACAAAATCACCAAGCACTACCCTTTCACTACTCCAATGACCCAGGCACTACCTATGCACTCATGTAATCAGTCAGGCATTACTCATGCACTCCTCCAATCACCCACACATTACGTCTGCAGTTATGCAATGACCCAGGCATAACCCATGCATGTACAAAATCACCACACACTACCCATACACTACTCCAATCACCCAGGCACTACCCTTCCACTCATGCAATCACTGAGGCATTACTCATGCACTCCTCCAATCACCACACATTGTCTTTCCACTCATGCAATCACTCAAGCTCTAGCTATGCACACCTGCAATCACCCAGACTTTACTCCTACACTCTAGCAATCACCCACGCGGAACCTATGCACTCATGCAAATAAGTCAGCCATTACTCATACACTTCTTCAATCATTTTTGCAGTCAACAATAAATTACCCTTACCTTCATGCAATCACCCAGGCACTACCCCTGCTCTCATGTAATCACTCAGGCATAACCCATACATTTCTTCAATCACTCAGGCAGTACCCATGCACTATTCCAATCAGCCAGGCCTTACCCATGCAGTCATGCAATCACTCAGGCATTACCCATACACTGATGCAATCACTCATGCATTACCCATACACTCCTCAAATCACCCACACATATTCTCTGCACTCACACAGTCAGCCTGGCGTTACTCATACACTTATCAAATCACCACACAGTACCCTTGCAATACTCCAATCAGCCAGGCACTACCCATGCATTCATGCAATCACCCAGGCATTACCCATACACTGATACAATCACTCATGCATTACCCGTACACTTCTGCAATCACCCACACATATTCTCTGCACTCACACAGTCAGCCTGGCATTACTCATGCACTTATCAAATCACCACACAGTACCCTTGCAATACTCCAATCATCCAGGCACTACTCTTGTAGTCATGCAATCACTCAGGCATTAACTATGTACTCTTCCAATCACCCATACATTACCTCTGCACTCATGTAATCACCCATGCATTATCCATGCACTTACAAAATCACCCAACCAATACCCATGCACTTACAAAATCATCCAGCCTTTACCAATCCAGTCCTTTAATGTCCCAGGCTCTATTCATCCACTCATGCAATAACCCAGACACTGCCCATGCACTCATCCAATCACCCATGCACTACCCAGGCACTCCTCCAATCACATAGACACTACCCATGCACTCCTCCAATCACATAGACACTACCCATGCACTCCTCCAATTACCCAGTCAGGAGCAATACACTCCACCAATCACACAGCCACTACCCATGCACTTATAAAATCACCATGTACTATTTTTCCACTCCTCCAATTACCCAGACACTACCCTTGCAGTTATACAATCACTCAGGCATTACGCATGCACTCCTTCAATTAGTCAGGCACTACCCTTGCACTGATGCAATCACTCAGGCATTAGGCATGCAGTCGTCAAATCACCCAAACATTACCTCTGCATTCATACAATCACCCAGACATTTCTCTTGCACTCTTACAATCACCCTGGCATTACCCATGCACTGCTTCAATCATATATACACTAATCATACACATCTCCATATATTCCACTTACCACAATTCATACAACACTTACACATTTTTTCTTTTTTAAACCAACTAGGCGGCTCTGAAAAGAACCATTTTTTTTCTTCTTTTTTTGTTTTATAATTTGTTTGTATTTTGTAAACTCTTTTTTTTACATTTTATTGGTGTTTTTTTTTTTGTTAAAAAAAATGGGGAAAAAACAGAACCAACAAGAAAAACATGAAAAAATTATGCAATTAAAACTCATTGCATAAACAAAAAAACAAAAAATTAACACTTGTGGTTCTGAATGGCAACCAGGATAGCATTCACCGATTGTTCCCCAACACACAATGTTTTTTTACACTTCAAACAGAGTTGCTCTACTCGAGCTAAATCAGGGTGAATATTGATAGCAGCAGTTGTTGTGCAAGCAGAAGAGGTACTGGGTCCAGCAGTATTGTCATCAGCTGCTTCTTTTTCTTGTTGACGATGCAGTTGTTCCCTTGCGAGCCGTCGAGGGTGGATTGTCTGTAGATGTTTAAGCATGGACGACGTGCCACAAGAATATTTCTTTTCTGACCCCGTGACAATACATTTTGACAGATGGTGCATGTCACCTTCCTGGAATTTACTTTTTTTCGCGAGGTGGGATACTGAAAAAAGTCCACACAACGCTCTCATACCTCTTCTTTATCGGTTCTTCCACATCGTCTTCATCTTCTGGTGGAAGCTGCTGTGTTGGTTGTCCAGCTGCCATTTTTTGAAAGTACAAAAAAAACACCAAAAAGATCTAAAGAAGAGATCCAAAAGAGAAGAGGTGTCTCTTCTGAAATGGTCTTGAAAGAATGAAAAAAAATGGTTGGGGTCCTTCAAGTTCTAGGATCAAAAGCCTCTAAACCAATGAAAGTCTTTCTTTTGAAGTCACATGGGATTCACGCACCAGGTGCGCAATGTGCGCGCACCCGGTGCGATTTCCGAAAAATACATTTAACAATAATATATCTTTATTCCAGTTACAGATACATGATATTTACAATTATATGAAATAATGTCTTGGTATAATATATATAATAAAGTTATATACATATACTTTTAAAACTCAAAGATTTGCGATGGATTCGCGCACCTGGCGTGACCCCTGGAACTACGTATGTGACGTTACGCGGGGCCGAGATCTGTGCACCCGTCGCTTACGAAATGCGCATAGTACATGACTTTACCAATATTGCGGCGAAATGCTTGGATTCGCGCACCCATCGAGACAGGTACACGATCGGTACGCGAATCCACTTGAAAAAAAGAAAAAATTATAATTATATTTTAGAAAAGAGAAAGCATTATATTATTTTTATAACTATAAAAAAACTTTAAAAAAATATTTTTAGAACATTATACTTAGAAATTAGCATTTGAAAAACCTTTGAAATTCACTGGAAAAAATCATAGGTTTCAGGGATGTTATAGTTAGAAATTAGCATAAAACCTTAGAAATGTACTGAAAAAACCATAGGTTTCAGGGACGTTATAGTTAGAAATTAGCATTTAAAAAACCTTTGAAATTCACTGAAAAAAACATAGGTTTCAGGGACGTTATAGTTAGAAATTAGCATTTAAAAAACCTTTGAAATTCACTGAAAAAACCACAGGTTTCAGGGACGTTATAGTTAGTTGGACATTTCACTCATACAAAACCAGAGAAATTCGGCCATTATAGTTAGTTGAGCTAACTATAACTCGCGCCCCCGCAATGCACTGCTGATGACGTCACATATTACATCATTCATGAGATGGTCAGTGACATTACTGATGACATCACTAATGACATCTCAAATGACATCACTGATGACATCATCCACATTATAATCTGATGCACCTCCTCAAACCCTAATATAACCTTTGATACACCCACTCTAAAATACAGACTACCATTTTCGAAACCATAGACACACCAATACAAGTTACTACATACCCACTCACTGATTCCTAGGTCTACAAACACATCCACTCATTCACCCATACAGTCCCTCATACATGCAGTCACTCATCAATACAGCACTATCATATGCACTCATACACCTATACAGACACTCACACACCGCCACTCATCCATAGAGTTACTCACACACCTAGTCAGTCATGCAAAGAATCAATCATACTCACATTTACTCACCTATACAGTTATACACACACAACCTCACTTATTCATACAGAAACTAACACATACTTACTCTCTTATACAATCACTGAAACAAGCACACACTCATCCATACAGCCACTCTCACAATCACTCACTCTCACGTATAGTCATATATATATACTCCAACACTCACATATACTGCCTTTCACATATGGAGTTACTCACACATGTACCATTGAGACATCCATTCACTCACCAGCAAACTCATACACATACTCACCCACCCATACAGCCCAACACAGATTCACCCTAGATCCCATACACCCAGTGAATCACCCAGTCACACATCTGTGCACAGAGTCACACATCCCCCACCCACACACACAGACACTCAGGCAACCATACAGATACTCAGACAACCAATCAATAGCCCATATAGACACTCATTTCGCTACTCACCAACCCATGCAACCGCTTACAAACCAACTGACAGACTGATACAGACATTTACACAGTTTATTCACTAACCCATGCATTCAGTAAGACACGTTTAATCACTCACTTATACAGTCAGTCACACACCTACTAAATCATCCATTAAAACACTTATACACCCACTCATTCTTCAATACACCTTGGCATATATATATATAAAACATATTTAAACTTTACAGAAACACACAGTCACTGGATGATGTCATCAGTGATGTTATCAGTGATGTCAACAGTGATGTCACTGACCATGTCATGAATGATGTAATATGTGACGTCATCAGCAGTGCATTGCGGGGTGCGAGTTATAGTTAGCTCAACTAACTATAACGGCCGAATTTCTCTGGTTTTGTACGAGTGAAATGTCCAACTAACTATAACGTCCCTGAAAACTGTGGTTTTTTCAGTGAATTTCTAAGGTTTTTTAAATGCTATTTCCTAACTATAACGTCCCTGAAACCTATGGTTTTTTCAGTGATACATATATATATATATGTATATTCACTGAAAAAAACACAGGTTTCAGGGACGTTATAGTTAGTTGGACATTTCACAGGGCCTGGCCTCTGTGATTGGGACCGTGGGGGGAGCCCTAATGCCCCCACGGTCCCGCTGGCTCCCCGCCTCCTGCGGGAGCCGGCATTGTTTTTGAGCAAGGGGAGCTGCTGACATGCAGCTCCCCTTGCTCAAAAGCAATTCTGCTTTGCTTCATTGAAGCGAGAGCAGGTTTCCCTCCTCTCGCTTGAATGAAGCAAAGCAGAGTTTGCTATGACAGGGCGGGAGCCGCACGCCTCCCTCCCTGCCATAGCAAATGGTAATGTCCCGGGGGTGGGCACCCCAGGACATTGCAGGAGCCGGCCCTGGGGGGTGGCGGTCCCCAGGGCCATGGAGGGCTCCTGGAGGGGGCCGCGCAGCCCCTCTCCCTTCATTTTGAAAGCCCAGGGGAGGTGGTGCTCTCCGGGGCTTGGGGGTCTGTAACAGACCCCCCAATTTCCATATTTAGTGCCCCAGGGAGGCTGTGGTCCCCGGGGCATGTGGGGGGGCTCTTTCTCCCCACACATCATTTATTATAAAAATCAGAGCCCCGGGGAGGTGGCGGTCCCCAGGGCTGTGGGGGGGCTGCATGCCCCCCTGTGGTTCATTTTCAAAGCCCCGGGGAGGTGGCAGTCCCCGGGACAGCGTGGGGGAGATTGGGACCCCCCATGTTTTTTTTTCAAGCCCCGGGGAGGTGGTGGTCCCCGGGGCTGTGGGGGTTGCAGTGCCCCCGCATACATTCATATTAGCCCCGGGAGGTGGTAGTCCCCAGGGCTGCGGGGGCCCCCATGGGCCCCCGCAAATTATTAGGTGAATGCCCCCAGGACCTGGCCCACCCGGGGGCTTTACAAGAGCGAACGCGGGAGCCCCCGCTTCATTTTTTTTTTATTTTCACGGCAGGATTTGCGAACCCAACGCAAATTCTGCCATTTAAAAAAAAAGAAAAAATGTTTTTTTTGGCCCTGGGGGTCCTTCTGGGACCCCCTGAGCAGGCCTAGGGGGTCAGGGTGTTTCTAACCTGCCCCCTTTTCTTGTTTTCTCAGCCCCGCTTGACGAATCACCCGAAACTTTTAAGACAGGAGCTGACCTGAGCGGGCCATTAGTTTTGAAAATTTCGCAAAGATTAGTCAAACGACGCCAAAGATATTGGCAAAAGAAAAAACCCTATTTGAATAGAAACGAGGTCCTAACTATAACTACCTACTGGCGACCCCAGTAGGTAATATATATATATATATATGGCCAAGGATCCACCTATCAAATGGCAGGACTGTTTAAAAGACTGTGCCTTTACATCGACGGCTTTTCCGCACTGATGAAGGCAAAAGCCAGAAACGCGTCTGCGGATACTACAAAGCCTATATACACCCCATGAGTGCACCGAACCTTTGTGTTTTGCTGTTTAATAAGCGGGTTCCACCACCGCTTTTCGGTTGCACCCGCCGTGAGTTCGGCTGGCCACAGGTGGAATACTGGTTTTGAATTCAATTTGGGCTGCCTGAACCGCCGCTAACAAATTCTGTCAACCAAGCTAGGTTGTGGCTTATACAAAGCTAGTGTTTCACCATATGTGGGACACTCACAGTTATATCGTTATGTCATCCAGCGGCAGGCGAGGGGACTTATAGTCACAGTAATCACGGCTGTCATTTGATTTTAGCGATGGGAGCGCCATAGACACTGCAACTGGCACGAACAACGGAAATGGAGACGCCCCATTGCTGGCCTCTCATTGGCCAAGGATCCACCTATCAAATGGCAGGACTGTTTAAAAGACTGTGCCTTTACATCGACGGCTTTTCCGCACTGATGAAGGCAAAAGCCAGAAACGCGTCTGCGGATACTACAAAGCCTATATACACCCCGTGAGTGCACCGAACCTTTGTGTTTTGCTGTTTAATAAGCGGGTTCCACCACCGCTTTTTGGTTGCACCCGCCGTGAGTTCGGCTGGCCACAGGTGGAATACTGGTTTTGAATTCAATTTGGGCTGCCTGAACCGCCGCTAACAAATTCTGTCAACCAAGCTAGGTAGTGGCTTATACAAAGCTAGAGTGTTTCACCATATGTGGGACACTCACAGTTATATTGTTATGTCATCCAGCGGCAGGCGAGGGGACTTATAGTCACAGTAATCACGGCTGTCATTTGATTTTAGCGATGGGAGCGCCATAGACACTGCAACTGGCACGAACAACGGAAATGGAGACGCCCCATTGCTGGCCTATCATTGGCCAAGGATCCACCTATCAAATGGCAGGACTGTTTAAAAGACTGTGCCTTTACATCGACGGCTTTTCCGCACTGATGAAGGCAAAAGCCAGAAACGCGTCTGCGGATACTACAAAGCCTATATACACCCCGTGAGTGCACCAAACCTTTGTGTTTTGCTGTTTAATAAGCGGGTTCCACCACCGCTTTTCGGTTGCACCCGCCGTGAGTTCGGCTGGCCACAGGTGGAATACTGGTTTTGAATATATATATATATTCACTGAAAAAACCATAGGTTTCAGGGACGTTATAGTTAGTTGGAGATTTCACTCGTACAAAACCAGAGAAATTCCACCATTATAGTTAGTTCAGCTAACTATAACTCGCGCCCCCGCAATGCACTGCTGATCACGTCACATATTACATCATTCATGACATGGTCAGTGACATCACTGATGACATCACTGATGACATCTCAAATGACATCACTGATGACATCATCCAGTGACTGTGCGTTTCTGTAAAGTTTAAATATGTTTTATATATATATATATATGCCAAGGTGTATTGAAGAATGAGTGGGTGTATAAGTGTCTGAATGGATGATTTAGTAGGTGCGTGACTGATTGTATAAGTGACTCATTAAGCGTATCTTACTGAATGCATGGGTTAGTGAGTAAACTGTGTAAATGTCTGTATCAGTCTGTCTGTTGGTGTGTAGCTACATGACTGTCTATATGGGTTGTTGATTTTTTTGTCTGAGTATCTGTATGGGTGCCTGAGTATCTGTGTGAGTAGGTGGGGGGTGGGTGACTCTGTCCATAGATGTGTGAGTGGGTGATTCACTGGCTGTATGGGTTGAAGAGTACATCTGTGAAGGGCTGTATAGGTGGGTGAGTGTGTGTATGGGTGTGTTGGTGAGTGAATGGATGTCTCAGTGGTATATGTGTGATTAACTACATATGTGAAAGGAAGTATATGTGAGTGTTGGAGTATATAAATGACTATACGTGAGTGTAAGTCATTGTAACAGTGGCTGTATCGATGAGTGTTTGCGTGTATCAGTGATTGTATAAGAGAGTAAGTATGTGTTAGTATTTATATAAATAAGTGAGCTGGTCTGTATATAACTGTATAGGTGAGTAAATGGAAGTATGATTGATTCTTTGCATGACTGAGTAGGTGTATGAGTAAGTCTATGAATGAGTGGCGGTGTGTGAGTGTATGTATAGGTGTATGAGTGCATATGATAGTGCTGTATTGATGAGTGACTGCATGTATGAGTTACTGTATGGATGAATGAGTGGATGTGTGTGTGTAGACCAAGGAATCACTGAGCAGGTATGTACTAACTGCTATTGGTGTGTCTATTGTTTCGAACATGGCAGTCTGTATTTTAGAGTGGGTGTATAAAAAGTTATATTAGGGTGTGAGGAGGTGCATCAGATTATCACTTGGATGATGTCATCAGTGATGTCATTTGAGATGTCATCAGTGATGTCATCAGTGATGTCACTGACCATGTCATGAATGATGTAATATGTGACGTCATCAGCAGTGCATTGCGGGGGCGCGAGTTATAGTTAGCTGAGCTAACTATAACGGTGGAATTTCTCTGGTTTTGTACGAGGGAAGTCTCCAACTAACTATAACGTCCCTGAAACCTATGGTTTTTTCAGTGAATTTCTAAGGTTTTTTAAATGCTAATTTCTAACTATAACGTGCCTGAAACCTATGGTTTTTTCAGTGAATTTCAAAGGTTTTTTAAATGCTAATTTCTATCTATAACGTCCCTATTAAGTCCCCTTGAATCCTGAGGGTCCCTGGGGGCCAACTAGCCCACCAGGTACCTCCAGTAAGTGCCACAGAGCTGCGTTGCAGAGAGGTGGACCGAGGCCATGCCCCTTTTTACACCTCTCTTCAACGCAGCTCTGTGGCACTTACTGGAGTTACCTGGTGGACTAGTTGGCCCCCAGAGACCCTCAGGATTGAAGGGTACTTAATCCTCCAAGTTACAACGCGCCAGGGGGCGCGTTTGCACACTTGCCATATCAGGCCCCGCCCCCTCCCTGCACCACTGTGAAAACACGCCCCTTGGCACGTTGTAACTTGGGGGATTAATTCTCCTTGAGTCCTGAGGGTCCCTGGGGGCCAACTAGCCCACTAGGTACCTCCAGTAAGTGCCACAGGGCTGCCTTGCAGAGAGGTGGTCCGAGACCACACCCCTTTTTACACCTCTCTGCAACACAACTCCCTGGTGCATACTGGAGGTACCTGGTGGGCTAGTTGGCCCCCAGGGACCCTCAGGATTCAAGGGGACTTAATCCCCCAACTTAAAACGCGCCACAGAGCGCGTTTGCACACTTGTCACATCAGGCCACGCCCCCTCCCTGCACCACTGTGCAAACGCGCCCCCTGGTGCGTTGTAAATTGGGATTAAATCCCCTTGAGTCCTGAGGGTCCCTGGGGTCCAACTAGCCCACCAGGTACCTCCAGTAAGCGCCACAGAGCTGCGTTGCAGAGAGGTGTAAAAAGGGGCATGGCCTCGGACCACCTCTCTGCAACGCAGCTCCCTGGTGCTTACTGGAGGTACCTGGTGGGCTAGTTGGCCCCAGGGACCCTCAGGATTCAAGGGGACTTAATCCCCAAACTTAAAACGCGCCACAGGGCGCATTTGCACACTTGTCACATCAGGCCACGCCCCCTCCCTGCACCACTGTGCAAACACAGCCCCTGGTGCATTGTAAATTGGGGGATTAAATCCCCTTGAGTCCAGAGGGTCCCTGGGGGCCAACTGGCCCACCAGCTACCTCCAGTAAGTGCCACAGAGCTGCGTTGCAGAGAGGTGTAAAAAGGGGCTTGGCCTCGACCACCTCTCTGCAACGCAGCCCTGTGGCGCATACTGGAGGTACCTGGTGGGCTAGTTAGCCCCCAGGGACCCCCAGTATTCAAGGGGAATTAATTCCCCAACTTAGAACACGCCAGGGGGCGCGTTTGCAGAGTGTTGCTGGGAGGGGGCGGGGACTCCGGCGCGAATCCATTTTTAAAAAAAAAGGGTTTTTTTAGAAGGGGGCTGTGTGGCCCACCTTCTTTTCTTTTTGGGGCCCTGGGGACCCCATCCCCCAGGGCCTGACCCCTATTTTGTTAATTTAAAAAAAAAAAAAATGGAAGAAGTCTGCCTGGCTCCCCTCCCGAGGCCATTTTCGGCCCCGGGGACCACATCCCCGGGGCATGGCCACTATTTTTTAATTTTTTATTTATATTTGGAGAGGGGCCACGTGGCCCCCCTCCTCAGGCCATTTATGGCCCCGGGGACGGCCTGTCGTGTTTTTTTAAAAATTTATTTTTGAAATGGGAGGGGGCCACGTGGGCCCCCTCTCGGGCCACTTCTGGCCCCGGGGACCCCATCCCCGGGGCCTGGCCTCTGTGTTGGGGACCGTGGGGGGAGACCCAATGCCCCCACGGTCCCACCAGCTCCCCGCCTCCTGCGGGAGCCGGCATTGCTTTTCCACAGGGGGAGCTGCTGACATGCAGCTCCCCTTGTGGAAAAGCAATGTGGTTTGGATTTTCAAAGCTAGAGCAGGTTTCCCTGCTCTCGCTTTCAAAACCCAAACCACAGTTTGCTATGACAGGGCGGGAGCCGCACAGCTCCTGCCCTGCCATAGCAAACAGCAGTGTTGCGGGGGTGGGCACCCCGGGACACTGCAGGAGCCGGCCCTGGGGGGTGGCGGACCCCAGGGCCATCAAGGGCTCCAGGAGGGGGGCCATGCGGCCCCCCTCCCCTAGATTATAAAGCCCCGGGGAGGTGGTGGTCCCCGGGCCATGGGGGTCCAGAACGGACCCCCGCATTTACATTCCTAGTGCCCCGGGGAGGTGGTGGTCCCCGGGGCGTGAGGGGGGGCTCAAGCCCCCCACACAGGTTGTTTTTAAAAAAAATAGAAGCCCCAGGGAGATGGCGGTCCCCGGGGCTGCGGAAGGGCCGAGTGCCCTCCTGCACATTATTTAAAGCAAGACCTAGGGGGTGGCGGTCCCCATGGCCCCCGCATATATTTTTGGCAATGCCCCCGGGACCTGGCTTACCCGGGGGCCTCAATTAAATGAAGCGCGGGAGCCCGGACTTCATTTTTAAAAAAAAAATCGGGGGTATTCGCCGATTTCTTTTTTTTTTTAATGCTTTTTTGGGCCCTGAGGGTCCTTGTGGGACCCCCTGAGCAGGCCTGGGGGGTCAGGGTGTTTCTACCCTGCCCCCTTTTCTTGTTTTTCAGGCTTGTTTTACTGTTTTCTTGTGACTCGGTAGAACCGAGTCACAAGATGGCTGCCAACACTTCCTGGTTTGGAGTGTTGACAGCCAATTAGAATACAGCTCGTGGTCGGGAGGGTTCGCGAACCCTCCTCGGCCACAGATATTGAAACTTCTCAGCAACTACTGAACGGATTTACACCATTTAAAAAAATGGACGCTTTCTGAACCAAGCACTACCTTTTTGCCAAATTTGGTGCAATTCCGTTCAGCAGTTCGAGCTGTAGCGTGTCTAAAGTTTCCTATGGGAAATTGATTTTCCGACCCCTATTTTTTGAATATCTCAGGAACTACTGAATGAATTTACACCATTTAATATAAAGGACTCTTTCTGAACCAAGAGCTACCTTTTTGCCAAATTTGGTATAATTCCGTTCAGTAGTTCGGGCTGTAGCCGTGTCTAAAGTTTCCTATGGAAATTAACATGGAGAAAACACTTTTTGGGACCCCCCTTTTTTCTCAGCCCCCGCTTGGCGAATCACCCCGAAACTTTCAAGACAGGAGCTGACCGGAGGGCCCCACTAGTTTTGAAAATTTCACGAAGATTCGTCAAACGACGCTAAAGTTAATGGGAAAACAAAAAATGCTTTTCCTATGGAAAATAGGTCATAACTATAACTACCTACTGGCGACCGCCAGTAGGTAATATATATATATATATATCTATATATATATATATATATGTACTCAAAGACAAGATTACAGATTTCACTATCCCATCATCCACGAGATCCAACCTCACTTCCACACTTGAGAATCACTTTGAGCAGCCATCAGAGTGTGTCCAACCCATAGTAAATCTGATACTTAGTTCGGACATGGACTAGTGTAGGAGCATGGAGGAGAGTCGGGTATAGAATAAAACATGAGCACACACATTAAGATGGCTGGATTGCCTCTGCAGGATGTAGGAAACTCCATTCTCAATGGCTAACCTGGGTGCATCAAGTAGTGACCCAAACTGACTTTCTGCAAAAAAAATCACATAATTATTCCTAACAGTTTCATTCCTGATGTATCACTCTCAAGCTACTGCCAGTCACCAATTGTGACTTATAATACTGGTTGTCTTGGATAATCATATTTTAATTCATGGTAGCTCATGATATTTGATTCTATTTCATCACAATTTAAAATCTTACAGTATGTTTAGAGATCAGTCAAAATGAAAGACCAAGCTTTGTAGTACTAGTTTCTTCAGATGTGAGTGTGTATTCAAAGAAATTAGTAATGTGCATTGCATTCCTAATTCTCACCTTGCATTGTTTCAAATCCATTTGCATATTTTCCAATTTTTCCCATTTATTTGTTTTGGCTCTATATTGTTTCCACTTCAGTTTTTCATCTCATTGTAAGCAATCATATCATTTAGACACGTCACATTTTATAATCTCTTTTGCAGCTGATTTCATACTGATATGTTTCCACATTACTTTTCATCCTCTGATCATTTTCAGTAAGCTGCTTGCTAATTCATTATAAAACAATTGTATTTTTCATTTCCTGTATATTTTGCTATATTCTTCTTCAGCATATTTAGTAAGAGTCAAGCACACAAAAGGTTTTTGGAGGATTGCTTGCAACTTATCTAACCACAGGCTATTGCCCAGGGTAGCATTCTAAACGATCTCTCTTTTGCTCATCATGCCACCTCAGTTTGGACCCAGCCATATGCAAATCAGTCTTGACCCTGCGCCAATAGGAACAGCCCAGCCCGAACTGCCAGGCCAGGTCCTCTCTGAACCAGAACACAAGCACGTAAGAGTCATCATCCTATTCATGAAAGCTATAGTCAAACAAAATTCATATTTTTTTCATGTCTATTCCTCTATTCATAATTAGGAAATCTTAAAATATATAAACATCTAATATATCTCTCTGTATCACCATAAATTTAAAGTGAAGTCATTTCTCACTCTTTGTTAAGTAAAGTTTTTTCATGTTTTTGATGAAGCACTTCCTGGTTGCTGCAGAGCTGTGTTATAGCTCGCCAGGGTACTTTCTAAACGGAGCTTTGCTTTTTAAATACTTTTAAAGACATTTTAAACTGTTTGAAATTTGTATTACCTTCCTGCACGATTGCGCTGCACTTTACCTGACTGTGCCAGATTTGAAGGGAATTCAGGGAACGGGGCCGCCATTTTGGTTAGCGGGCTAGTCTTTAGAGCCCACGCTACTTAAGGTGCACGCTGATACGACCGCGCAGCGCTGCACTTCCTGGTTGCTGCAGAGCTGTGTTATAGCTCGCCAGGGTACTTTCTAAACGGAGCTTTGCTTTTTAAATACTTTTAAAGAGATTTTAAACTGTTTGAAATTTGTATTACCTTCCTGCACGATCGCGCTGCACTTTACCTGACTGTGCCAGATTTGAAGGGAATTCAGAGAACGGGGCCGCCATTTTGGTTAGCGGGCTAGTCTTTAGAGCCCACGCTACTTAAGGTGCATGCTGACACGAATGCGCAGCGCTGCACTTCCTGGTTGCTGCAGAGCTGTGTTATACCTCGCCAGGGTACTTTCTAAACGGAGCTTTGCTTTTTAAATACTTTTAAAGACATTTTAAACTTTAAATGCAAATGATGGCAGTGGTTTGGAGAAAATAGCCAGCACCTCTGTAGAGTTTGCAAATGTAAGTTCACTAAGTCTTAGGGCGTGCTCAATGTAAACACTGTGCCACCAACAGTGTTACCTAGTGCATGAAGAAAAACTTTTCTCCAAGACCTTAAATGAAAATTAGAACAACAGAGCACAGCACAACAAACAGTTCCAGCTCACTATGTTGTCGGTAAACAATTTAATTTCAAAAGTTGCAATTATAGGACAATCAGTATGACAAAATCTGAGTCATAAGTGAAGCAGTTCTTGATATGTTGACACGTAGATGTAGAGTACATACAGCCGACACGTGTTTCGTCGTAAGACGACTTGCTCAAGGCTCAATATAGTATCCAAAAGAGAAAACGGAATCGATTTGAGCACCCTTTTCCATGTAATTAAAGGGATTCAAGGAAATCACTCCATTCCATAAATATCCAAGAAATGCAGAGTTTCTCACCAAGGTATAAACTGATCACTCCTAGCAGCAGATTTTGTCATACTGATTGTCCTAAAATTGCAACTTTTGAAACTAAGGGTATATTCACAAGAACGTGCAATAACTACCGCAAGAGTAGCGTAACGCAACTTTCAATATCGCAGTCTATCGCGGGAAAATAACCCCGTGTCAAAGTGGAATTCACAACAAGGCGGTAGCAAGCGATAGTCTGCCGAAACCGCGGACAATGTCCACGATACAACCACCATGATGGAGATAAAAACACAAACCACAACACCAAAAAACACGCGATGGGCCAAAGAGTGATGAGGAAATCAGCGACAAGCAGCGCCAGGCCTTCAACACACACCTGGCAGTTGTCAAAAATCACCATAAAAGTAGAAAAAACACCCACACACAAACTGACCAACACACAAGCACCATGGAGGCAGCCGGAGCAGGCGCAGAGGACGAGCGCAACCCCACAAGCACCCCGGACGACCAGCCTGGGACCTCGGGGACAGGGAAAGGCAAGGACAAGAAGACGAGGAAGACCAAGTTCAGTCCCCTGTCGAACAGGATCAAAGTCACGGAGGTGATGGAACACCATCAACAACTCTTCGTCACCTCCAACGTGTCATTGGGCACCAAAAATGGAATATGGCGGGACATCGTCGACAAGGTGAATGCCGTCGGAGAGCACAAGTGGACAATGGACGAGGTCAAGAGGCGATGGAATGACATCAAGCGGAAGACCAAGGAGAAACTCACCGCCGCCAACCAGAAGGCAGCAACGCAGACCGGAGGTGGGGGCCCAGCGCCACAGCTCGAGCTGGATGACATGGAGAAGTTGGTGTCGACAGTCATCAGTGTGGAGACTGTGGCTGGAGTCAGGGGACCGGACACTGCTCGACAGGACACAACACAACCACAACAGGGTGAGTGACCACCAGGTACTGGGGGGACGGGGGGAGATGGCCACAATGGCACACATGCACAATCAAGCAGAGCACAGTGCACACCCACAATGACTCTGGATCATGGCCCTGATCCACAGACTGTCACAATGTACAATGCCATGCTGTCTGAATGTGAACCTGTACCATGCGGCTACTTACATGCGGACACATTGTAATACACCATCTCCCCTTCACATTGCAGGGCCACCTCCAACACCTCCTGCAGAGCAGTCCCAGCCACTCTTCACTGATGACGAGGAGGACAACACCAGCATCAACACCCAAACCATCCAAGACATCATTGACCTCATCCGCCACTCACCTCCAGGATCAGGGCAGCCCAGCCACATCGATGAGACCCCACCCACCACCCAAACCACCCAGCAGGAGGCACCCACAGCCCCGGCACTCTCCCAAGACCCCCAGGAACAACACATGGCCTTCCAACGCCATGTGCTGGAGGGCCAGAGGGAGACGGCTGAGCAGGTGCGGGTGGGGTTCGAGCTCATGGCTACCAAACTGGACGCCATCCATGGGTGTCTACGTCCGCCCCATGGTCTCCAACCAGCCATGACTGACATCGCTGGAGTCATGACGCGGAGAGAAGAACACCTGTCCGCTCAGAGTGGCTCCAGCGATGCCAGCCATGAGCTGGCACACATGCGGAGGCTCATGGAGGACATGGTGCGGATGGAGGCGGAAAGGATGGCAGCCACCGCTGCACACCATCAAAATGTAGCAGGGATCTACCAGGCCCTGCAGTACTTCATCATGGCATTGCTGCCACAAGGCGTGTCGCTGATGAATGCGGCTGCCCCCACACCATCCACATCTCCGCCCCCTGGTGTGTCAGTGCCTCCCAGTGTGGCAGGCGTATCCACTCAGGCCCCTGATGTGTCACTGCCACACAGTGCGGCAGACAATCCTCCTCCGGTCCCTAATGTGTCAGTGGCACACAGTGCCGCAGCCGGTACTGCAATACCCACAGGTGGGGCAGAGAACACATACGGGGACGAGGATGTGGATGGGATTGAGATCAGAAGGAGGCACTAGCATTCATTTCTGCCACCTTGCCTGTTTCTGCTTGGTGCCGCACATGGCCTCGAGACCTACCACTGACCCCCGATACACTCCGATGCACTCACCTTGGACAGCGACATGGACTGCCACATCCTGTTTGACGACCAATGACACAGCGGACAGACTGCGGACTGTACCCTTCCTCTTCCGCAGTACAGGTCATCCCCGGATGAACACTGGCTGGCCTTCCATGGGCCCATATTGTGTAGTGTGCTCAGCATTGCCCTGTACCGCTCCAGCTGCATGACGGCACTGGATGTGCAAATAAACATCCAGTGACGCACTGCTGTGTAATGTCTTATGTCATTCATGTATGGATGTGTGGATAAATGTGGGGACAGTGCCTTCCCTTGCGTCAATGATGTTCATCCTGTGGGATGCCAGTCAGAGGGTGCAACATTGCATTTTGTGTACCGGGTCCCGTGAACACTACAACAGGGACACACGCATCAGTCACTTCCTTGTCCGGACATGGACTGGACCACGCCCAGAGCCCACGAGTCATTGTTGCAAGCCCTGCGCTGGTCTGGCGTACGGCAGGCCAGACCACTCCGCTAACGCCCCGAGGGGGGGCCCTCATTGCTACCCGTCGCAGCCGTACTCGCTAGTGGTGTGCAGGTCACTGGTCTAGTTGTCAGCATGTCACAGCCACTCCCTGAGGGCAGATTTTCACACACACCACACCCATCCGGCACAGGCATCACAGGCCATGTGACTCCGCCAACATAAGGGGCCGACGACGTCACATTCCCCTCTTCCGGTGGTGACTGGATGACGGACGCTCCACGGTTCTCACTCATATAGGGCCCATGAGTTTTTGCGCACAGGGTTAGTGGCACACGGGGCCTTGTGGACGGCACAGGCCTACCACCACGTGGCGCAGACTGGGGTTGCACAGGGTTAGTGGCACACGGGGCCTTGTGGACGGCATGGGCCTACGACCATGTGGCGCAGACTGGGGTTGCACAGGGTTAGTGGCACACGGGGCCTTGCAGACGGCACCCTGCCATGGGACGGTGACTTTGGGTGCACTGAGTCAGTGGCACCTTAAGCTGCTGAGCGGGTGAGCAGCCTGCGATGATGCCCCGTCCCGGCAGTCCGGACAGCTCGGGTTTCGTGTGCCCTGCTGGACCACAGTGTAGGCCAGAGCCAGTGGGCAGCGTGGGCCTACCGCACGTGGCGTCGCTTCCGGGATCCCAGAGTTGGTGGCACCCATTGGGCTGAGCATGTGTGCAGCCTGCGATGGTGCCGGGTGCACTGGTATGTCCTATGCCATGGAGTTATCAAGACCCAGCACCAAACGTGAGACCTGGTGGCCTGCGGAGCGGGGCTGCATGATGTGGAAGGTGCCATGTCCGCGAGCCCTGGCTTGTGGCTTGCAGCGGCATGTGGTGGGACCTCCTGTCTACGCGCCGGTGGCGGAAGGTGAGCATTGAGGCCTGGGTGTGCAAGGGCGGGCATGCTCCGATGGGCGGAGGGGGGGTTGGGGTGCCTCTGCCTGGGTGTGCATGGGCGGGCGATGTTGTCTTGTGCAAGTGTGTGTACTGTGCCAGTCATGTATCTGGACTCTGTTTCAGCTGACAGCTCTGACTCAGATGTGTGACCTGGTGTCCTGCTATACATACCGGCATGTGGTTGGAGACACACCGGTGGCAGCAGGTGAGCAGTGAGGCCTGGGTGCGCAGGGGCGGAACTCTCTCTCTCTCCCTCTCTTCCCCTCTCTCTCTCCTCTTCTCTCTCTCTCTCTCTCTCCCTCTCTTCCTCTCTCTCTCTCTCCCTCTCTTCCTCTCTCTCTCTCTCTCCCTCTCTTCCTCTCTCTCTCCTCTTCTCTCTCTCTCTCTCTCTCTCTCTCCCTCTCTTCCTCTCTCTCTCCTCTTCTCTCTCTCTCTCCCTCTCTTCCTCTCTCTCTCCCTCCCTCTCTTCCTCTCTCTCTCTCTCTCCTTCGCTCTCTCTCTGTCCTCTGATGTGCGCAGGACACACCTTCTCATCATGTTTTTGTCTTACAGGCTGTGACCTACGTATTGTCCCGAGGGGAGCGGCCATGTGTCTTCATTTCATTTCGGTGTTCATTTTAGTAAAGTTTCATTTGTTGCTTCGAAAGTGAATGTGTGCTGCTCATTTCTGTGACGACACATGCATGTCACCAGTTGTGATTGTGCGACATCAAGCGGAATATTTTGTACATGTTTAGGTGTGGCTGATGTGGCATGTCTTTGGTCGGTGGGGGTGCCAGGGAGGGGTGGTCCTGATGGTGGCGGCGGTAGGTGTTGTGGCCCTCTTGGGTGTCCGGGCCGCATGATGGGTGGCTCCATGGCATCTGTTGCCCTTCCGATGTAGCCCTGGGCTGTGCTCCCTTTTGGTTTGCAGGCTGCCGTCCGAATTTACACCAGGTCAGAGCAGGTGTAGATTTCCTGGTGCTAACGCGCCTTATCGCCTGTTTTGTGTTTTTATCACTGATGTGGCTGGTCGTTGAGAATGTTGAGGTGTGCTGTTGTCTCGGCTTTTGGCACGGGAATGACTACTCTGCATCTCATTAGCGATATTTGCGGGGGTCCTCTGTGGCGATGTTTTTTGCGACTGCTATCGCGGGTAAACTGGTGCTGTGGGCTGTTAACACCGGCTTGTGAATGGGGAGGTAAATTTATCACGACTTTGGCTGCGATAAAGTGCCATTAATTCAGCGATAGCTCCTTGTGATTATGCCCCTAAATTGTTTACTGACAACATGGTCAGTTGGAACTGATTGTTGTGCTGTGCTCTGTTGTTCTAATAGACATTTTAAACTGTTTGAAATTTGTATTACCTTCCTGCATGATCGCGCTGCACTTTACCTGACTATGCCAGATTTGAAGAGAATTCAGGGAACGGGGCCGCCATTTTGGTTAGCGGGCTAGTCTTTAGAGCCCACGCTACTTAAGGTGCACGCTGACGCGACCGCGCAGCGCTGCACTCCCTGGTTGCTGCAGAGCTGTGTTATAGCTTGCCAGGGTACTTTCTAAACGGAGCTTTGCTTTTGAAATACTTTTAAAGACATTTTAAACTGTTTGAAATTTGTATTACCTTCCTGCACGATCGCGCTGCACTTTACCTGACTGTGCCAGATTTGAAGGGAATTCAGGGAACAGGGCCACCATTTTGGTTAGCGGGCTAGTCTTTAGAGCCCATGCTACTTAAGGTGCACGCTGACACGACTGCGCAGCGTAAGCGCGCAGCGGGCGCGCCAAAGGCAAGCCCGTCTGCACCCGTCCATGCTCGGAACGGGCTCAGGGCCAGTCCCCCTGGCCCCTAGAAGCCAGGATCATGGGTTTATTCAAGAGATGACCTTCTTGCATGGAACCCCAAAGGTAAGAATACCCCATGTCCATGTTTAGCACTCAGGGCCACTCCAATAGAACCGGTGGCAACCTGTAAAAACTGTCGCCTAACTCTTCCCCATATCCTATTTAACCCCATAAAACCGCCCGAACGAACGGAAAATAAACAGGGAAGACCTGAAGCTGACACTATGCGGTGCTTACTACTAAATGCAGGATCACTGATAAAACATAGCACAGAATGTGCATTATTCTTGGAGGAGCACAATATACAATCAGCATTTATTACGGAGTCATGGTCAGACAAGGCTTCAGGACCAGACCTCGCGAAAGCTACACCTCCGGGTTTCCAATGCTACACCCAAGACAGACCCATTAGGAGAGGGGGAGGACTCACAATCATTTATCATAACTCCCTACAGTCCTCCTTCCAAACAGCATCCAACATAGACTGCGAAGCACTATCGTTTAGTTTTTACACAGCCCAGCAGAATTCCTTTAAGGGTATTCTTCTTTATAGACCTCCAGGTCCAAGAGGCACCTTTTTAGCGTCAATTGGGACTTTGTTAGAGGCCGGGCTCTGTGGCGACTCTTTCACGATTCTGGGGGACTTTAACTTCCATCTGGAAGCACATCTCGATCCGGACACAATTAGTCTGGTAGAGGTGATGAACAGTGGGGAACTAAGACAACTCGATCGGGGTTCAACGCATGTGGCAGGACACACACTAGATGGGATTTTTTCAAACAATCCTCTAATAAAATGCACAAAGGTATTACCACTGACTTGGACTGATCATGCCGCCGTTCTATTTGATCTAACACCTCTTGAACCTCACCATATCATATTAGCACCAAAAAGGGAGATTGAAACAAGAGCCTGGAAGGAAATAAATAGTTCTGAGTTAGCTGATTCTCTCCGGGCGACGGCCCGCCGTTTTCCCGCAGACGTAGAGGATGCCACAACTTCCTACACAGACTGGATAGATGTAACATGCAAAAAACTAGCCCCAGTGAAACTATGGACTCCCAAACATTCTCAGCCTTCAGCTCCCTGGTATTCTGAAGAATTAAGGAAGCAAAAAATCGTTTGAAAGAGATTAGAGCGCAAATGGAGGAGAGGCTATAATGATGCTGACAAAGAGTCCTACAAACAGAGCATTACTTGTTATAAAAAAAACTACTGCTCAATACCAAAAGGACCTTCTTCACAGAGCAAATTACAAAGGCAAAATCCTCCACGAAGGAACTCTTTACAACAGTCGTCAAATTGACCGCCCCATTCACTCCAAAATCTCATAGCAGTCCAGAGCTCTGCGAGGAAATTTCCACTTTCTTCCAACAGAAGGTGGAAGCTATCTTTTCCTCGTTTAGTCTTTCCCCAACTACACAGATTATGGAGCCAGCCATACCGATGAGAAATATAATTGAGCCCCAACCAATCCTAGATAAATTCTCACCTCTGACAACGCAGGACACTATTAATCTTCTGGCCTCTATCAAATCGGGATCCCCAAACAAACCCTGCCCAGTTTCTGTGATTAAACTTGTTCCTGAGCTCATCAGCATGGCACTGACTCCACTTTTCAATGCAATGTTTGAATCGGGGCATTTCGCTAAGAAATGGAAAAGGGCGTCCATTCTCCCACTACTCAAAAAACATAACCTCGACCATAAGGACCACAACAACTACCGGCCAATCTCTCGTCTCCCCCTGCCAGCAAAAATGATCAAAAAAGCTATGAATATTCAACTCAGTACGCATCTCCGAGTAAGGAACTCGCTAGATTCCACTCAATATGGGTTCAGGGCAGAGCACAGCACAGAATCAGCCTTGATAAAATCCACGGAGGAAGTAAGGGAAGCCCTGGACCATGGAGGTAATGCAGCACTTATCATGCTGGACCTCTCCGCGGCCTTCGATACGGTCCATCACGATGTTTTGATGGACCGTTTATCAGACTGTGGGGTAGAAGGCAAGGCCTGGAACCTCCTAAAATCCTTCCTTACAGAAAGGATTCAAACCGTGGACCTTGATAAAGCTCGCTCACAACCTTTTTCCCTGCCATGTGGAGTACCACAGGGGTCCTCCCTCAGTCCCATGCTTTTTAATGTCTATGTGACACCCTTGGCTGCACTAATCAGATCTTTTGGATTCCAGCTGACATCTTACGCAGACGACACACAAATAGTGATGTCACTACGACCTGGACAAGAGGCTGAGAAAGGGAAAAAGTTCCATGACTGCATGAAAGCAGTCAGGCTGTGGATGACCATGAACTGTTTGAAGTTGAATTCAAGTAAAACGGAGGTCCTCATTTTTGGCAGCAATGCCAATTTTTGGACACCAGATTGGTGGCCAGAAGAACTAGAGATGCTCCCGGAGCCAACTAGGAAAGCGAAAAACCTAGGAGTCTTAATTGACAACAAACTGTCATTTGAAGACCAGGTGAATGCGGTTACCTCCACAAGTTTCCATCTTCTTAGGATGATAAGGAAAATTATGTCCTTCTTGCCGGCAGACAGCCACAAGGTAGTGATAACATCCTTAATCTTAACGCGTGTGGACTACTGCAATAGTCTATACCTAAACATCCAGAAGAAACATCTAAACAGGCTTCAACTTGTGCAAAACGCAGCAGCAAGACTTCTGACTAGAACACCAAAATTTGTCTCAATCAAAAAAGGAATAAAACAGCTGCATTGGCTCCCTGTCAACCAGCGGATTCAATTCAAATCCTTATGCACAGTTTTCAAGGCCCTCCATGGAGGAGGTCCGGAACACCTAAAACAGTGTTTTAAATGGTATGCCCCAAAGAGAGCACTCCGATCGGCCGGAGCAAGATATGTGGTAGTACCCACATTTAAAAAAGCAAATTGGGGGGGAGAAGTTTCACTACATGCGCTGCCAGGGCCTGGAATGAGCTTCCTTTCCACCTCAGGAACACCACAGAGCTGTTGACATTCAGGAAGGGACTTAAAACCTGGCTTTTTACCTCTTAGGTTAACACACACCTTGTCAACTGGAAGGCAGCACTCAGCGCCAGGACACCTTCGGTTAACCGTCGCGCTTAATAAATACAATTAACATAACAACATAACATGACTCAATTTCTTATTTGAGTCTGTTAGTATAACATATTGTAATAAGAACACTTCAAAGAGAGTTGCTACCATTTACTTTTCTCTTCATCCTTGCTGGCTTTCTATTTTTCATTTTGGTCCATACTCTGACTGCACCTAAATGTAGTCTTTTGGCTAAAGTCACAAATGGATAACTTTCAATCAAGAGACAAGGTACAATCAACCTTGATAAACTTGCCTTGGGAAAAATAGATTTAATACCAGGGAACAGATACTATCAGCTGGTAAAAATACATCATAATCTGAAACTATGTATTATCTTGGTTAATCTCTACAACAACATCCCCTAGACAATTGTAGTAGGGTCGTCCAAAAATTGGGTAGTGAACTTAATTCACTTATTAATGTTAGCGGAAAAGACACTATGATTATTTGTGGGGGCGATTTTAACTGTGCGCTATGTTCTCATGTCGAGAGTAGGATCTGCGGCAATATAGATGAGGAGAGTACATGTAGCACACACTTTTGTCATACAGTGATGGGGGAGCTGTTTAATGAGTTGATTGTGAGCATGGAATTAAGTTTCGTGAATGACCTAGTGGCTAGACCTTTTCCTATGCCCCCGACATTTAATGGAAGAGGCCTATCCTCCACTATAGATTATATACTGGTCTCACTTAACCATGCACACAGGCTGCATTCTTTTACGGTGGGGGATAACCCCATGAGTGATCACTTTCCGTTAAGCCTAGAGATCAACTTGCCATCACATAGGCTCTCCAAAACAGATAATGTTGTAGTAATGGGGGGAAAAGTAACACTCAATAGAACTAATGGCTACACTTTGCGGTGGTCAAAGGTTGACTCCGAAGCTGTCACTAAGCAACTGGTAACAAAATGCAAAATAGATATTGAAAACTGCTTGAGCGAATTAGCCCCCAAAGATACCATTTTATTGTCCTTTCAACAAATAGCGGCGGGGTGAGAGACTTATTATTCATGCAAATGAATAATAAGGTCAAAAAACAGGGATGGTTTACTACAAAATGTACACGTGCACTAACTAATTTAAAATTGGAACTGCACAAGCAACCAATAAATCTTACTGAGGTTAGACGGGCGAGACAAGAGTATAGATGGGCTCTCAATGAAAAAGAAGCGCCCAAAAAGAGAAGCATGGGAATCTCTTCATAGTGCAGCACAACTAAAAGATAGTGCTGCCTTCTGGAGAGCGGTAAACACCCCTTTTCTACAATCTACAGACGGCCCCAAAATAGAAATTGCCATATCAAAGGACCAGTGGATTAACCACTTCTCAAAAGTATATAATGGGCAGATGAATTCCCATTCCCAAGTCAATGATACGCCAGGGGAGTCAATTGACTATGCAGACTTACAGATCACCCTGGAGGAAGTGGAAAGAGCACTGTCAGCGAGTCATAGTGGTAAGGCTCCAGGCCCTGATGGAGTACCAGTGGATCTTTTTAAGTCAAACACTCCACTTTGGGGCCCCATTATAACTCAAGTGATTAATGCTAGTTGCACGGCTCCATTACCTAAAACCTGGGCAGAATCCACTATAGTTCCAATTTTTAAAAAAGGGGACCGAGATGATCCCGGGTGCTACCACCCGATCTCTTTAATAGACTCGATGGTCAAGATCGTAGGACGGGTTATTTTGGAACGTCTGCAAGTCTGGGCAGAGGAAAACTCAGTCATTTCAGACATTCAATATGGTTTTAGAGAAGGCTTGGGGACCATCGAGCAGAGCCTAAATCTGTCTTTACTGGTTGGTAAATATATGCGAGTGAAGAAAGGCCGCTTATATTTGGCGTTTGTCGACCTTACGGCGGCTTTGACTCAGTGAGACATGATAGGCTCTGGGAGGTCCTTGCTGCAGTCGGGGTTGACCCTCACATTATTCTCTTTTTAAGGCGCCTGTACAGTGATGCATCGACGAGTGTGCGTTTTGGGTTGGCAGGTGAGCTTACTTCTGCTTTCCCGGTAAAGAAAGGGGTGCGGCAAGGCTGTGTCCTGGCCCCCTTTCTTTTTAATTTGTACATTAACGGTATGTGCCAAACCCTCCTTAGAGATAACAAAGATTTCCCTATCGTGAATGGACGTCCCATACTTGCGCTCCTTTATGCGGATGACGCAGTTTTAATGTCTAGAACGAAATAGGACTTCAGAGGGTTCTAGATAGTTTTAACATTTTTATGAAAGACCTGGGGCTTAGCACTAATATTTCTAAGACCTTTACTATGAGTTGTGGCCGTGGGGTTCAAAGAATGAAAACTATGTTCATGGATGGTCAAAAATTAACTCAGACAAAACGTTTTTCTTACCTTGGTATTTTATTCAACCAAGGGGATTCGTGGGTGCAAGCAATTCTCGCAAAAAAAAAATTATTTATCAAGACCACAGCTGCAGTGGTGTCATTTTCAAGAAGGCTAGGCAGGAAACCCCCGTGTGAGCTTACCCAAATTTATAAGGCCAAGTGCACTTCTAGTGCAATGTATGGGGCGGGAGTATGGGGTTTTGCTAATACCCTCCCCATACAAACTGTCGAAAATTCTCTTTTAAGATATCTACTATCGGTGCCACCAAGTACTCCTTCCTTCGCCTGTCATGAAGAACTAGGCCTTCCTTATATTTCAGACCTTATTAAATTAGAACCAGTCCTTTTATGGCACAGGATATGGTCAAAGGATCAGCCTAAGTTAAACAGGGAAATCATACAGGATTGCCTTAAGTTGGAAGGGGCCCTAAAGATCCCCTGGATAAAGTACATCTGTGACTTCATGAAGGATATTGGGCACCCAGAATACTTTACAGACCCTACTGTCTTACAGACGATTCCCAGAAAGGCCTTAAAAAGGGAATGCCTTGAATAGTTGGGTATAATAAGATTGTCAGGAGAAATTATAAAACCCACTGTAAGGCAACATCAGCTAGTTGTAACTGCTATAAACATGGAACCTTACCTCACATTTGTACCGGGTAGTTTTGAAAGGCGGTTATTAACCTGGTTTAGACTGAATATTATTCACAGACTTGTGACCATTCCACAAGCCAATGACTGGTCACGGGAGCTGCCTTTCTGTTCATGTGACAATCTTTCTACCCAGTCCACAATCCATCTGGTACTATTTTGTAAATTTTATGATGTATTGAGGAAAGCATGGATTTTACCTCTTTTAAAATTATATGGACTGCGACAATGCCGCCCAGCATTAATTAGACTTCAGATGTTAGAAAACGAACAAACTGCCTGGTGCATAGTTATGTTTTTTAAGAAGGCACTCCTCCAAAGGAAGTCGTATTTAACAAGTGAAGCCTAATATAAAGAGCCTTTCGACGTTTTTAAGATTTAATTACTGCTGTCTTTTTAACATCTGATATTATAACATTTCATAAGATTATTGTTTTTAAAATTGTTTAACATTGTGATAAAATGTCTTATTGTTTTTCTCTTTTTGTATGTGCTTTTATGACTGTTAAAAAATCAGTCGAATAAAGCTTTCCTTGATTGATTGATTGATTCAAAGATCTGAGAGCACAGCACACTGTGCTGCAGAACAATCTCGCAAAGTCAACAGGTGCTTTCTGGCAGTTCCTCAGTTACTGTTACAAGGTGTTTCAGACTTCAACAAGTTCACATATGAAGACACTGCAAAGTCTTCAAGACATTGGGACTTATTTACAAGCCCCCTGTGCTGCCGGTACGTCACTTTTTCCCATATTAAAAGCAACACACCAGCGGTGCAAGGGGCTTGTAAATAAGCCCCACTGTACATAATATTTCTTTGCAATCATTTAAATCAATTCTGTTTGAATCTTCTTGTTGAATAAAATGCAGTATTGACAGCAGTTGAGGTGAGAAAATTTGCATGCAAACTGAAGACATATTTAATTTTCGTGTGGCATGCATTGTGCTTTGGTTGCTTGTATTCTGGTTCAAAGAGACCTGACTTGGCAGTTGGGACTGGACTGTTCTCACTGGAGCAGCACCAAGACAAATTTGCATATAAATGAGTCCCTAAGAGAAATTCAAGCATTCCTTCATCCCTATTTTGTATTCTTACTTGTGACCCCCCTTAGAATGACGGGTATGCCTAAACATCGGTCCAGTGCTTACTGTGCCACTGGAACCAAGCTGCATCCGACTGAAGAGGCCCAAATAGACTGAAACCAATTGTGTGGTGCTTGTGTTTCAGTTCAGAGAGGACCTGGACTCGCAGTTCAGGATTCACTGTTCCCATTGGAGCAGGACTAAGGCTGATTTGCATATATCTGGGTGTAGTCTAAGGTGGAATGGTTAACAAAAACTGATGGACCTGGATGCAGCCCTGAGTAAATACCAGTGGCTGAGAATAGTTCAGGCATTCCATCAGTCACTTTTTTGTATTCTTCACATTGTGAAATGAATGCATCACCAAATATATTAAGTTAGCAAGCAGTATTCAAGACCGATAACGTGCACAACATGTATTAGCAAGGGAGAGCTAGAGCCCCAAAACAGCTGTGCAGCACCTTTGCATAAGCCAATATACAATTAAGCAACCTTTTGGAGGAGTTGTTTCTTTGTCAGCTTCAAGGCAGTTTAGAAGTACAGGTATTCCTCTTTGGAATAAAATGTATCTTGGGCAGGAAATGAAGGGGCATATTTACGAAACACTGTTGGAGCACGGAGCCGGGCCAAATTTGGTAGCGCCATGCTCCGACATTTTCAAAACGCAGGGATGTGCCGTAGTCACAAAAATATGGTGCACCCCTGTGTTTTCACTAGCACTGGCACTAAATTTAGCTGGCTAACGCCAATGCAGGTACCCTTGCACCATAGTGCAAGGGTGCCTGCGTTGCAGGGAATGATTGTTTATGTGCAGGAAGGTGTCCCTTCCTGCACATAAACAATCACTAATGGTGATTTGTTACTTCTATGTGAGCTGCAGAATGCAGCACACATAGGTTTAGCAAATCGTCATTATTTAATGATTGTTTATGTGCAGGAAGGGACACCTTCCTGCACATAAACAATCATTAATGGCATTTTGCTCTTTCTATGTGTGCTGCAGAATGCAGCCCACATAGAAAAAGCAAAAGTGAGGAGAAATAAAAGTATTTCTTCTCGTTTTGCCATTCTAACACCTGCTCTTGCATGGCATTAGTTTTTGGCGCTACCTCAGATTTACACCTCCTTGTAAATCTGGGGCAGCATCAAAAGCAATGGATGTTGCGATGGAACACCCGCAGCAACACACATTGCGCGCCCTTTTCAAGCTAAGTGATGTGTGTAAAAGGACCTT
The DNA here is from genome assembly GCA_963921515.1 of Calotriton arnoldi. Classification (NCBI taxonomy): domain Eukaryota; kingdom Metazoa; phylum Chordata; class Amphibia; order Caudata; family Salamandridae; genus Calotriton; species Calotriton arnoldi. The sequence goes on along the minus strand of CAWUFW010008190.1, from coordinate 616,582 downwards.
ATTTATAAGGGGGCATTAAGCACAGCTTAAATGGGCAGTTTATCACTTTAAATGTGCAAAAATATTTAAACTTAAACTGACATGATTATAATTCCAAACTAAAAAGATCACTTAAACGTACCCAAGATTGCACCCAAGATCTCAAACTGGTTTTTATAAGATTTCACATATAGTTAAGAGGTAAATTCGGCCTTTGGGCATTATGGTGAGGCTTTCAGAAATGCTATTGGCAAGTTAACCCCAATAGAATCTAAAGGAGCTACACGTTAGAAAGCGTACTGCTTTAAATGTCCACTTGCCCAAAAAAACTATTCAAATTGCAAAGAATGCTGATCTCCAATACATTTAGTGGAGTTTTATCTACTCTTAAAATACCGTACTCAAGACAAAAGAGATCCTTTAAATCTAAAAAATTCAAATCAAATGCCAAATGGCTAAAAGTTCTTTCTTTTTATTTCTTTTTTATTTTTTGTTAAGCATTTCCAGAGAAATACATATATATGAAATAACAATCAATAATAAAACCAGTTTATATATTAAAATAGATTAGTTAGATTAATTAAAAGGCAGTTGGTTTAAAAGTAAAAAGCAGTCTTAAAATTTTACATTTCATCAGAAATTAAAACGACTTGATCTTATAAACGAGCAGTTAACCTCTCTTACACGGTATTTTGGAGATATCTACAAACGAGTCAGTTCATTAGAGCCTATCTCTGATGACGCTAAGAGCCTCCTCTGTTAATCCCTTCCTATACCACCCTTACATCACTGCTCCAACTGGCGATATATGCCCAAACCTTCTGCCCCCGAATTCTAGCCTGTCTACCCCTGCTAGCGTAGATAGCCCTCTCTTGATTATAGATTCCGAGAAGCCTGGCAAGCCACATGTGGAAGGTTGGTGGTTCAGCATCTTTCCATCTAGTTGCTAATAAAATCCTATATACCGCTGTCCCCAGAAAGAGACAGTATTCCTCCTCTACACTAAGTTCCCTTGAGCCATCATAGCCAAGAATCAACAGAGTAGGGGATAATTCTAATCTACGGCCAAATACTTCCTCCCAGTACCCTGATAAACCTTTTTTTAACAAAGTTAGTTTATCACAATCATAGAGCATATGAATCAGGGTAGATGGTCCTACCCCACATCTAGGGCACTTATCATCTATCCTTTTCCCCCATGTGTACAATTTAGCTGGCGTAAAATATAAATTAAAAATAGTTTTGTACAATTGAGCTTTTAGGTTCGAGGATAAAAGTATTTTAGCTGTTAAAAAGAGGCTCTTATAGATGTCCACATCGGGATTTCCCAGCTTCAATGCCCAAGATAATTCAGTTTTTCTAAATCATCTGGGATCTTGTCAAGAAGTAAGCCATAAAGGTTCCTAATTTTGGTGGACTTCCTAGTTATGATATCTAAAAGTGGAATCTTATTGAGCGTGATCGTAGGGGTATTTAAGACAAGGATGTTTTTGATCTGAACAAATTTAAAATAATGGTTACTGGGTATATCAAAAACCTTCTGAAGCACGGGAAATTGAAAATCTTGCTCCCCACCACAAAAGTCTCCAATTGTTCTTACCCCTAACCTTTCCCATTTCTTCCCCATGTCGTCGTTAACCTGGGACGATAATAGTCATGAGTGCCACAGGGGGGTATATCTATTGACTTTCGGGATTACCATAAATTTGGAGACCTGCTTCCATACATTCCATGCGCTGCAGATCACTTTAAACCTTACTTTCTTATAGTAACTTGGTTCCACTTGTCTAAATAGAAGCCCTGGAGCTTTCTTCCCAATAGAGAGTTCGTAGATAGTTGGTATTTTTGGACCGTGCTCTGTTCCAGTGTCGTTATCTATGATAAGTAGAGTAGCCATTTGATGGAGAAGAGCCGTCCAATAATATAGGGTGATATTAGGGATTGCTAGGCCACCCCTGTCCTGTGTTAGAGCTAAGTATTTCATTGCTCTCCTGACCTTCCCATATTGCCATATAAACTTGGTAAACATTGATTCCAATAACTTCAATAATTTGTCTTCTACAGCCAGCGGTATAGCCCGAAACAAATATAATAACTTTGGTAGCATGGTCATTTTTAAAAGTTTCCCTTCCCAATAATAGACAAGTGTAAACCATTGATTCTCCTTAGATCGTTCCCTATGGTTTTGATCAGAGGTTCAAAATTACATTTATTAATTTCATCTCTTTTAGCGCTTATACAAACCCCCAGATAAACCGCTGTGTGTGATTTCCTTGGGTCATTAAAATCAATGTTATCTGTACATAGCACAATAGTTTTACCCTTATTCAAAGCCTATCCAGAGAGAAGCCCATAGCTCTCAGCGATTTTATTAATTTCTATAATTGCCTCAGCTGGGTTCGGGGTTAGTACCGCAACATCATCGGCATAAGCCAGTACTTTAGTCTCATAACCACCTGTAACTATTGGTTTAATATTCCGGCTCTGTAGAAGTTTAACCACCAAAGGATTAATATATAAAGCAAATAAAATCGGGAGCAAGGACATCCCTGCCTTGTCCCTCTTGATATATTAATATTATTAGACTCCTTTCCCATAAGTTGCAGTCGGGCCCTAGGTTGACAGCACATGGTTTTAATTGCTTTCATAAATTGGGGCCCAAAACCATTTAGCTCCAATACCCCCCATAAAAACTCCCAGGACACCCGATCGAAAGCTTTCTCGGCATCAAGAAGGATCATAGCCATCTGGCCCCCCGTCCCAGACATGATATCAAAAGGGAAATAACTCTGCGGGTATGGTCAGTTGTTCCTTTGCCCGGGATAAAACCATGTTGCCAGGGGGAGACCAGATGTTCTATGACCCTCCCAAGCCGATTGGCCAAGATTTTAGAATATAGTTTGGAGTCTGAATTAATCAAGGAGATTGGTCGGTATGATGATGGATTGTCAACCGGCTTGCCTTTTTAGGGAATATTATTATATCTGTCTCTTTCCAAGACTCAGGGGGACTCCACTATATTGCACTCCCTTAAACAAATCCAAAAGAAGAGGTGTTATCACTGTTCCTAAGATTTTGTAAATCTCTAGCGGGATTTTGTCGGGTCCTGCGGCTTTCCCCGAGGCCATTTCTAGCAGAGCCAAATGAACTTCCTCTAGAGTAATTTCTTCTTCTAGTTCATCTCTTCTTAACCTATCCAGGCCCCCTCCAAATTCGATGTCTCCGGTCAGTTCTGCTAGGGCTTTCATGACTTCTACTGTATTTTTCATGATATCATCTTGATACAAGATTTGATAATACCGTTGAAACCCTTTAATGATGTCTTCTGGATCAGTATGTACTTGTCCATCTATTTTAATAGCGGGTATTGCGTTAAAAGAAATCTTCTGCCGGGTACGAAGGGCCAACCTCTTGCCTACCAGCTCACCGTTTTCATATGTACTATTCCGATGTGATTGATATGCTTCTGCTGATCTCTGCGTTAGCCAACTATTTAATTCCGCCTTTAAAGCAATTATTCGATGTTGGATATGGACCCCATCTTGTCCCTGTGTTATTGTCAAGACATGTTCCTCTTCAGCTCTGGCCAACTCCTGTGATATTTGTTGATTCTTATTTTCCCGCTCCTTCTTAGCTCTGGCCACAAAACTGATAGTTTCCCCTCTTAGAGTGGCCTTAAAAGAGTCCCATACAACCCCCCTGCCTGCGCTAAAGCGATTCATATCAAAATATTCTTGTGCCCAATCCCTAATGAATTCGATATACTCATTATTCACTAGCAATTTTCTATCGAACGTCCATTTACTCCGTGGCCTTTTGAAATTAGTTAATTCAATTTCTAAAATCAGAGGATTGTGGTCAGATATTAATTTGGGGAGTTTCTTAATCTCAACTCGTATTAGTAAATCTCTTGTTGCAAAAAAGTAATCGATCCTGACATATTTATTATGTGGGCAGGAGAAGTATGTGTACCCGGGCTTAGTCGGGTTTTTTAAATCCCAGATATCCACCAGACCATGACTATTCTTAAGGCAGTTTATGGCCCTATAAACTCTAGGCTTCCGGCCAGAATATCCACCTTGCCTCTGCTTCCCAGTACCTATATCTAAAGAAATGTTTAAATCTCCTCAGAAAATTAGGGAGTTTGGCCATGTAGCAAGCTCTATTTCTAGGTCTTCAAATATTTGAGGGTCATCTTGATTAGACCCGTAAACCGAGCATACCGTAACTCCTGTTATAAGTTCTACTATGGCCCACCTCCCCAGGGCATCCACTGCCTTGCGTTTGGGTAATCCTAATGACATTTTGGCTAGAATGGCCACCCCGCGAATATTAGAGGTCTGAGTTGTGCAAGCTAGAGTATTATACCCGCCGACCCTTAGTAATTCTCTTTTCTCCCAGGGAATGTGTGTCTCCTGTAAGCAAACTACGTCCATAGAATTTAACCTGATAATTTCAGCACATCGAATCCTCTTTACCCTATCATTCAGCCCTGCCACATTCCATGAACATATAGTTAACTTCCCCATTGAAATTTGATTCCAAGTTCCAGGGTTCATTCTATTAGTAATCTGTTGCCTTCATGCTCCTCCACATTATGACTCCACTTCTGCCTTCCTTTAATCTCTTTTGACTGTTTCTTCATTTCATTACTGATTTCGGAAATGCTTTTTTTATTTTGATTTATACCCACCACCTTTCCCTTACCCACTACACCCTCTCTGTCACTCCCCCGACCCCTCCCTCCACCCACCTCCCCGACACCCCCACCTCCCCACATGAGGCGTACAGACTCAAGGGCCGATTCCGATTCGGGCCGGAAAACGTACCGACCGACTCGGTACGGGAATTTGGTCCGACCGACACGTACCGGCGCCGTCTGACCCGCGTACTACGATGAAATGCATGTGAATCACGACCGACTCGTACGGAACACAAAACGAACGACCGACCCGGACGGAAACAAGCTATCCGGCCGGGAAACCACGCGAATCGAACCGACCGACACGCACCAGGAATGAACCCAAACGAAACGTACCCGTGAACTCCGACCCGCGAAGTACGATGCAATGCGTGCAAAACCAGACCGACTCGCACGGAGCTCAAGCCGTACGACCGACACGCATACAAAAGCCAGCCAAAACAACACAAAACTCCACGACCGACTCGTACGCCGCACATGAAACCTAGCTGAAACACAGCGGGAACGAGTCGGAGAAGATCGCACGAGACAACTGCAGCGTCCTACTCGGTCAGAAGAACGTCTCCTACATGCACAAAAAATACAAAGGAAAAAATACAAAAAAAAGGGCCAAACAAGCAATCACAAAGCCAATAAATACAGGAAAAAAAAAAGAAAAAGGAACAAGGACACACCCCCAACTCCACCTATATAAAGACCACAAATCCCTACCATGATCCTTTGCAAATTCCACTGACCTGCCAGCACAGAACACTATCAGGCAGCAACCACAGACACACTCACAGCTCATCCATCACACAAGCCACACACCATTAGCACCTCAACAAATAGCACCCTCACACACACCCAGCAAAACCTACACTCACCCACCCTCACTTGCACACACACACACACATCAATCACCACCACCACCCATCACCATGCCCCCAAAGAAGAATCATAAGTTCCTGGATAGTGAATTGGAAGTCCTGGTAGACGAGATCCTCAGGGTAGAGCCACAGTTGTTTGGCACATTGGTCCAACAGACCCCCATTGCGCAGAAAACCAAGATGTGGGAGAGGATCGTCGACAGGGTCAACGCACAATCACCATGTTTGCGCACAAAGGAAGACATCCAGAACCGGTGGTATGATGTGCGCAGGAGGGTCAGGGACCTACTGAAGAAGGATTACCTCCTGAGTCGGCACACCGGCAGTGGCCCTCCTGCCAAACCAGTATACCTCAGGCCCTGGGAGGAGAAGGTGCGGGCATCCTACCACCAGTGAGCGTATATGGACTAACAAACATCCCAGAGCCTGGTGAGTACACAACTAATATACACAATATGGTGTGACAATACACACACATCACTGTCAAGGGGATAGTCAAACAATGCACCCTTAGCAAATCCACAGCAACCAAAAGATAATCATCCCAAGATGTGGAATGCTAGTCAGACAAACACAATACCTGCCATCTCATAGTGATATGTAACTGTGTCATGACATGTACAAACCTAACAACAAATACAGCAAGGCAGTGGCACAAATATAACCAACAAACACAGTCAGATATTTTGCCACCACTAGAACACCACCTCACAGGAAGCTCACTGAAAGGAAGGAATTCTGTGTATGCTGGTGAAGTCAGTGTAGCCAATAGCATGATGGGAGTTGTAGTCACAGATATTGGTCACCCTCACAATTGGCCCATCAACACCACCCTGAACCATGCTCACATCACAGGGAGTGGAAAAGGACTGACAAGATGGCTGACACTGGGTACTGCTGTGGGGAGCACAAGGCCCTGCTGGAAACTGTGCACCAACAAACAACAGGACCACACTGTCAGCCATCTTGCCATTGCTGTCACACTCACACACAGTGAAGTCCACTCAAAAGGAAGGAAGTATGGGCATGCTGGGAAGGGGGGTGTAGGCAATAGCATGATGGGAGTTGGAGTCACAGATATTGGTTACCCTCACAATTGGCCCATCAACACCACTCTGAACCATGCTCACATCACAGGGAGTGGAAAAGGACTGACAAGATGGCTGACACTGGGTACTGCTGTGGGGAGCACAAGGCCCTGCTGGGAACTGTGCACCAACCAACAGCAGGACACCACTGACTGACATCCTGAAAGCCAACTTTCACTCCCTGCAATGGAAGCACGTTCCATGGTGGGATATCTGGCTGGGTGGGAAGGAGGACTCACAGCACTGACCATAGTTACAAGCAGTTCTCCTCACACACCCCCTCAACACTAACTCCATATAACCCAATTAGGAGAATGCAATGCCTCACACTCTAATTGAAGATCCCACAAAGGACCACCACCCTGGGTTATGCTGTGTGAAGCACAGGGACACTTTTGGGACTTGTAGCCAAACAAACGCCAGGACAACACTGTCAGCCATCCTGTCAGCACAGGCACACTACCCCACAGGGAAGCAGAGTCAAAAGGAAGGAAGTATGGGCATGCTGGGAAGGGGGGTGTAGGCAATAGCATGATGGGAGTGGTAGTCACAGCTCAACATCCCCCACCCACATGGCCCAGCAAGCTAGCACTGAAGCATGCACACCTCACAGGGAGTGAAAAGCCACTTCAAAGATGTCTGACACTGGCCTCAGCTGTGGGGAGCACACGGCCCTGCTGGGAACTCTGCACCAACAAACAACAGGGCCACATTGTCAGCCATCTTGCCATTGCTGTCACACTCACACACAGTGAAGTCCACTCAAAAGGAAGGAAGTATGGGCATGCTGGGAAGGGGGGTGTAGGCAATAGCATGATGGGAGTTGTAGTCACAGATATTGGTCACCCTCACAATTGGCCCATCAACACCACTCTGAACCATGCTCACATCACAGGGAGTGGAAAAGGACTGACAAGATGGCTGAAACTGGGTACTGCTGTGGGGAGCACAAGGCCCTGCTGGGAACTGTGCACCAACCAACAGCAGGACACCACTGACTGACATCCTGAAAGCCAACTTGCACTCCCTGCAATGGAAGCACGTTCCATGGTGGGATATCTGGCTGGGTGGGAAGGAGGACTCACAGCACTGACCATAGTTACAAGCAGTTCTCCTCACACACCCCCTCAACACTAACTCCACATAACCCACCTGGGAGAATGCAATGCCTCACACTCTAATTGAAGATCCCACAAAGAACCACCACCCTAGGTTATGCTGTGTGAAGCACAGGGACACTCTTGGGACTTGTAGCCAAACAACCGCCAGGACAACACTGTCAGCCATCCTGTCAGCACAGGCACACTACCCCACAGGGAAGCAGAGTCAAAAGGAAGGAAGTATGGGCATGCTGGGAAGGGGGTGTAGGCAATAGCATGATGGGAGTGGTAGTCACAGCTCAACATCCCCCACCCACATGGCCCAGCAAGCTAGCACTGAAGCATGCACACCTCACAGGGAGTGAAAAGCCACTTCAAAGATGTCTGACACTAGCCTCAGCTGTGGGGAGCACAAGGCCCTGCTGGGAACTGGGCACCAACAAACAACAGGACCACATTGTCAGCCATCTTGCCATTGCTGTCACACTCACACACAGTGAAGTCCACTCAAAAGGAAGGAAGTATGGGCATGCTGGGAAGGGGGGTGTAGGCAATAGCATGGTGGGAGTTGTAGTCACAGATATTGGTCACCCTCACAATTGGCCCATCAACACCACTCTGGACCATGCTCACATCACAGGGAGTGGAAAAGGACTGACAAGATGGCTGACACTGGGTACTGCTGTGGGGAGCACAAGGCCCTGCTGGGAACTGTGCACCAACCAACAGCAGGACACCACTGACTGACATCCTGAAAGCCAACTTGCACTCCCTGCAATGGAAGCACGTTCCATGGTGGGATATCTGGCTGGGTGGGAAGGAGGACTCACAGCACTGACCATAGTTACAAGCAGTTCTCCTCACACACCCCCTCAACACTAACTCCACATAACCCACCTGGGAGAATGCAATGCCTCACACTCTAATTGAAGATCCCACAAAGAACCACCACCCTGGGTTATGCTGTGTGAAGGACAGGGACACTCTTGGGACTTGTAGCCAAACAACCGCCAGGACAACACTGTCAGCCATCCTGTCAGCACAGGCACACTACCCCACAGGGAAGCAGAGTCAAAAGGAAGGAAGTATGGGCATGCTGGGAAGGGGGTGTAGGCAATAGCATGATGGGAGTGGTAGTCACAGCTCAACATCCCCCACCCACATGGCCCAGCAAGCTAGCACTGAAGCATGCACACCTCACAGGGAGTGAAAAGCCATATCAAAGATGTCTGACAATGGTGCTCTGTTGTGGGGAGTACCAGGCCCTGCTGGGACCTGTGCACCAACCAACAGCAGGACACCACTGAATGACATCCTGAGAGTCAACCTGAACACACTGTAAGGGTGGCATGCTTCATGGTGGGATAACTGGGCTGAGGGAGAAGGAGGGCCGGATGTCCACCAAATACAACCAATGCTGGCCATGCACACACCTCAACATTCACATTGAAAAGCCTCAGGTTTGCAGTACAATGTGCTACACCAATATCAACCTCTTACTGTTACAACTTAGGACAATGCAATGTACAGGCCCGCATCCAGAGGTACAGTCACAACTGTCAGGTGTGTGAACCATTGATGCCTGTAGAAATATAACATACATTGTGTGTCTCTTCCAAAAACAGGTGATGATGGGGACACAGCAGCAGGCGAGGAGGAGTCCCTGTCCCAGGCTCCGGGGGACACTGAGCTCACTGGTGTGGAACAGCCTCTGCACTCCTCGGATGGTGAAGACCTACCTGGCCCCTCCGGTGCGAGTCATCATGCAGCACCAGCAGGACCAACATCTGCACCCCCTGCACCCACCCCTCCAACAACTGCCAACACAGAGACCACCCCGCCGACACGTACAGACCAAGGACCACCAATGACAACAGCACAGGGACCCTGGACCAACATCGAGCTACGGACAGCGACCCCAGTAACAACCCCCAAGGGGGCCTAGGGTCACCTGGGCGTGCCACCGCAGGTCCCGCACGTGTCGCCAGGGGTGGTGAGAGGGGTGGTAGGCAGAGGTCGCTGTTTGCAGAGGGGTCTGGACTGCATGATGACGCACAATGGCACACATTGCTGATGCATACCAGAATAGCACCGGAGAGGTCAGCCAGGTAGTGGGGATCCTCAAGGACATCCAACAGCAGCAGGCTGCCCATCATGCCCGCTTGGACTCACACATGTCCCGTGTGGAGACACACATGTCTCGCATGGAGTCCAAGTGGGACACATGGCAAGAATTGACAGCGGTGCAAAGGGACATATTGACATGGCTCCGCCAGAATAGCACCAACATGGCCACACCTCCCTGTGTGCCCACAACATCTGGTGCTGCAACAACTGCAACTGCCACAGGGAGGGAGGAGGACTCTGGCGGAGAGTCCCCTGCACCGCAGCAGCCTGCACGTGAGGGTTCCCCCCCAAAGAAGAGGGGTCGTCCGAGGAAGGAAAACTGAGAGGTTGATGGCCATGTACATCCCCCAGGAAGCCAACACCTGTTCTGGAAAGTCTCCTTTGTGTGCAAACTGTTCACCCTGTAGAATGCAACACAACTCTCCCACATGACATGGGGAGTTTAAGTTGGACTAATGTATCAGATGACTGTGGACTTCACTCAGGACATTTCTGCTACCAAGACTTCCAACTCATCTGGGAACTTCGGATCACAATCCCAATGTACAGCACCCACCATCCTGTGCACTATACTCACACATGTCTGTAAATAAAATCACTACTACACCATACTTGCCTCTGTTGTGATTCCAACGTGGTTACTGTCATGGGGATGATGATCTGCTAAATTACACTGTGTATGCTAACTGCTACAGCAAGTACAACACCGTCATGTGAGTCATGGTGACGTGACACATATGAGGGAGACACACCACTAGGGCTACACAACACAGAGACACCAGGGCCATCGGACTCTTCACCTACACTGATGTTGCCAGGAAATACTGTGGAATGCACAGACACCACACCTATTCAGAGTCTGTGTCAACTAGCCCACAGGTGCAGCAAGCAAATGTCAGTCAGATGTGTGACCACAGACAACGCACATCCCAAAGTGAAGCACAGGTTTATTACACATTTGCAACATGTTGTTTCAACTCCAAATGCAAGGTAATCCCACGTGGCTGTGGCCACAAAGTCAAAAGGTGCAGAAGATAGAAAGTCCAGGGGTGTGTGGCACATCACCTGTAGGGAAACGACTGCTGCCACCCTGAAAGCGGAATCATGGAGTCGGGGGATCCAAGTTGACCAAACAACTCTGTAAGCACCCTGTGAAGGTCAGACATGACACACAGTCAAAACCACTGAAGAACAGCACAGAACTGCAATACTCATGCCCAATACATGTCACAAGATAACTACACAAAACCAAGTTAGCATGTCAACACTGTTGGGCAGTACAGACTACCTGCAAGGACACATCGCTGCACGCATCCAGTCAAGTAGCACATGGCCACACTCAAACAGCACCAGAGCACCACCCACACATATCATGCAAACTCAAATCATTGACATGACAACTCTCTGGATACTCACATTCAGCTGAAGAAGTTGGTGATGAGCTGTGTGCGGACATCACCATCATCATCATCACTGGCATCGTGGCCCAGGCCAGGATCCTCCACAGGTGGCGGACGATGGTCATCGTCATCCAGGATGAGAGGCAACTCCTTCCGCACTGCCAGGTTGTGTAGCATGCAGCAGACGATGACAATCTTGCACACCTTTGCTGGGGCATATGGGAGGGCCCCTCCGGTCTTGTCCAGGCAGCGGAAGCGGCTCTTCAGGAGACCATAGGTCCGCTCGATCACTCTCCTGGTCCGAACATGTGCCTCATTGTAGCGCATCTGGGCTGGTGTCACAGGGTTCCTGAGGGGTGTCAGCAACCACGGCATGTTGGGGTATCCGGAGTCACCTACAGACAGACAATTGCACATTAGCTTAGTTGGAAAAGTGGGCGGAATACAACATAGCAGAACACACACAAAGGTACAAAGTCAGTACACACCGACAAGCCAGGCACGCTGGTTCTGCATCTGTGACATCATCCTCGGGATGCGACTACTCCTCATCACGTAGGCATCGTGTGCAGAACCGGGGAAACGGGCACACACATGTGTGATGGTCATATCTGCAAGACATACCACCAGAGCATTGATCGAATGGTAATGTTTACGGTTCCGGTATGCCTGCTCATGTGCTCATGTGCTTGTGGTGGTACCAAAGCCACATGTGTCCCATCAATGGAGCCAATGACATGTGGCATCCTCCCCAGGGCATAGAAGTCACTCTTGACGTCAGTGAGTTGTTGACGTGTTGGGAAATAGATGTACTGGTTCAGGCATCTCAACATTGCCTCCAAAACATTGCGTAGCACACGGCTGAACATAGTCTGTGACATCCCACCAGCAGTCGCCACAGTGTGTTGAAAGGTACCGGTGGCAAAGAAGTGTAGGGCTGCCATCACCTTCACCTTGGGGGTCAGCGCTTTAGGGTACGGCCGGCCAGGTTGCAAATGTGGGGCCAAGCGCACTGCCAAATCCTCAATCAGCTGCCTGGTGAAGCGGTACCGTCGGATGCTGTCACGTTCCACCATCGTTGCCAGGTCAGGGAATGGTCTATGGACAGCTGGAGCCCTGCAGTGCATAGGTGAAGAAAGAAAGATTGTCAGTCACCCCACATATGTGCCATTCACCATACTCAATTTCACATGATACATCATTACGAGACACAAGTACTTGATGTGTGTGCCGTTCTGTTTGGACATATATGGCACCTACATGGACATCATCTAACATCTCAGTTCAACATGTGTTGACAACAGGTTCCAGGGTGTGCTATGGGAAACCATTAGGCTGTGTCACAGTACCCATTTACTGCTGTCACGTTCCACACACACACCACAGTGACATGTCTGGACAGATGCGCCACAGGCATCACAGCTCATTGACAGGTAGATTCACAGGGACCCTGTCTTGCCACATGGACACTGGCATGACATGGCGTATCATGTACACGTCAGAAAAACAAACATGACTCCCACAGGCAGTGGCCCCTGTTGCCTCTGCAGGACAGACATGGACGTCTGTGACACACACACACACAACATCAAAGTCCATGCACAAACAACGTGGATGTGGAGACTGTCTCCGATTGTGCACATGGAGTCAGAGACATCGGAAACACAACATGCACACAGACTGTGGAGGGCCATCACTATTGTGGCAATGGGTCACCCTGTGACGTACATGCCTTCCCACATGTGAGCATCTGTTATGAGCGGGTACGCGTTGTATCCCGGAATACGCGTTGTACAGCAATGGACCGATCGGTGTGCCCGCACGGCCCATTGCATCTGTTGTGAGCGGGTACGCGTTGTACAGCAATGGACCGAGTGGTGTGCCCGCACGGCCCATTGCATCTGTTGTGAGCGGGTACGCGTTGTATCCCGGAATACGCGTTGTACAGCAATGGACCGATCGGTGTGCCCGCACGGCCCATTGCATCTGTTGTGAGCGGGTACGCGTTGTATCCCGGAATACGCGTTGTACTGCAATGGACCGATCGGTGTGCCCGCCCGGCCCATTGCATCTGTTGTGAGCGGGTACGCGTTGTATCCCGGAATACGCGTTGTACAGCAATGGACCGAACGGTGCGCACGCATTGGCTGGGGCCTGGCATGGCAACGGACGCGTTTTCGAAGCTTCAACGAGTCTGATGCAGTGAATTCAGTTGGCCAGCCACAACAATGTTGCAAATTCTTGGGTGTCATGAAGTTGAAGTTTTGAAGGATGCTGTGGGCGTGTATTAGTGTTGCTATTCCATGGATTGGTCAGATTCAGAAGATGCAAACGACTTGGACCTATCACTTTGGACACATGGGACAGTATCTGCCTCTGCAGCACACATATAATGCTGGCTGTTCCCCTGAGGGCTCACTTGCCTGCAGTACATGCTCCAGGACATCTGCCACCAACACTGCTGCTGTCTCTGCATCCTCTGGCTACTGCAATGGCACGTACTGTGGAGAGAGCCCCAGCCTTCAGCCTTGAGGAGAACCAGACCCTGCTGGACAACCTCCTTCCACAGTACAGCAAGCTGTATGGGACACCAGGGGAGCAGGTGAGTGTGCTGTCCACTGCCTTACTAATTGTGCATGTTGTCTGACTAGTAAGACGTCCAGTGTGCACACCACTGGCTAGCATGCTCACTGAGTAGTTCTCACCCCCCAAAGTGTGTAGTCACATACACTGAACAGGTACAGTGCAGTAACAGTGCATTCCAACAAGGTTTACTTCCCATGCAATGATACCATGTAGTGACTGCTGGCAAACTGTTCATAGCCAGCGTTGCACTGCCTGTGTACATCATATGCCCCTGTGATTGAGACATGTATATCCGACTGTGTGATGCACTGATATGTTGCATGTGTAGTAATGGCCTTTTCACTTTGTCATCCTCACAGGTTGATGCCCACCGTAAGCAGGAAATCTGGCTGACCATCGCCCGGGCAGTAAGATCCGTGGGGGTCTACAAGCGCCGGATCTGCAACTGCCAGAAGAGGTGGCAGGACCTTCGTGGCTGGACCCGGAGGATCGCAAGGGTCCAGCTGAAGCTGTCGCCTCCTCGCAGGAGGGGTGGACACCGGACCCTGACCCCCCACATGCTCCGGATCCTGGCGGTGGTCTTCCCTGACCTGGATGGGCAGCTGAAGGACAGACAGCAGCAAGGAGGGGGTGAGTCCATGACTGCACTGTGAACTCTGTCTGACATGCTATGTGCCCTCCTCTGGCCTGGTTACACTTCCACAGTACATCAGTCTTGTGGTCCAGGACCCATGTCCCTCAATTGTGACATGCCCACTCCTCATCTGATACGCAGGTGTGGTCCTTACGGTCAGGAAATTGTGTCACTTGGGTACAGGGTCCTTGCATTTTGCTTTGCTCAAGGTGGGGGACAGCTTTTGTTCCCGTGACTTTGTGGTGGGCTTCATGGGTGGGTCGATTGCTCACACAATGCCTAAGTCGTGAAATGTAATCTGGGTGTAACTTTGATATGTGGTCCACTTGCTGATCTGAATCACCACATGTCCCTGGGGTATTTGGCACACCCCCATGCTGCGGGTGTGAACAATGTTTGGGCCTCAGGAGTATGTATGTCAAGTGTGTCACACATGCTTAGACACCTGCCTACTGTCCAGGGCTCATCCCTCTTACAGGTGGAGCAGGACAGTCATGCCTACTCCAGGGCAAACAATACACTCTGTACTCCCACTCCCGAGTATCAGCTGACATGTTGTGATGAGTGAAATGTTCCCTCAGGTGTCTGCCTCTGTGTCATTGTGCTGTGGCTTTGTTGTCAGGACTACTGGTATGTTTATCAGGTTAGGGCTCAGCATGCCATCTGAGATGTGACCATGAGAGACGATACTTCTGTGACTTATAGGTGTTTGATCACTTGACTGTGCACACAGGTGTATGCGACTGTGACTTTCAGGCAGCTGTTTTTCATTCACAGCACACTGTGAGGTGCTCAGGTTCTGAGAGTTGTGTTTCATGTCTCCCATATGTCCAATTGGTATGACGTGGACAAATACGAGTTCAGATGATGTGGTTTGTGGGGGTTGGACATGTGCACTTGTCAGTTACATAACTTGCATTCCCCATGTCCTAGGATTGTGACACAGTGCAGACTGTTGTTGGCTGGCTGCCATGGCCATGTGACTGGAGACAGTGATGTATGACTTTGCACACATGCCTGTGTCATGGCATTAAACTTCCTAAGAGTGATCCTGCAGGGGAGTGACATGTGCAACATGCACCCCATTGTGGCATTGACTATCCGGACATGGGTGCATCATGGTGTCTGGTGCTGGTATGCATCATATGCATTTCTATTTAGACTCTGGCCATCCCTTTATCCGGACACCTGCACTGACTCAGTGGCAAGAGATGTAATGTGTGCATGTTCACATACTTCACAGTGTTCTCTGCAATGTCCAACAACTGTGTAGGTGGTGCATGTGTCCACACTGGGGTATTACCATCAGACAGGCACCAGACAGATGGGTGCAAGGGCAGGAGGGGTGTGAGTTCCATGGTTGACCATCAGACTGACAATTGGCTTCTCCGAATCTGTGTGAGGACTTTTGGCAATGTTCAACTAAGGATGCCAGGGCTTGCTCTGTAATGTGCCATACTTACTGTGGTGTGTGCGGTCAGTGCAGGTGACTGATGTTTGTCTGTTTCCCTAATTGTTTGCAGATACATCCACGGCCACAGGAGGGGACAGCTCCATGGACCAGGAGGAGCTGCAGAGCCAGACTGGGTCAGCAGCCGACGAGTGGTCGGAGGGACCCAGTGGCATGGAGGGCGAGGGGAGCCACACCGAGGAGTCCTAAGCACCATCCACCTCAGCTGAGGACCACAGCAGCTCGGAGGATGACTCCCTTGTGGAGGCGGGTGTCAGCAGCCACCATACCCCAGCTAGTCTGTCTGGCCCCGCCACCACCACCACCACCGCCCTCCCATTGGCTCCGATTCCAGAGGTCCGTGGAGGCTCTCGTGTTCGGGAGCGTGTCTCCTTCGTGCCAGGCACCGCACCCCCTGCCCCTGTGTCCCCTGCTGCCCTGAGTGAGGAGTCTGTGTACCTACTTCGGCAGCTCCATGTAGGGCAGACAGCAATGCTGAGTGTCCTCCATGCACACACCACTCTGTTGACACAGCTGGTGTCGTTCATGGAGGGCATCTCGACGGGTATGTCTGCCCTACAGAGGAGCAATAAGTCCATGGACTCCTCCCTGACGGCAGCAGTGTCCCTCCTCCAACAGTCCCTCAC